>CM032453.1:81648486-81885986 GCA_019049505.1 Pachyrhynchus sulphureomaculatus | reverse complement strand
TATGCCAAAAGATTATTAATGATGACAAAGTTTTGAGTTGAGTATACTTTTGGTTTTTGAGGTTGAGGGATTGAAGTTTTAATACGCGGGTAATATAAGCAAATATGGAAAGTTCTATAGCTAGATTACATCACTAGATATCAGCACTTCCAAAAACCTCCGAATACGAACTTGCAGAACAAACAGGTCGTATTTTCGCCATTCCGATTTTGCACCCCTTTCATCCCCAATTTTGCTAAATATGGTTCGCTTTTGGTATCGCTATGTGTGTATGTGTGAAAATGTAAATGGGGTGTTTTGTTATACACATAAGATATGTCTACATCGCCTATTAAAACACCATTTGTGTAACATACATCCAAATAGGTTTAAAGGCAAAAATGGTAACTTCCATCCCTTTTACCTCAAAAAATAAATGTATACTCAACTTGAAACTTTGTCATGAGAAAGTCATCATCATTACCAATCATTTAGCATACAATTTGTATCAGAATTTAAGAGTGCCAAAATGGACGATTTTTGGGGTTACTCTTTAGATTGCTTTATAATTAAGCATAAAAAATAGATCATATCTATGTTGATCATGTCGTATTACAGACAGCGTATACCAAAAGAACAGTGGTGGCTAAAACTGAGGCCTCTACAACGTATTTTGGCCAAACATGATTCAACCTATGAAGAAGAGGGGATGTATATGTCTATCGAGGATAGAGTAATCGACATAACAACTATTTAAGATAGTAAAGTAATCGGGTTAGTCCGCAATCAGTATGAGTTTTAACTCGATTTAGTATGTATTAATAATCATTTTAGAAAAGAATTGTGCTTATAAGATTAATAATCCAGTTTTAATTAGTTTTGAATTATTGTTAATTTTCTTAGTATTGTTTTTGAAAAAATTGAAAAAAAAAAAAACAAGATATCTTGTGACTCAGTTATATGTATCAAAATAATAATTGTTACTTCATAATCAATTATATAGATCTAAATTCGCCTAATAAAGATAAGTTGTGAAATAAGAATGCTGATAGCAATGTCATGAAAATATCAAAATTTTTATTTTGTATAGGCATACGTAATTTAATTCCAGGTAAAGAATTGTAATAGTTCGTAATATATAGGATATGAAAACGTTTATTTCTAAAATGGTTAATAAAAATGATATATAAAAAATATTCAACAATAATTCAAAATTTATGTCGACGTGTGTAGTTCAACTTTTTCTTATGGTTGGGGTGTACGCGACCTCAACCAGGAAATTTAAAAAATCAGAATTTGTTTTCGTGTTTCCGAAATAACGAGTCCTCCTCATACTAACGTATTTTATAAATCCGTAATAAAATATTATTGAACAGATGCATATTCCACATTGTTTTATGCTACTGTTATATCAAGTAGAACGAATTTACAGGGTTGGTGGTTGTATTTGTTACCCTCACTTTAGAATTTTAGTATTGTTTTCTTTTTAAATATTATAATAGTCAACTACGAGTGTACAGTTAGAGATAAGTTTAAGTTTGGCTATGTGGTGAAATAAAATTTGATTTTGCTTATATTATGGAAACATTATGAGTTTTAATAAATATACACTATCATGAACATCTTAAAAATTATAACGGCATAAAAAAATCCTATTTATCAGAGTCGGTTTTCGCAATTTTAAGTTACAAATCATCAATAATGAATAAATGAATAATATAACTAAGTGTCTACGAGTATACGTAGATTAGGTTTGTCACATTTTTTACGTCAATTTTTTTTTTAAATCTAAGTCTGGGAGCCATACTCAAGAGCGCTAGAGATGTTAAAGTTAAAAAGTAAATTAATCTATACACGTAGGGTGATCTAAGTTTCTTCAGCCTCATCATTTTATTTTAAATTAATATATATATTTTCTAATTTGTAGGCAAAGTACACTAATAAATAAAACTATAATGAAAAAGTAATTAGCATTGCAAATATAACTTAACCCTGTATAAAACTTTAGGTAATTCAAGTCCTAGTAAAAAATATTAGAAATAAATAGTAAGAACATTTTCTTATTTTTTGATTATAGAAAAAGTTTAAGTTGCCAATTATATATATATATATATATATATATATATATATATATATATATATATATATATATATATATATATATATATACATATATACATATATACATACATATATGTATATATGTATATATATATATATATATATATATATATATATATATATATATATATATATATATATATATATATATACACATACACATATATACATATATACATATATACATACATATATACATACATATACATATATGGGTTTTTTTGAGTTTTTCTTTTGACCGTGGAAAACACTTAACCGGATTATTTTAAGTTACCAAATCTTTTTTGTTAATTCAAGTTTATTTATTTTTAGAGCCACAATTAAAGGGGGTTATGAAAGTATTATATTTGATTATCAGCAAAGTTGTTATGTTGTTACACTTAAATTTACATTTATTATTTTTACCTTCCGTGATAATAAAATTGTTTTAATTTTTTAGTACCCCTCGAATTTTCTGGGGCCCGTGATTTTTAGGATTTATTTATTTATTTATTATATTAGTTAATTTCTTATGCCAGAGTTTTTGTTATATTTCTTTATTTTAACAAAATATGGCTCAAGCTCTGGTGTTATGTTAAATATAATATATTATATTGTAAAATGATTGTTGTAGTAAAGAATTGACTTTGAAAAATATGTTTTATTTTACTTATCCATTTTTAAAACCTTATGAAATTTTTAATTTGAGGGGTTGAGGATATGCTCAAATAAAATATTACAGCTAACATTTCTCAGCCTCGGTGTTAATGTATTACATAATTAAGCAGTAAATTAAAACATTGAACACTAGGTATTAAAAAAAGTTTATCCTTTAATAATTTGATAATAACAAAAGATAAAAGTAATACTGTTTACTATTTTATACTAGGCTTATCAAAATGAAATATTTGCCACCGAATGTGGTAACCCAGTAAACACTCGTGTGTCATTAAGTTAGCTTCGAGCGCCAGCAGCAGCAAGATCACAGTATCGAGTAGCAGCCACAGCAAGAGCACTCGAAAATGCCAAATGAGATTTTGGCGAAATGTCGTGCGGATTCATTGTTAGACGAACTGATTGAAACTCGAAATTTTAATGTATTGCATTCCACCATCTGTGAAAACCTCTATTGTGATACATATATATATATATATATATATATATATATATATATATATATATATATATATATATATATATATATATACAGTGGCGTGCAAAAGCTTCCGGCCAGTGACATTTCGTACTCTAATTTATTAAAAAAAACAAATACAACAAAATAATATAGTAAAAGAATATTATTTATGTTTGTGAATATATTTCTTGTTATTCTTATATTTATATGTGCAAAAGTTTCTGGCCACTTTGTACTACGAGAAAAAGTATTAGTCCATATGCTCTATAATAGACTTAAATTATATTTTTATGTTATTATTTTGTAGCCATACCCTTTGCAGCGATAGCAACCGCACAACGATGTGGCATTGACTCAATTAATCGATTAATACAAGTAGGTGAAATTTTATTCCATTTTTCCTTTAGTGGTTTGAATAATGCGGCTTTATTTGAATACGTATGCTTTCGAACTTGACGATCTAGCGTTTCCCATAAATGTTCTATTGGGTTCAAGTCCGGTGATTGAGATGGCCAGCTTAAAACTCTCACATTTGAAGCAGAAAACCACTGTTTTAACAACTTGGATGTATGTTTAGGGTCATTATCCTGCTGAAATATCCAATTCTGCGGCAATATTCCTTCAGCATATGATAACAAATTGTTTTCTAAAATGTCTTTGTAAATATCAGCGTTCATATTTCCGTTGATCTAGATCAATGGACTGACTCCTTGTGCAGAGAAAATTCCCCAAACCATCACACTTCCTCCACCGTGTTTTACTGTAGGAATTTGGTACCGAACATCCTTTCTCGTACCAATAGGACGTCGTACATGTTGTCTACCATCGCTTCCAAAAAGATTAAATTTATATTCGTCTGAGAAAGCTACTTTTTTCCAATTTTTGATTGTCCAATTGCTGATCTTTGGCAAATTGTAATCGGGTCTTCCTATTCTTTTTACTGATTAATGAGTTTTTAATACCTATACGGCCAAAAAGTCCCACATCATGTGTCTTCGTGTTTCAGTACTACGACTAACATTAGCTAGGTTTTCATCCTTTAGTTCGCGTGCAATTTCGGCAGCAGTTTCCTTGACATCCGCAGTTGATTTGCGTTTAATGATACGATCTACTTTTTTTAGACGTTTTTCTTGATCTTCCACTACGCGGACGATCTTTTAAACCATATCTACAACGGTATTTTACAATAATATCGTTCACGGTTGATTTACCTATCGATAATAATGAAGCAATCTCACGAGAAGACCTTCCTTCTTTTGAAAATTTTATTACTCTCTCACGAATTTGGATTTGCATATGCCAAGCCATGTTTATGCTCCCACGACCTTTTATGAACTAAATGTGACCATTCAACGCGCTATTATTCGTAAATACGTCTTTGAACATCCTACTGCGTCAATGTATATTATGTGGATGGAAACTTTTGCAGATATAAATAATAATAATAAATATATTCACAAACATAAATAATATTCTTTTACTATATTATTTTGTTTTTTCTATATCTCATACTCACATCTTATAATGATTAAAAATCGTTATATATATATATATATATATATATATATATATATATACATATACATATATATATATATATATATATATATATATATATATATATATATATATATATATATATACATACATATATATATATATATATATATATATATATATATATATATATATATATATATATATATATATATATATATAGGTATATATAGGTATATATATATATACATTATATATATATATATATATATATATATATATATATATATATATATACATACATATATATATATACATATATATATATATATATATATATATATATATATATATATATATATATATATATATATATATATGTATATATATGTATATATATGTATATATGTATATATGTATATATGTATATATGTATATATGTATATATGTATATATATATATATATATATATATATATATATATATATATATATATATATATATATATATATATATATATATATATATATTATGTATATGTATATATGTATATATGTATATATGTATATATGTATATATATATATATATATATATATATATATATATATATATATATATATATATATATATATATATATATATATATATATATATATATATATATATATATACAGTCCCTGGCCAAATTATTAGACGCACTGCAAGATTTCATGTAAAACATTAATTACCGAGTGATATTGTACCGTTTTATTATTTTAAATTGATTTGTTTTTTATTTTTATATTATCCAATCAATTACCTATTTATTTGACATAAACAAAACAGCATTAATTTAGAAAAGCATAAGTTTATTAAGTTTTAGAGAAAAGTGAAATTAATGTTAGTAAAAGTCAATATTTAGTTGAGCCACCTTTAGCCGCTATCAAAGCTTTAATTCTGCGCGGCATGCTATCAATACAAGATTGTACTGTCTCCTGCATTTGAGGATGATGATTCCACACATGAATAATCTTTTCTAGGAGCTGGGTTTTGTTGGTAATCACATCTTTAGCCACTTCTCTTTTCATCAGCTCCCACACATTTTCAATGGGTTCATATCAGGGCCAATCCAACAGAGGGATATTTTTTTCTGCCAAAAAAGCTTTAACAGACCGAGCAGTGTGGCAGGGAGTTCCATCTTGGATGAAAGTGAATGGTTCCCCATTTGGAAACCATTCTCTGAGCTGCGGAATCAACCGATTTTGTAATACTTCTTTGTACTGATCTTGCCTCATTATTCCTTTGACAACGTACAGACGTCCAGTGCCCTTGCCGCTGATGACTGACCAAATCATCACTTTGGTGGGATGTTTAACCGTCGGGACGACACAATCAGGATGAAACTTTTCTCCATGACGACGACGCACATACTGAGCTTTATTCTGCAAAATTTTGAATGTGCTTTCGTCACTGAAGCAGACCTGTCAAAAATAGGAAAAATATATAAACTTCCATGTTGATTTGCTTTATTTAACTGAAAATGATAATAATGTATCAATTATTGATTAAATTGCTGTATCTTACCGATCTCCAGAAGTCCACATCTTTGTCTTGCCATTGTTTGGCCCACTTCAGGCGCTTTGCTTTCATTGCAGCTGTTAACTTGGGCTTCCTGGCGGGGCGACAGGCCTTAAAATCTAATTCTTTCAATTTTCTTCGAACAGTACGCTCAGAAGCATTTACGCTAGCATTCTGGAGTTGTGATTTTATTACCTTTGTGGTAGCAAATCTGTTTTCTACACAAATTTTCTTCAAACATCTCTCTGACCGTGGAGTGAAAATTGATTTTTTTCTACCGCATCTTTTCTTTCTTTTCGGGCTTAATTCCTTCCGTGACTCAATTTTCTTTTTTATGCGTCGTACACTAGCTTCAAAAACCTCCAATCTTCGTGATATTTCTCGGTTTGTAAATGTTTTCGCAATCACAAGGGCCTTCACTTCAGCTTTTTTACGTGGTGAAAGATCGCCTTTTCTACCCATAATGAAAATAGTCCAATTACTTCTTTAAAACACTGCATACAAAATAAACTAATAACTGAGTAGTATAAAACTGTTAAACAAACAATCACAGTCCATAAAGCCACAGAAACACGTCCGTACCTGACTCGATTCCGATCGCGACTGATACAGGTTTGTACTTATTTACGTTCATGTATCACTTTGTCAACACAGTGTTGCCATATGTTAAAAATAAATACAAATATGTAGTCTACAACAATTCTTTTAAATAAAAATCAATAATATTGTAGTTTAAATATACCATTATTGCATAAAAACTCTTAAGAAACATAAAATTACTAAAAAAAATACAGTGCGTCTAATAATTTGGCCAGGGACTGTATATATATATATATATATATATATATATATATATATATATATATATATATATATATATATATATATATATATATATATATATATATATATATATATATATATATATATATATATATATATATATATATATATATATATATATATATATATATATATATATATATATATATATATATATATATATATATATATATATATATATATATATATATATATATATATATATATATAATATATATATATATATATATATATATATATATATATATATATATATATATATATATATATATATATATATATATATATATATATATACATATACATATACATATACATATACATATTAGGTGCTCCATCTGTATAGAATAATGATTCCACAGCACTTATTAATCAGTGTATCAAAAAAATGTTTAAATAAAAGTTATAGGGGTTATACGGCGCACATGCTGACGTTGACAATAGAATGTTTTGAGTCCTACTAAAAATTTTGGATATTATATGTCTAAACTGAACTGTTATGGAATTATTGATATTTGAAATTAAGATCAAATTAAAAAAAAAATTAAGCGGGCTTATGTCAAACAGTTACTGTCAGTCAAGTAACGACTTAACGCGTAAAAAATGATTTATTGACGAAATCGTTTATTGCTGCATCTTGTGAAACTGCAATTTAAGCGTAATATCATGGTATATTTAACAGAAACTGAAAGAATAACTTTGTTAATGATGGTTGGCTACGGAGACCGTAGGAGAACACAACAGGAGGTGTATGATCTTTTTAACGCAGAATATCCGACTCGAGAACTTATTACCCAATCCGTGATTAGCAAAACATTAAAACGATTTAGACAATCAGGTCATGTTAAGGATCGTTCTAAATCTGGACCTCCAAAAGTTAAAACCAGTGATGATAAAAAGTTAGATGTTTTATTGGAAATTACAGAAAATCCCCATACAGCCACTCGTCAGCTTAGCCTAGACCACAACTTGAGTAAAGGTACCTTAAGTCGTATACTGAATGAAGAAAAATTGCATCCATACAAGCCCATTCTATTGCAAGAATTATTTGAAGATGACTACGATAGACGCGTTGAATTTTGCGAGGTCATGATGGAACGGATCAATAATGATCCTAACCTAACTCATAATATTGTTTTTTCTGACGAGGCCACATTTTGTTTTAACGGAAGTTAACAGGCATAGCTGCCGGTACTGGTCTACTGAGAATCCCCACTGGATAATCGACAGTCATTCTCAAAGACCACAAAAGATAAACGTGTAGGCAGTGATTTGTGGACGTCATATCATTGGTCCCTTTTTTATCGATAGAAATCTTACAGGACAGCGGTATTTACAGTTACTCCAAGAGCAAGTTATTCCAACCCGTACAGGTCTTTTTTCCGATGAAAATAATTTGGATACCCCTAAGAGGAATCTGTGGTATCAACAGGTTGGAGCACCTCCTCACTATGAAGTCAATGTTCGTAGATATTTGGATGCGATTTTTCCTAATCGATGCATAGGCTTGCAAGGAGTCCCAACCTTACGCCACTCGATTTTTTTATGGTGTCATTTGAAAACCAAAGTTTACTGAAGTCGACCTGAAACTGTAGAAAATTACAACAAAGAATTCAATAGGAAGTAGCACAGATCACCCCGGATTCTCTGTTAAGTTCTTTTATGACAGATTGGGTCATTGCTTCGCTGTTAACGGTAGACCTTTTAAGCAATTGTTACCTTAAAAATAAACCTGGAGTATTTATTAATACTTTTTTTGGTCTTTTTTTTTATTTTAAATTTCAAATGATAATAATTCCAAAACAGTTCAATTTAGACATATAGTATGTTAGACAAATAATATCTAGAATTTTTAGCAGGACTCAAAAATAAAATAATATACAGGGCTTTTCATTTAAAAAAAAATCAAGATGGCGTAATTTCTCCGAACTGACAGTTCAAAACATTTTATTGTCAACGTCAGCATGTATAACACCCTAAAACTTTTAGTAAAACTTTTTTTGATACACTGATTAATAAATGCTATGGAATCGTTATTCCATACATACATACACATGGGGTATATATAAATATATATATATATATATATATATATATATATATATATATATATATATATATATGTATATATATATATATATATATATATATATATATATATATATATATATATATATATATATATATATATATATATATATGTATATAAATTATATATATATATATATATATATATATATATATATATATATATATATATATATATACATATATATGTATATATAATATATATATATATATATATATATATATATATATATATATATATATATATATATATATATATATATATATATATATATATATATATATATATATATATATATATATATATATATATATATATATATATATATATATATATATATATATATATATATATATATATATATATATATACACATATATATATATATATATATATATATATATATATATATATATATATATATATATATATAGGGTGTTATGGAATTCACTGCATGTATTGGAACTGGTGGATCCTTGTAGCAAGACTGATTGCAGAAAATTCACCTTAAATATCGGATCCCAGTAATAAAGGAAAAAAATCGACCCTCAAGATGTCATCAATATTTTTTTTGGACCCCACTGATGAACCCTGAACTTCACAATATCCAAATACCTAAATCAGACAGAAGGTCGTTTTTTTGATCCCGTCAGTCGGCTGTCCACAAATAAATTTGATAGAAAAAAATATTAAAATATTTTTATATTCTAAAACTCCTTTGTTATTCGCATTTTTGCCAGGACTTCCGTGTTTTCTTTTTAGTGAATGTTTACTAATTAGGGTAAGGTGTCGTAAAGGTCGATTTTTTAGAGAGAGATGGGCTGAGTGAGTAAGAAATTTGCAGAAAGTATACAACAAAATGCAGATAAATTGTGTCATTGGTACAGTTGGATAAGTTTTTAAATTTGTCACGGAAAATTTTATTTGGAGATCCGTTGCACATTCAAGGTACAATTATTTATTTATTTATTTCATATGGATGTACATTGCACATGGCACAATTGAAGTTACTCAAATGAATTATACAAAAATATAACCAACCAATAATGTACCGATTTAAGGTATGTACATCAAAAAATCGTTGACCATTTAGGTGAAATTTGAAAAATTTCAGTGATATATATTTGATATTTTGTTTTTATTTTGCCTCCACACAGCTGTTAAATAAAAAATAGCGGATCTCAATAATAAAGGTAAAAATTCGACCCGAAACCGATTTAATATATAAAAAAGATTATATTTTAAAATATTTACTTACCACTATACAATAAATTATACAATATTATAATAAGAAAAAAACAGGTAATTCACCAAAACTTTATTTGCTTCCTTGTAAAAAAGATAATAAAATAAAAATTGAGATGGATTGTTCCCCTTTATTACAGACTAGAAATAATTTTCTTGTCAGACATCGACAAAAAAAGGTTATTTTAAAATCGCCCGGCTTCTGCTGTCGGGGAGGCTCGTGTACATTATACGATACGTCTTTGTTTATTTTATTGATTTTTTCAACATATTTTTGTAAGAACTTGATGTAATTTTCACAGTTTTTTGTACAGTATTTTTTGTAGTATTGGACATACAGATTTTACAATTTTTATACGCTTCAGCATTAAATCCCGAAATAGACGGTTCACTATTTAAATGTGGCTTTTCATATTGATAATATTAGAACCGTCTTAAAAGATCGATATGCTTTCATTACTTGAGTTTGTTTGAGAGAGAAAGTATTTATATTTTTAGCTGCTTTGAACAAAGGTTCAGGAAAGACGTGTTTATCCATGGGCCAAACTCCAGCTACTTGAAGTCCGTCCACGATGATGCCAATGATAGCAGCTCTTTGGTAAGATTCTGCAAATAAATTTGCAATCCTCAATTCTCAATCCTTGTTCTATTGCTTGAATATAATAAGAGCTCATAGGTTTAAAAAGAAAAAAAAGTCGAGTGGCTGAAGCCGATGAGTAATAAGGCCTGACAGTTGTAACATTAACCTTTGCTACGTTCAACTCTTCCAGGTTTTGCGAATACGTTGTATGTCCATCAAGCAGAAGTAACACTTTATTTTCAGGGATTGTTTTTACGACGCTTATAAAATGTTACATCCATTTTACAAATAAGTTTGACTTAATAGAGCCAGTGCATGGAATGATGACAACACTCTCAGAAGGTGTGCCATTCCCCAATTCAAGATTTTGTCTCATTCTTTTGAATAATTAATCCTAAAACTTTTTGCGTTTTTTCTGAATGGTAAAAAATCCACTTTCATCACCGTTAAATATCTTTGTAGAACGAAATTGATTTTTGTCTGCAATTTTTTTAAAGTGAGGGTTAATTTTGCCCTTCTCTCCTTACTTAAAAATAACTGTTAACGGGAAATCATATATTGGCTCTCGCGCCTTGCCATAGGCGGAGTGATTTTATAAATATTTGGTAAAAAGGAGTTTTGCCCCTTTTCTATACTTTTCGAATTTGAAAAAAGTATTGAATGTGCTTGTACATGGCCCTATATATATATATATATATATATATATATATATATATATATATATATATATATATATATATATATATATATATAACATTTTCCTCTTTTATATAATGGCCATTTTTGCTCATTTTATATCTTTTAGTCAAATTAACGTCCAGGTACACTTTTCTTATGTTCTTCGACCTGCTAACTTCGAATTTTTATGTATCTTGTTAATATTAGGATATCGTTTGCAGTTATGGTCAGATTGTAGCCACTTTTTTGTCAAAAATGGCCGTAAATTAAAAATGGTGTATTTAAAGATATTAATCTTACAGCCATTGTGTATATATACATTGACTATAAGATTAATATTTTTAAAACACACCGTTTTTAATTTACGTCCATATATACATTGGCTGTAAGATTAATATCTTTACATCCATCATTTTTAATTTACGATTATTTCTGACCAAAAAGTGGCTAAAATCTAAAATTATGATAATTTAATGTTTTTGCTTAGAGTCAAAATAGTAATTAAGTAGTCGATACTTAATTGTAATAACAATTTATCTTGGTGAATAATAGACGTGTAATTTATACTTTAGAAAATTATGTATAAATTAAATAATGAAGATATGTTATGCAGTTATTATTTTTACTTTATGTAAATTTTGACATAATAAACGTTGTAGACTGTCTTAAAAGATAATCCTGGAAACAATATGCAAAAACTGTTAAGTGGAAAATATATTTTATAACGCATATTAATGATGAAGTGTAGGTTATATTCTAAGGAGGATGGCTAATAAAGCGAAAAATTGGTTTCATTGTCTCGTGACATGAATTCATTTTAGTTTCTGTTTAAATAACGTCACAGCTAATTAAACTAATCAGCAATGAATATACCAATTAACGAATGAAATCATAGAATTCCCCATCGAACACACTAAAATATTAATTGGCTCAATGTATATCCTGTAACAAATATAATGCGCAGCTATAGGGTGGGTAATCAGACTTTAATTTTGTTTAGTGTAATGGATATCGGAGAATTAAACAAACTAACTTCGGACATTAAAGTAGTTCACTCGTGGCAATCGGAGCCAAAAGTATAGTCCGATAATAAATACAAAACGTTTAAAATTCTCAATGGCAGAGTATTTTATGTTGTCGGAGACTGTACATGGAAACTTTCATATGCAGACACACACACACTTTTAATGAAAATAAATGTGGCAACGCTGCCAATGCGTATACCGAATGCTCTATAGAATGACGTTTATATAGGTTATTTTTATTATACTTTGTGTTTATTTACTGTTTAGACCGTACTGGTGTTTCGGACACAGTAAATCTTTTTAAAAAACGCTTTTCTGACCGAAAAGACTCAGAAATGTTTAAGCTTGGAAAGTTAGCGCATGATTTATTGCAAATAGCGCAAAACGAAAAATTCCATGAGGCGATATATGACGTTAAAATCCTTGAGAATTTGGCGAATGAGTTTTTGAAGAGAGAATATTTAATTACAAATTACCTATCGTATAAAAAGTGCATCATGGAAAAACTAATATTGTCATCGTTAATGCCTTTAAAGAGTATTATTTCAGATCTTATGATTAAAAGAATTGCATCTGAATCCATAACTTTCAAAGATCTAAAAAGTTCTTATGATAAATTGGGTTCTACAGGAATAGTGCAATTATTATCTAGTCGAAAAGATAATGGCAAGCCACGTGTAACCAAAGATACACGAGTAGTAAATAAAGTAATTAATTAGTTTACAAATAGTTTATAGTCCCTACTTTATTTATTATCACTAGTATTAGTACGAGAGCCCACTGTAAAACCCTGCATGTATCTGTTTTTTTGATCAAATGTGAATTATATGAAAGATTACTAATAATGCAATACAGTACGGTAGGGTTGCCTAGCAAAATCCTGCCGCAACTACCCTTAATTAACGCAATTATAATTAATATTTTTTTAATAATTGCACCAATATGTTTTTTCATCAAATGAAACATTATTCGATAGATAATAATGTAATAAATAAGAAAAAAATAGGTTGCCAGCTTTCTGCCGTCAGGTTGCCAGATGTAAAGAGGTATTAATTAGTTAACTTTTGCACCTGTCTGTTTTTTTAAAAACCATTATACCAACAATTATAGCTTAAATTTTAAGAAACACAATGACATAGGGTTGCCGGCCAAAAAACTGCCGCAAAAGATGGTTACCAGCATTTAAACAATTTATTCGTGCGCAGATCGGGCGTACGTGAGAGAAGTAATGCTCACGTACCTTCGTGTGCTAGAGCAGACCGTAAGAGTATGACAGATACGCCGTTATTTTCGCGCCAAATAACGAGCCTGAAGTAGTATTCTTCTTTCTTACCTAGAGTGAAGAGGTTATTTGGTGTTTTTGAATTTTGCTTATTTACATTATAGTCTAAGATCCCACTGCAAAATCCTACATGTATCTGTTTTTTTGATCAAATGTAAATTATATGAAAGATTATTAACAATGCAATACAGTACGGTAGGGTTGCTTAGCAAAATCCGGCCGCAACTACCATTAATTAACTCAATTATAATTAATATTTTTTTAATAATTTCACCGATATGTTGTTTCATCAAATGAAACATTATTTAATAGATAATAATGTAATAACTAAGCAAAAAATGTGTTGCTAGCTTTCTGCCTGTCGCAATCGTCTGGTTGCCAGGTGTAAACAGGTATTAATTAGTTAACTTATACACCTATCTGTTTTTTTTAAAAACCATTATACCAACAATTATAGCTTAAATTTTTAGAAACACAATGACATAAGAGTTGCCTTCCAAAAAAAACTGCCGCAAATGATGGTTGCCAGCATTTAAACAATTTATTTGTCCGCTGCTGGGCCATAAGTGAGAGAGAAGGAATGAGTACGCCCCTTCGTGTGCTATACCAGGACGTAAGAGTATGTAATCGGAGTAACATTGCTTATCAATTTGGTATGGAAATTAAAAATGTTAATACTATTACAATAATTCTAAAACCATTGATACTTTTTTTTACACGTGGTATTGGGATAAAATTATTCTTCTGTTAACTTTGTGACTATATTGCTTAGAAAATGAAAAATATTGAAATTAGTATCTTAAAATGGTAGAAACTTAAGAAAAAGTATATAAAAAAAAAGTACACCAAAACAATACTTTACATGCCCAATCGTTAGCTACTAAATTATAGTTTGAGGAGGAAGGGTAGAAAGGGAATCAATGTTATATTTATTTTTGATTTAGTATAAATTTATGTCAATTTTAATATAAATATAAATTAATTATTTTTTAATTTTTATAAATTGACTAGCCGTGCCCGCGGCTCCGCTCGCGTGGTCTTGATTCAATATTATAGTCACTGCCTATTCCTTATATCACCTAACGTAATAAAAGATATCCTATAACCTCTCCAGAGAACATATTAATTTTATAAAAAAAACACGTAAATCGGATAAGTGCTATGCGCACTAACGGACAGACAGACAGACAGAAAGACTTTTTTTTAAATTATACATTTGGAAATTATAAATATTATTCTCATACTCAAACTCGTATCAAGTTCATCGGAATCTTCGAAGTTTTCATAGATCTCCTGGTCCGTCTCCTCCTTCTCCTCCCCAGCCAAATTTTCATCCGCGGAGCTTTCTTCTTTCGACATGCGAATAATGTCCTCGACATTTAATGGGGTTGGATCATCAATGAACCAACTTGGCTTAAAAATGGAGTCAGCCAATATCCAACCGCATTCCTCTGGATTTAATTTGATATAAGCACATTTTGCGATCAATGATTTTGTTACTAATGTAAATAAACAAAATTCAAAAACACCAAATAACCTCTTCACTCTAGGTAAGAAAGAAGAATACTACTTCAGGGTCGTTATTTGGCGCGAAAATAACGGCGCATCTGTCATACTCTTACGGTCTGCTTTAGCACACGAAGGTACGTGAGCATTACTTCTCTCTCACGTACGCCCGATCTGCGCACGAATAAATTGTTTAAATGCTGGCAACCATCCTTTGCGGCAGTTGGATGGCAACCCTATGTCATTGTTCTTAAAATTTAAGCTATAATTGTTGGTATAATTGGTTTATAAAAACCAGGTAGGTGCATAAGTTTACTAATTAATACTCTTTACACCTGGCAACCCGACGGTTGCGGCAGGCAGAAAACTGGCAACCTATTTTTTATCTATTAAATAATGTTTCATTTGATGAAACAACATATTGGTGCAATTTTGCAGAGGGCCATATATTAAATTTAGAATGTGTAGGCGGGCCAGATTCAAATAAAAAAAATGTACTGAATTATTATAACATTTTATTTATTTAATTATATAGTATATAATATATATACATATATATATATATATATATATATATATATATATATATATATATATATATATATATATATATATATATATATATATATATATATATATACCTGACTTCTTTCTGTGACACATTGCGATCGCGGGCCTTATTGATACGTCCCGGGGGCCGGATGCGGCCCGCGGGCCGTATCTTTGACATCCCTGGTTTAGATTAACATCATATTTCAATTTCATCACATTCTTAAGAAAAGTGGATTTACGAGTGAACTACCTTAAGACTGGCAATTGGGCGAATTTGGTATGAACCAGTTTGATTTTCAAAACATTTTAATGATCGTTGATTATCTTTTAAAAAAAGCGGTAGCCTATTTTTCTTGCATCATGTTTTCTTATTCATTTTTTTAGTGTTCCGTACGGAACACTTATAAGATGACTTCGGTGTCTGTCTGTCCGTCTGTCACACCCGATTTTCTCCGAAACTATTTGTCATAGAAAGTTGAAATTTTGGTAATAATATAGTAATTGATGGCCTCATCAGAGCCATGTAGTTTTGAAAGTTAAATTTTGACTTAAGGAGTTAGTTATGGGGGGGTGAAATCGGAAGTGAAAAAAAATCTTTTTACTAGGTAATCGAGTGTGGTGTCAAATGAAAGCTTGTGAAAACACGAGTAAAAAATATATATATAATGTAATACTTGCGCGTACTTTTCTTGGTATTATTTTCAAAAAATCGCGAAAAATCGCTGTCCACCCGCCTTATCTCGAAAAGTACTTATCAAAAAATTTTGAAAAAAATCTGGAATATTCTCCAAGGGGTGTAGATTGAACGAAAATTATCACGAGTGCATTACCTTTAATAATTTATCTGGTAAATAATAAAAAAAAAAAAATTCAAGGTCATCAATTTTCAGTAAATATTGGAAACAAACTTTGTTGAAAACTCATTTGGGGGGTGTGTTTTGTGAAGTCACTGATCATTTTATACTTCCGTTACAAAATTTTTTATTTTAAAAACAATCAACGTACGGAACACTAATTGCGCAAGTTCAACTGGCACTTGACCGGTTACTTTAATTCAGAGAAGCTTGGCTACAAGTAATTTTCAGTTATACTAAGAAATGCATCCAGCGTACATATCGTTTTTTATGTCAAAACAATTCAAGCAAGGCTTAGCCATTTACTAATGTTTTTATTCAGTTGAACAACTTTGGTTGGTCACAATAGCATAAAGATTTTTGTAATGACAAGAGTTTATATTTTATGGTTTTCGGTTTGGTTTTAGTTCAAACAAATGAAGGAGCACAATGTTCTATTTATCGAGCCATGCCGACTTATGCGGATATCTTAATGGTTATGTGTAATTTTAATATAACTGAATATACGTGTAGTTTAATATTAATTGAAATTAAAAAAAATTGTATTTCCATGGAAGTATGGTTTTTCCGGAAATAGTTTTCCATAGATGGATTTCCTTCTATATTCAGGGAAGATTTTTCTCAAAAATCAATTCCTTTGCTGGACAATCAATCTATCGACCTTGAATTATTATTTTTGAACTAGGTTTTTCAAAAATTGCAGACATCTTTGGCGTTACCCAGGATACACCACATGGAGGTAGTGTCTGCTGGTATCACTTTGTGTATGTGTGTGTGTGTCTGTCTGTATGTGTTGTATGTATGTGTGTGTGTGAAAAATTTTGTAGTAACGAATTTTAGGATATACCTTATTTTCTTTCAAGATTACTGGAAAAGTACAAACAATGAAGATGAAATTTGATAGAAATGAAGACGTCCTAATCTTGCGAAATTAGCAATGGTATGGGGAATTTTAAATTAAATATCGATATCTTTTTTTCATTTCAAACACTTCAATCAGTAAATCTGTAAAACGTATTGAAGTTAAATTATGTAAAATATTAATATAAATAAAGTTGTTCCATATTGACTGTGCGAAAAAAGTTAATGATTTTTTTTTGAATAATAAAAAAAATTATATAATAATCTTGAATTAAATTAATGCGATTTTCAGCGAATTCAAACTCAAATCTCCGCAAAATTATTCAATATTCATTGAAATAATTCAAGTTTTCAGGATTTAGAATTTTGATTAAATTAGTAGCCATTAGCAAAAATCAACAAATATTCTACTAAATTGTCCAAATTTAATCTACCTGAATGTACTCAGTTGCGCGAACAATATTTCTGATAAATTTAAGTAAATTTGTTTAATAAGCTAGTGATTTCTTTAAATTGCACATTATTTGTTCGATTCAATAAATAATGAAATTATCTAGATTTAACGAGATTCTTTTTCGCCAGAACTGTCCTTCAATAAATTGGCGGCAATTTTAACACCCAGGATATTTCTGAATTCATTCGTAATTATTCCTCGATATCCTGACGCTGAATATTGTAGTAAAATTTGCAAAATTCGCATGCAAAGTCTAAAACTAAAAACAGCAGTATTCTTTGTAGGTATGTGAGTTATCGTAGGCAATACACACACACGCGAGCACGCGCGCACGCCCGAACGCAAGCACGCGCGCGCCCACACCCACACACATACACATATACACACATGACACACATACAAAGCGATACCAGCAGACACTACCTCCATGTAGTGTATCCTGGGTAACGCCAGACATGCTTGCCATTTTCGAAAAACCTGGGACAAAAATGATAAACCGAGATTGGTAGATTGATTAGTCATCAAAAGAATTGGTTTTTGAGAAAAATTTGTTTTGAATATTGAAGAAAAACCATTTATGAATAGCTATTTGTGGAAAAACCACACTTCCATGGAAATGCAAACTTTTTCTCAAGTTTTTGAAAAACACGGGGGGAAAATCAAAAATCTAGCCCGACTGATCGATTGGCAATAAAAAAACGAATATTAAAAAAGGTGTCATGTTTAAGTGAAAATTACGATCGATAGAGTGATTTTCCCGCGAAAAACCCCGTTTTTCCATAAAAATTAATATTTCTTCTAAAAATTCCGGAAAACTGTGGAAGAAAACCTAAAATCTAGCGACAGATCGATTGGTTATGAAAAATGAATAATTAAAAAAAAAAATCTTTCCGATTACTTCAAAATTAAGGGTAATTTCAGTGGCACAGTGGGGCTTCGTCCCACTGTACGGCGTGCGAAAACGCGTTTAAAGTTTTTGGCTTTCAATTTCTTAGCCGATGCACTTGGTCCAACTTCTTCTTCTTGCACAGTATATTGCATATCGTTGGACTTATTGCTCGAGTAATGTCGACGGCGAGGGCGACTTGGACGATAATTAAGTCCATTTTTATCAATTTTTCGAGTCAACATTATAAACAAATGAAAAGGCCAACACGTGAAGTGACTGAACCGATCAGAGTCGGTATCTTTCATGACACGACAGATCCATTTAGAGTTCGAATTTCGATTTAAAACTTGGTCAAGACATTCTTCAGTCAACCTGAACTAACTTTTTATATAAAAATAACCGGTCAAGTGCAAGTTGAACTTGCACAATTAGTGTTCCGTACGTTGATTGTTTTTGAAATAAAAAAAATTTTGTTAGGGTGGTATAAAATGATCAGTGACTTCACAAAACACACCACAAATGAGTTTTCAACAAAGTTTGTTTCCAATCTTTACTGAAAACTGGTGACCTTGAAATATTGGTTTTTTTCTATACCAGATAAATTATTAAAGGTAATGATAATTTTCGTTCAATCTATACCCCGTGGAGAATATTCCAGGATTTTTTCAAAATTTTTTGATCAGTACTTTTCGAGATAAGGTAGGGGACAGCGATTTTTCACGATTTTTTAAAAGTAATACGAAGAAAAGTGTGCGCAAGTATTACATTATATATATATTTTTTACTCGTGTTTTCACAAGCTTTCATTTGACACCATACTCGATGACCTAGTAAAAAAATTTGTTTTTCACTTCCGATTTCACCCCTCAAAACGAATCCCTTAAGTCAAAATTTATGTTACGGTGATATAAAATGATCAGTGACTTCACAAAACACACCCCAAATAAGTTTTCAACAAAGTTTATTCCAATCTTTACTGAAAATTGATGACCTTGAAATTTCTGTTTTTTTTTTTTATATAACAGATAAATTATTACAGGTAATGCACTCGTGATAATTTTCGTTCAATCTACACCCCGTGGAGAATATTCCAGAATTTTTTCAAAATTTTTTGATAAGTACTTTCCGAGATAAGGCGGTGGACAGCGATTTTTCGCGATTTTTTAAAAATAATACAAGGAAAAGTGAGCGCAAGTATTACATTATATATATATATATATATATATATATATATATATATATATATATATATATATATATATATATATATATATATTTTACTCGTGTTTTCACAAGCTTTCATTTGACACCACACTCGATTACCTAGTAAAAAATTTTTTTTTTCATTTCCGATTTCACCCCCCCCCTAACCCCTTAAGTCAAAATTTAATTTTCAAAACTACATGGCTCTGATGAGGCCATCAATTCCTATATTGCTACCAAATTTCAACTTTCTATGACAAGTAGTTTCGAAGAAAATCGGGTGTGACAGACGGACAGACACCGAAGTGATCTTATAAGTGTTCCGTACGGAACACTAAAAATCATCAAAAAAATTTTTTTACACAGACCTCACCCCTTAATCAACATCAGTGTCTAAACTGTCAGCTTGAACATGTTTTTGTATTGGGTCCATTTGGATTAATAGACGATTTCATATTTCAAAATATATTATTAAATATTATTATATTCCTTGGTATCTGATAGCAACGATTCTGTTTCAAAAGTTATGTAGAATTCTAGCGACTTTTAGAGCATTAGATCAGTAATATTCATAACGAGTTTCATTCACAACTAGCTGATTTTTTTGTTAAGCAGAGTGTCCACACAACTTTAGCAGAACGGCGATAAAGTTGCATGGCACAAATCATGTTGGGTTAAGTTTTTGTTCATTGTCAAATTTTGAGGGAAATTTTGTTTATTTACATAATACATATTCCTTAGCCCACACATCGGATTTTCTGACCGACCTTTGGATGAAAATCACACCCGCCGGAAACCAAGGGTTCCAAATATATAAAGGGTTAAATATCAAAAAATACATTGAAATATATGAGAAATAAAAAGTTTTTCGGCCAGCCCTCTATGGAAAGTGCTCTGTTTCCCTTTCCTTCTTCTAACCTAACCTATCCCAAACTAAATCAATTGACTGATACCTTTTTAGTGTTCCATATGGAACACTTATAAGATGACTTCGGTATCTGTTGTCCGTCTGTCTGTCACACCCGATTTTCTCCGAAACTATTTGTTATAGAGAGTTGAAATTTGGCACAAATTAGGAATTAATGGCCTCATCAGAGCCATGTAGTTTTGAAAGTTAAATTTTGACTTAAGGGGTTAGTTTTGGGGGGTGAAATCGGAAGTGAAAAAAAAAATTTTTTTTACTAGGTAATCGAGTGTGGTGTCAAATGAAAGCTTGTGAAAACACGAGTAAAAAATATATATATAATGTAATGCTTTCGCGCACTTTTCTTTGTATTATTTTTAAAAAATCGCGAAAAATTGCTGTCCACCCGCCTTATCTCGAAAAGTACTTATCAAAAAATTTTGAAAAAATTTTGCAATATTCTCCAAGGGGTGTAGATTGAACGAAAATTATCACGAGTGCATTACCTTTAATAATTTATCTGGTATATAAAAAAAAAAACAAAAATGTCAAGATCATCAATTTTCAGTAAAGATTGGAAACAAACTTTGTTGAAAACTCACTTGGGGTGTGTTTTGTGAAGTCACTGATCATTTTATACTTCCGTTATAAAAATTTTGATTTTAAAAGCAATCAACGTACGGAACAGTAATTGCGCAAGTTCAACTTGCACTTGACCGGTTATTTCTGACGTGCTTACACGCGTTTCCTGGCTGTCGTTATAAACTTTTGAACATTTGCCGAAGCCATTACAAAAATACAAAAAATTTAGTTACAAAAACAATCAATTAAATCATAACTGGTCAAGTGCAAGTTAGACTTAGAATTAGTGTTCCGTACGTTGATTGCTTTTAAAATAAATTTTTTTCTTACGGAAGTATGAAATGATCAGTGACTTCACAAAATACATCCCAAATAAGTTTTCAACAAAGTTTTTTTCCGATCTTTAGAAAAAATTTGATGACCTTCAACTTTTTGTTTTTTTTATATACCACATAAATTATTGAAGGTAATGCACTCGTGATAATTTTCGTTTAATCTACATCCTGTAGAGAATATTCCAGAATTTTTTCAAAATTTTTTGAACAGGACTTTTCGAGATAAGGAGGGGACAGCGATTTTTCGTACGTTTTAGTGTTCCGTACGGAACACTTATAAGATCACTGTCCGTCTGTCTCCGAAACTATTTGACATAGAAAGTTGAAATTTGGTACTAATATAGGAATTGATGGCCTCATCAGAGCCGTGTAGTTTTGAAAGTTAAGTGGGTTAGTTTTGGGGGATGAAATCGGAAGTGAAAAAAAAATTTTTTTACTGGGTCATCGAGTGGGGTGTCAAATAAAAGCTTATAAAAACGCGAGTTCAAAAATATATATAATGTAACTTGCGCACACCCCCCTCCTTTTATCTCGAAAAGTACTGAAAAAATTTTGGAATATTCTCTACGAGGTGTAGATTGAACGAAAATTATCACGAGTACATTACCTTTAAATAATTTATCTAGTATATAAAAAAAAACAAAAATTTCAAGGTCATCAGTTTTCAGTAAAGATCGGAAATAAACTTTGTTGAAAACTCATTTGGGGTGTGTTTTGTGAAGTCACTGATCATTTTATACATCCGTAACAAAATTTTTTATTTTAAAAGCAATCAACGTACGGAACACTAATTGCGCAAGTTCAACTTGCACTTGATTGGTTATTTAAAAATAATACGATCTTTCTCCATAAAGTTAATGTATTTTTCGAACTTTGATCATTAATATATTTGGAACTCTGTACTGGGGGGTTTTGACTAAAATAACACTAATAAAAAGACCTGGCAGTGTGAGGGCCAAGGAAGATAACTGCCCGATATAGATTTTGCCTTTTATGCATATAGCCCAGTCGTCAGAGGCAAATTTTGATGAAAAGCTCTCATTAAATGTTAACAGGCTGCATTTTGACATACAAGTAGTTTTTTGGACGTACAATACTATAAAAAAAGTTTGCTGCTCTAAAGTGTACGCTAAGCCTACAAAATCGAAAATATCTCGAAAAATAAAAAAAATATCGAAAAACTAATAGCATCACAATGAAACAACGGGAAATTTTACAAAAAACAAATAGATAGATTTTTTTTAAGTTTTACCGTAATTTAAAAAAAAAATTAAAATAAAATGGCTGGTTTAGAACCTTCAATTGTAGTGGGCATCATGCCTTCAACCTCACTTTAATTACCGTTTCTGTATACCGCTAAATATTTTGAAATTTCATTGAGGTGCTAATCCAATTCCAATATTTCCGCCATTAACAAAAACTCCTTCGAGTAATTTAGAATTTTTGTGTTTTCAATAACCTTTGTATCTGGATGTTTAAATAAAATATAAATACTTTATACTTAAAGCTTAGGCTTTTATCTTTCATTTTCCACCTTTAAATATATATATTTTTTTATTTTAAGTTTAAGTTGTATGATTAATAATAGGATAATAATAATTTTAAAAGCAAAATTACAAAAAAAGGGAAAGTTTTTTTTTTAAGTTTTTAATGATGATTTTCTGATATCAAGTATACTTTTAACTGTAACTAAAAGAAAAAATAAAAAGTTGTGCGACTTCTTTTGACCATTTCGTACTGGTTTGAACGTAAAATTGCCGGCGACGCACTACAGCAGGCAAATTTTCATATTTTAAAACTCAATTTTTAAATAACACAGACAATGTGGGTATTTTTAATTATTCTTATATTGAAACTTAAGGTATAATAATGATATATGCACAAGGATTTTTTTTCAGTACTATATTTTATTAAATATTTGTAATTTACTGTATGCCCGTTAAAATCATGCAAACAAAAATTTCGTCTTGAGTTTTACAAATTATAAAGTAAAAGCTGAAAGTCTTCTCTTCAAAAAGCTATTTTTTAAATTTTTTTACACTCTGAAAACAAGAGATATCGAATAACTTCGAGCGGTGCCCGTAGACTTTCAAATTAGCCTGTTTGGCGGGCTAAACTTTTTGAATCACTTATCCTAATTTTTAATAAATTTTCACGCTAATAAAAAAAATCTAGAAAAAAAAACCTATATACTATTTTTTTGCAAGATTTCCCGCCTTTTTTGATATCTTTTTTATTTTTCGAGATATTACGGTAAAACCGAAATTTTGATTTTATTTTGGATTTTGTGGACTTAGCGTACATCAAAACTTTAGCAAACTTTTTTTTATCGTATTCTGCATCCGAAAAACTACCTGTGTGCCATAATACAGCCTGTTAACATTTACTGAGAACTCAAAATCCCTGGCGACAGGGCTAATATATATAGGTATTTTGAAAAATATGTAGTACCTAAATGACCAAAGTATTAATTAAGTAAAATGTAAGTCATATATTTTAGGTTATTTTATAAATTAAAATTGCTTTTATTAGTTTCATTGTTTTCAACGAAACAACTGAAATAACGTAAATTGTGTTTGATCTGGAAATTTTCGTTCCACAAAGAGTTCTGTACAAGGTCAAGCGGATGTCAATAATAAAGTCTGTAATAGGTTTTTGCGTGCGGGTTCCAGTGCCTATTATATTGTTCTAAGAAGTAGAAAACAGATCTGTAGCATAAGGAAGCAGTTCAAAAGTAATCCCGGGTGGGTCATTGGGGAACTATAAAAACATGGTAATTTATATAATAGTTTATTCACTTTTATAAATAATATAAATTTCAACTTAAAGATGTTACATGTAGAAAATACTAATATTTTGATCTGTACTCTTTCAAAAATGACGTGATAATAAGTATTGTAATTATTTTAGTAGAACATGAAAACTTTAAATAAAAAACTTAAAAGCCAGTTTCAGTGTTCTCTAGTAAACTCAGGTTTCATCAAATATCTATCTTTAAATTCGTCGTGGGTAAGGTCTGAAAAATCGTTTATACCTTGTTTATAAGTTACAACTCCAGCGTCATATTTTTTGTTGTGTTCTCGAACTCCCTTGAGATTTTCTTTAAAAATTTCTAAACGATGTTTTTCTTCCTCTGGTGACTTATATTGTCTGTTGAATTTGGTCTAAAAACAAAATGAATTGTACAGTTTATGTCACCAAAAAATGACTTTAAAACATATTTTTAATGAAAAAAAAAAAACGACAAACGTAATATCACTGAACATCTTGGTCATATAACATATTAGTTGCTGAAATACCTTAGCAATTCTTTAAAATCTATGGATTTGAAAGCAAGTAAATGCCAAACAATAAAACAAGCTAAAAGAAAGTATATAGAATTTTCGTTAATTATAATGAATAGCCCTATAAATGTATACCAATTAATCAGGTAATAAAAAATTTTTCTTTAGCTTTAACTCACGGAGAAAGATAATTCAAAATTTCGACTTGTTTAAAAATTGAGTTAGAGAGACTAATATTTATTACTAATAAATTATTAATGGGCAATTTTTAAGGTTTTTCTTTTTTGTGCCTTTTAAATGACGTTTATTTATTTTATAATAATTTACCATATTTGTTAAAAAACTAAAAAGAGAACGAACTGTGTTTACAAAAGTGTAAGCTCCCTGTATAATTGGTATATAAGAATCAAGTGCAAAGCGTTGATAAACATTAAATACTCAAGAAAATAAGCTTTCGACTCTTCAAAACCTATTTAGATTTGGTAACCTGGTTCCTAATGAAATATTCGATTTATTATTTTTTTTAATTCCTTTCAGTTGTCTGCCGGTTTATATAACATGGTTTTTCTGATAATCCAAAACATGATTTTTTCCGAACGTTTTTAGCACGCTATAAGACTAAAAAAGGCAATAACTGTAGCATATGAATTGTATTACCTAAGCAACGAAATATTTTATGAATTCTCTCTATCTATTTTTTTTTTTTTGATTATATGAATGTCAAAAAAAATTATAACGCCTTGATGTGAACCATGGAAGTGTAACTAACAGGGCCTGGTAAGTTGGCAGAGCCGGTTTGTGGTATTGTGAAACTGTAAAATAGCACTTCTGAACTTGCCAAGCAAATAACGATTTCAAAGAAAAATATTTTAATAAAATTTTGGATGAAAGCGTTATTCTACCAATTTTGTACGATTAATTTGGAAGCCGCTCTACATAGTTTAAAATAGACAAGGAAGGTAAAAGATGACTTACCTTAAAGTCACTCCATTCTTCTTCGACGGTGAGTTCCCGTTCAGGTGAAGTTTTAGGGGGAGAAGGTGCAGACATTACAACAGTTGCAAGTACGACCAATAAACAAAGTTTTACAAACATGGCTGAAAAATATTATGTATCACCGTAAAGATAAAACTCTAATCACTGACCACTTGAGAATGTCAGCTTTTTATAAAGATAGATTATTTAATTTTATTTAGAAATATGCGCAAACGTCGGTTTGTTGAAAGGATGTGGTAATACCCACTAAATAAACAATTTTTACAAGGAAATAAGTTTTACGAGGTATTTTTAAAAGTTATAAATAGACACACCCATTATTGTTTTAGTGGAATCTACATACAATGCAAGATATTTAAATATAAATTACATTTATAACCAACAAAATATTTTCTTTATTTAAAATCGTTACCTATCTTAATTCAAAAACTGTTTTGCCGTGAGTAACAGGGATGATTAGTTTACTACTGCTTTGATATTATTTTTATTTTTTCATATAAAAATGCAGTGCAGAAGGATTTTGGGTTTGTTATGTAACATATTTTTAAATTTGTTATGTAACATAATAATGTCACCAAATCTGACATATATTAGGTTAATCAGCTGTATTAATACTGTCTGTGCGGGGTCCTTTAATTTTTTTAATGCAAATTTCTTAAGTTTTATAATAATTTCAGTAACCAAAGTCATTTTTAATTATTATACACAGGTTACTCTACATGTTGAGTAGCTGAGTTAAATTGGTGGTCCAAATTCTCATTCCTCCCGTTATTAGCATAAGTATCATCAAGTAATTTGAACCTGTATGAGGAAGTAAACCATAATTTATTACCAATCTATAAGCATAGATCCATTTTTAATTAACACATAGGCTGAAAAGTTTTTGGTCTGATACACAGATGTCGCCCTTTTCAAAAAATCCATATGATTTTTAGGAAGTACCAATCTTCAAACGATACGTGTAAAAATTTCATGACATTTCGACGATCTATTACACAAGAAGAAAACGTAGAAAAAAGCTGGGGAAACCTTTACAGAAACATAGAGACAGTTGCCACAGAACTACTAGGAAAGTGAACAATTCCAGAAAAAAAAAGAATCATGGTTCAGAAGAGGGATCAACGTGCTAAACACCACCTTAAAATTAATTACCAAGATATTAACTAACAAAATAAATACATTCATCACATTAGCAGACGAGCAGCAAGGGTTCAGAACAGGCAGATCATGCACAGACGCAATATTTATCTTGCGGCAAATAGTAGAAAAATCCGTTGAATATAACAGGCCCGCGTTTATATGTTTCATCGATCTCTAAAAAGTTTTTGACCGAGTTCAACTTGAAAATGTGATAGAATTGCTTTACAACAGAGGAATCCCACAAGACATAGTTGAGACTATCAAAAACATCTACGCCTTCAACACAATTCAAGCACGAGTAAACACAGAACTAACAGAACCAATTCCAATCTATAGCGTCATCAGACAAGGCGACTCATTAAGCCCCCTACTATTTAACATCATCATGGATGAAATAAGCACAGAAGTACACACTGGTAAATGGTATAAAAAGGGGGAAAATGTTACACAAATGATGCGGTTCTCTTTGCAGAAACCGAAGACAATCTACAAAAACTTCTATCACTTTTTAATAAGAAAGCAAAAACACTAAATATAATCATCTCTACCGAAAAAACTAAATGCTTAAAAACTTCAAAAGAACCACTAAGATGCAAATTAGAATTAGAGGATAGGATAATACAACAGGTTATTACTTTCAACTATCTACGCATAAATATAACAAATGATGGCAACACAGAAGTAAAACAACAAGTAATAAAGGCAAATAAGACCGCGGAATGTTTGAACGACACGATATGAAGAAATAAACACCTAAACATATAATGTAAATCAAGGATATATAAAGCAGCAGTACGACCAATACTGACGGAAAAAACTAAACGACTTCTGGAAACACCAGAAATTAAAATTCTCCTAAAAATTACTAACAAAACACTGTACGATAGAGGGAGAAGCGAAAATATAAGAAAAACACGCGGAATAGAACCAATCAACGAATGAGCACCAAAACGAAGAATATAATGGAACCAACATATAAACAGAAAACTCAACGATAAAATCATAAAAGTTGCTCGAGATAAACCACCCATAGGAAGACGAAGCCTCGGCCGACCAAGAAAACGTTGGAGTGACAACCTAAGATGAACGAGGTAATCTCGAAGATAGAACAGGCAACAGCCTAAAATAGAAGACGGAAGAAGAAGATTAAACACTGTTTTTTGGTGGCAGAAAATACCGGTCAAGAAAAGCAATGGCTTGATAAGTGTTACGGGGACTGGGGACCATGGAAAATCACTCATCATTTACTGGTATGCTGAATCTAAACGCGGTCGTATAGACACAAATGATGGTGAACACTCTGGACGCCCAAATAAGATGGAATACAACAAAAAAATCCACAAAATTGTTTGGATGACTGTAAAGTGAAATTTCGTGAGACAGCTGACACCCTAAAGATAACAAAAGAACGAATTAGTCGTATTTTGCATGAACATTTGGGCATGAGAAAGCTCTGTTCGAAATGGGTACCGCGTTTGCTCACAGTCGACAAAAACAACAACGTGTTGATGATTCTGAGTGGTGTTTGGACCTGTTTAAGTGCAATAAAAAGAATTTTTTCATGCGATATGTAATAATGGATAAAACATGGATCCATCACTACACACCGGAATCAAATCGGCCGTCAGCTGAGTGGACAGCACCCGGCGAAAGCCGCCCGAAGCGACCAAAGACACAACAGTCGGCTGGGAAGGTTTTGGCCCCTGTATTTTGGGATGTGCATGGAATAATTTTCATCGACTATGCTGGGAAGGGAAAAACCATCAATAGCGAATATTATATAAAGTTATTGGTGCGTTTGAAGGCAGAAATCGCAAAGAAACGGCCCCAAATGAACAAGAAAAAAGTGCTCTTTCACCAAGACGGTGTCACAAGTCAATGGTTACGATGGCAAAATTGCATGAATTGAAGTTCCAATTGCTGAAGAAGTTATCGTCGAAACTGAGGCCTATTTTAGAGGTAAAGACAAATTCTTCTAAAAGAAAGGTATAGAAATGTTAGAAAAACGTTGGACAGATTGTATCGCTCTTGAAGGAGACTATATTGATAAATAAATTCGTTTTTTTTTTTAAATGTGTTTTAAGTAACTAGACCAAAAACTTTTCAGCCTATGTGTTATTAAATAATTTCTTGTACAATTTGTAAATATTTTTATTAACGTATTTATTTAATTTCTATTATTTAATAACTACATTTAAAAACATAATTATTCTCCCGTTTTATTTTCATCAGTTTTATTTTTATATCTTTAAAGTAAAGTAACTAGTATAATGTTGCTTTATAATCGACATTCATCCAATCAGAAACGGTGGTCTTAGATATATAACTAGATATAGTTCTAGTGCTTTTAAGACCAAACTGATTACATAATACATACTAATAGTACACTATAGTATAATAGTAACGTTTTGCAAAAAATCGAGCAAAAAATAGTTCTCTTGTAACAGTCCGATTTTGTAAACAAAAAAGTCATTTTCTCTTTTTGTTAAGTAGAAAAACTCTTAAATTAACTGCAAATGTAAATTTTGTATGAAGATATAATAATTAAAAATTAATATAAAGTTACTGCACAAAATAATAATTTTAATGATACAAGTTCAACTGGTTAAATAAAATAATAAATTATATTTATATTGTTGTAGCAATGTATTTTTAGTGTTCCGTACGGAACACTTATAAGATCACTTCGGTGTCTGTCTGTCTGTCTGTCTGTCACACCCGATTTTCTCCGAAACTATTTGACATAGAAAGGTGAAATTTGGTAATAATATAGGAATTGATGGCCTCATCAGAGCCATGTAGTTTTGAGAATTAAATTTTGACTTAAGGGGTTAGTTTTTTGGGGGGTGAAGTCGGAAGCGAAAAAAAAATTTTTTTACTAGGTCATCGAGTGTGGTGTCAAATGAAAGCTTGTGAAAACACGAGTAAAAAATATATATATAATATTATACTTGCGCGCACTTTTCGTTGTGTTATTTTTAAAAATTCGCGAAATATCGCTGTCCCGGGCCTTATCTCGAAAAGTACTTATCAAAAAATTTCGAAAAAATTCTGGAATATTCTCCACGGGGTGTAGATTGAACGAAAATTATCACGAGTGCATTACCTTTAATAATTTATATGGTATATAAAAAAAAAACAAAAATTTCAAGGTCATCAGATTTCAGTAAAGATTGGAAACAAACTTTGTTGAAAACTCATTTAGGGTGTGTTTTGTGAAGTCACTGATCATTTTATACCACCGTAACATAAATTTTGACTTAAGGGGTTCGTTTTGAGGGGTGAAATCGGAAGTGAAAAAAATTTTTTTTTACTAGGTCATCGAGTGTGGTGTCAAATGAAAGCTTGTGAAAACACGAGTAAAAATATGTATATATATATATATATATATATATATATATATATATATATATATATATATATATATATATATATATATATATATATATATATATAACTCGTATATAATGTAATACTTGCGCACACTTTTCTTCGTATTACTTTTAAAAAATCGCTGTCCCCTACCTTATCTCGAAAAGTACTAATCAAAAAATTTTGAAAAAATTCTGGAATATTCTCCACGGGGTATAGATTGAACGAAAATTATCACGAGTGCATTACCTTTAATAATTTATTTGGTATATAAAAAAAAAAACAGAATTTCAAGGTCACCAGTTTTCAGTAAAGATTGGAAACAAACTTTATTGAAAACTCATTTGGGGTGTGTTTTGTGAAGTCACTGATCATTTTATACCACCCTAACAAAAAATTTTATTTTGAAAACAATCAACGTACGGAACACTAATTGTGCAAGTTCAACTTGCACTTGACCGGTTTTTTATTAATAGAAACATTACTACTTTTTCAAAACAAAATGAAGCCAAATAAAATTAATATTCTTTAAACAAATCCTATGAGATAAAATATAAAACGGGGTTCTTAATATATCGGTGAAACCTGACCCCCAAGTTTCATCCAAATCGATGACCCAAACGACCTATCCTTGTAAGATATATGGTAATCATTTTATAACTAATAAAAATGATCTTCGTTACGGCAAATATGATAAAATTCAAGAAATATTAATTTTTAAAAATAACTAAGTTTGAAACAAAAAAGCATAAAATTGAAAGTAAAATGGTCAGTTTTTTCAACCTAAATGGACCAAATGTCTTCCTCAGCCACTCCATATGTACAGTAACCTGTGTATAATAATTAAAAATAACTTTGGTTACTGAAAATATTTAAAACTCAAGAAAAAATAATTTTTTAAAAAGAAATAAATTTGCATTAAAAAAATTAAATTTGAGAATAAAATGGCCAATTTCTCGGTCCTAAATTGTTTAAATGAGTTTTTAAGTACCTCAAATGAAAGCTAAGCTAAGGAACATTTTCTGATATTTTAGGTAAGCTAGTAGTATACTGAAAAAAAGTTGTTTAAAAAATTCGTCAGAAGAAAAAAACATGAATCGGTAAAATTTATCAATATTATGAGGAGTGAAAAATATATCTAATATGTAAAAAATGGCTAAAATTATGTTTAGATCAATTAAAGCAATGTCCATGGAACATATTTCCAGAGTTAACTAAAAAAAATTAGCTTACAGTTTGCAAGTACACCTATTTAATCGTAAAAAATGACAAAAATAAACGATAAAAACGGCCAATTTCTTCCGATTAGAAGGTTCAAATGACATCCATAGCCCCTTAAATTTTTCATCTTTTTTTTTAACTAGAATCAAAATCTGTCCGAATTTTTAGTTTATCTTCAATAAATTTATGATAAAATTATAAAAATCCCAAAAACAGGCCAATTCTACCATTTTTGAGGGTGTTGCCCCAATTTTTCAGCGGTCGCAGTATTTTTTTCCTTAATGTACTCGTCAAGACGAATATTTGAAAAAGAAGTAGCAGTATCCGACCATTTCACCTCAAAATCGTATTCTAACTGGAGTAGCAAGTATATATAAGAAAAAAAAAAAAACCACCCAGACTATCCCATGGGTAATATTGATAATCATAGTCATAATGATTTAAAAGTAATCAGAGATATTTTAAAAAGACACAAAGGTTTGTATGCCAGGCTAATCTAAGTAGTACATAAAGGGAATCTAATAATAGTATACAGTTATTAATTGTGTAATGCCAAAGTACTCCTGAATACAAAAAAATAAAACTATAATAATGGTAATACATAATATTAGGCACACAAACATCTATTCAGAGTCTGTTACAATTTCACTCTCATTGTTTTGGAAATATTACACATACTAATGAAGAGGAAGTTTCGGGTGAGTTTTGGAAGATAATAACTCGATACTTGGTGTATGTACTTGTATTGATCTAAGAAGAACATGCCAAATTCAGTAATTTTATACTATTATTAACATAGAAAACCCTGGAGGCATTTCATATTTAAAAAAAATCTTTGTGGTAACAGTAATACTCTATTTGGGATGGAAATATCCATTGGTGGCCCTTCAAAATACTACCGATTATTTTGAAATTATGATGAATATTAACAAAAAAATGTCAATTTTGTGGCCGAGTTTTGGGAGATTTATAAATGTACACAACCGTATTAAATTATATATTTATAGCTAATATCAACAAGCTTTAATGCGTTTGTTTCAAAAACTATTTAAAGACATATTTAATCAACTTCTACAATAACCAAAATATGATATTATTATACGAGACAAGCAAATAAGGTAAAAATGGTTTAATATTACCTAACTTGAAATTACCTTTTATTTGATTGAACTGCTTAATTTATTATCTTATTTCGACCATGTTTAATCCAAGGAAACATTTTTTAGGTTACAAAAAATTTGAACATCCAAAGTAATATAGTAGGAGTATACATGGGTAAGATCTAAGAGATAGGGGAAATTAAGTTTTTTTTTAAGTCAACTTTTATAATGAGAAAGAATACAGACTTAAACAGAGGTCTGTCGATAGACTTGGAATATTTTTGTATAATCAAGTAAGCGTGCCCGATTGGGAACCTGTAATTACCTTTGACAGGGATAAAATTACACCCTGGAAGTCAGCCTATATAGGTACTCCACAATTGCATTTGTGCCTATTTTAAGCAAAATAGGTGTTTTTTTTTAAAAAAAATTTTTGTAAGCTGGATACTAATATTTACATACAAAGTCGGACATTGATGTACTGTTTCTAATTAAAATTAAATCAGATCTGACTTGTTAAGACAAATATTTATAAAGACCTAGTTTGGAAACTTGTTTATTAGAGTGTTTTTTTTTTTTATTTCTTTTTAAATTCTTTATTAATGAAATCATAAAATATACAAAATATAAACATTAATCTTCTAAAACAGTGCTTAAACTACTGCAAATATTATTTTAAGAAAAAGAGGCTGTACATTTTTCATTCTTTACCATTTAAAATCTTACCGTTGTACTTATAGTCACTAGATAGGTTCACAACTTAATTTACCAATTGTAACAATATTTTTACCATAATTCTTCTATTGAACAATATATACTTTTTTATATCATATTATACTTAATACTTATTTTTGCTTTTTTTGAAAACTTTCCAGCTGAACATTTTTGCCAGTGACACTGCATGTGTTTTTTAATATCTAGACAGTATTATCCCTATGCCCTTTATTGTCCTCAATTCTTTTTTTAATATGTATTTTTTTACTGTAGCTAAAACTGACAAACGACAAAGGACATGATGTAACTGCATAGGATGAAAATTTTCTTTTTACAGAAAAACCTGAACTATATACACTGCAAGCCTAGATGTATTATCAAAAAGCACATTTATTTGTCGAAATTATGAACCCTATCTTATGATAAAAACGTTTATTATGTTAATATAATTGGACATCATCGAAAAGCGTAGGAAATGCTTCTGCTATAATGAGAAATTTAAACTTATTTATCTTGAACATAGACAAGGACTTCACATTAGTTGTTATTATATAAATTTATAAGTATTTCAAAAACAATTTAACGAACCAACCTAGAAAAGCATTAGACACAGTACACTACTTACACTAATTTAAAATAATAAACAAATAATGCGTTAAAAGAGCTGTTATGATTTGCTCCTAAAATAATATATTTTATTACAGAAACAGGTTAGGTTTCTTTTTTTTTTACACCTTTTGGACAATCAGCTGATTTTTATGAGTTTTTTAAAATGGTACACTGATAATAACCAGTCCCAATACTTCTGCGTTTTTTATTATTAGCTATATAGTTTATTGTCTTAAATTAATTGTTTTAAATAATTTGGATTATAAGGTTAATTAATAATTGCAAGATTTCCAATATTGTTTGGACCCGTAATTACCGGTAGCCACCAAAATTCTGACGTCATATTAGGAAATTTTGGAAGATTTTTTTCCATTAATATACTCTGAGAAAATTTTATATCGTTTTAAAGGTACCCTGATAGCTATGCTGAATCCAACTTTTATAAACTCTAGGGCCGGAATTCGTAGTCAATTTGAAGAAAAAAGTTGGAGAGGGCAAGGTTATAGTGAAGTTGGCAGTAAGTTCCTACGCAATTTGAGTACAACTTGACTACAAAAAACTGTACAAGTTATTGGAGTGAACTTGTACAAAAGTTAGAGTACATATTGTAGTACAAGTTTGCCTACAACTTGTATTCAATTACCGGCCGTAGATTTCGATCAACTTGTATCCAAATGTTGCTCACCAAAAACTTACCGTAAACTTGGCGTCAAATTGACTCCAAACTACAGATGACCAAGTTTTTGTAGTGCAACACTGGCTATCAGGGTACCTAAAATTCAATACAATCTACGTAGTAGTTGCATTGAAACATATTTTCTCTGTTTTCTATTTAGCACATTCTCCTTTTTTACCGGAGGTTTTTTGTTGTTTAGTTTTTCTTAGTATTCAACCAGTGATTGGTGTCACTGAAGGTTTGTTTGCGAATAAACGCTAATGACTGTGTTCGATACAGAGATATTAGAATAGAGCATAGAGATATTAGAATAGAAGAGGTAAATTCTCGCGAGAAGCGTGGCATTCATAGCAAGATTAAGAAATAATATGAGTCAATCTGTCTCTCTTACTCGCCACATGCCCACAACACTAAGTTAAAGTGCGTTCCCGTGTGAGAATGTTATTCATATTTCGTCGGAGCCAACGAAGAACAAGGAAAATCCTTTGTTCTTCGCTCGCTCTAAGTGAAATACGAGCAATATTCTCGTACGGGTAATGTTTACTCGTAAATAGGAATGGAAGTAGGGAAGGATTTTAAAAGATTAATAAATTAATGTATATTAACATTTTTTTTTAAAAAAACTTTGTTTTATTATACAGTATAACTTGGCTCATGGAACATAGAAAATCTGACATATGAATAAAAGTAACAAATTATATTAACGCATACAATTATATTATATTATATGAATGCTCACAATATGTATATCCCACGAAACTCACTTATTTTATCTGAGTATGTCGAAGATTCTAAAACATTTAAAAATTAAATATATAGTTAGGTTTATAGTTTTTTCTGATTGAGTAAAAAAAGTGAATAAATTTTTGAAAATCTGAATAAATTTTTTAAATATCGTTTGAAGTAAAGACTTCTCTACTAAATATAAAATAACATATTAAAGCGAAAAATGTTTACCTGACAACTAAACAAACACTTGATACAGCTTGTGTATTCTTATAAATTTAACTACTCAGTATATATCACCACTACACAAAACACTTTATTTTTGTTGTCGACGCACGTTTCGCTAACCATGTTAGCTTCATCAGGAGCGATGATTGACTCGCACCTGATGAAGCTAACATGGTTAGCGAAACGCGCGTCGAGTGCAAAAATAAAGTGTTTGGTGTAGTGGTAATATATACTGAGTAGTGTCATTGTGCCAAAGATTCCGCATTACCAACTTAGTTGTAAATTTAATATAAATACTTACAGATGAAAACTGAAAGGATTAGTAGGAGTTGAATCCTTTTTGCATAGAATGCAAATTCTAACCATTTTGTAAATATTTTATCCATAGACATAGAGGATGGACTGAGCGTTCCGTATCCCCGCTGTGAAGTAAATATGGATGCAAAAGTGTGAGAGAGACAAAGCGAATGAGCGGCCAATAGCTGTCTCTTTTTAAAATGTCGCTTAGCTACGGCGCTATTGAAAATATTATTTCTAAGTGTTCTATTTGAACTCAAATCGGGCGGGGGCTCTTCTTGTCTTGAATTTCATCTCGAGGTACCGCGCCTTGTTTATTACAGGCCTACAAAAAAGAGACAGGTATTGGCCGCATAGTCGCTTTATCTCTTTCTAGAGAGTGGTCAATTTTATGAGGTTAATGCTTAGTCTATCCTCTATGTTTTTGATTTTATCAAATCAATTCAAAAACTACTTAAATAAATAAACCGAAACGAAATATATCGTCTAACACGATGCTTTTTCACATCGCCGGCGCCGGAATTCAGCGCTCGAGCGAGCTCATATTATTTCCTTCTCTTTTTAACGACAATACGCTTTCGCTTATAGCCGGCTATATACTTTCTCTCCCAAATCAGGCAACCCAACAGGTGAAAGAACCACTTGTTGAATACCACAGCAGCAGATGGGAGTCCAAAGTCGAATCACTCTCCAGCCGGGATTGCTCCCTTTGGAAAATGGCGAAAGCCCTTTCCAATGACGAGCCAAAATCCATCCCCGCTCTCACCCACGCCGGCACCACCGCTTCCTCAACCCAGGAGAAGGCTGACCTTCTGGCAGACCTGCTAGAGGATCAGATTTCTCCCAACCCTCCCGCTCATCCTGACTCAGCCTGTGATCTTAGGGTCGCTACTACCATACGTACCTTCAATCTCGCCCAACCTCCTCGCAACACATACTTCACAACCCCTTCCGCTGTTAATGGGATCATCCGCCTTACCTCCATCCGTAAAGCCCCAGGTCATGACAAAATCACAAACAAAGCCCGCAAGAAACTCCCCAAAAAACAGATCTCCGAAACCACCAACATCATTAACAGCATATTGAGACTCGGCTACTTTCCACCCTACTGGAAGAAAGCTGAGGTCATTATGATCAAAAAACCAGGCTCTCCCTCCCACGAGGCAAACAGCTACCGCCCAATCAGCCTACTTCCCGGACTAGGCAAGATAGCTGAAAAAGTCATCCTCGAAATCATCAGAGCAAAGTCCTCGGCTCTCCGTGTTTTGCCTGACGAACAATTCGGTTTCCAACCTCTTCATGGCACCACTTACCACACCACTATATTCGCCCAAACCATTTCTAACAGCTCCAACAGACACCAGAAAGTTAGAGCTGTGTTTCTCGATGTATCAAAGGCCTTCGAGTCTGGCACGAAGGCCTCATTCTGAAACTGGTTCGACACGGCTATCCCCCTGTGATAAAACTCATTCAGTCCTTCGTCTCTGGTAGAACCTTTCAAGTCAGAGTCCAGAGTCAAGTTCCACAAGGCTCCGTCCTCTCCCTCCACCTCTTTAACATTTTCACAGCCGACATTCCCAAATCGGATCAGACCAACCTCCTCCTTTATGCTGATGACATCGCCATTATCACCCACTCCAGAAGTAGCCGCCTCATCACCAACAGACTTCAGCGCCACCTCGACACCCTGGACTCCTGGTTTGACCGCTGGAGGATCAAACTCAACCCCGGCAAGACTCAAGCTATCGTCTTCTCCAAGGGCAGTGGCACTTCTCATGGACACCTCCAGCTCCAAGGCTCCCGCATCCAATGGGCCAACTCGATCAAGTACCTGGGCGTCCACCGACAACTCGTCTGGAAGGACCAGGTCTGCACTGCAACCAAGAAGGCGAAGCAACTACTGGGCAAACTCTATCCCAGCCTGAATCGCTCCAGTAAGTTGCTGCCACGGACCAAGCTTCTAGTATACAACAGTAAAGGCAGACCTCACCTACGCCTGCCTCACTTGGTGCCAGCTCTCCAAAACAAGGAGAGCTCAACTTCAGGGCCCTGAGGATGATCACGGGAGCCCCATGGGAGGAACCGACAACTCCATAGGGACCTCGGTGTGCCTACCATAAACTCACACATGAGGAAAGCCCAACTGAAGTTCCTGGAGAAGGCGTCCCAACACCCCAACCCACGCATCAGGGACGCCTTCCGACTCCTACCTCACCCCAGCCTCCAGTTCCCGAGATCGTCCGACCCGCTGCTCTCGGACAAAAACGATGACCCCCCTCGCCCGCCGTGACAAGAAGACTGTCAACCTAGGTTAAGTTATAATTAGTCCTAGTTTAAATTAATGTTACGTCCTAATCTAAGTTAGCGTAAGTAAATCTTAGACTAAGGTAGTTTTAGTCTTAGTTTTAAGTCTTAGCATTAAAAAATTCATGTATATATAACACATTTCCTAGGTTAAGTTAGTATAGGATCACTAGTATAAGAGCTTAGGTTAAGTTAGTATAAGCACACATTCACTATTAGAAATTTTTTATTCTTTCAAAATTGTAAGTAAGAGGCTTGGCCTATCTTTTTATCCAAAAAAGACAGTGATACTTTCTCTCCTCTATTCTGATATCTCTATGGAATAGAGGAAGTAAAGTATACAGCCTGCCGTAAGGGCAAGCGTGGCGTCGTTAAAAAAGAGAATGATATAATATAAGTTATTCTGTCTCTCTTATCAGAGAGAGCGAAGAATACGAATAACATTCTCGCACGGGAACGCGCGGGTGTGCGCCGAGTAAGTGAGGCAGAATAACTACTATTATTTCTTTCTCTTTCTATGAGCCCCACGCTTCTCACGAGAACTTACCTCCTCTATTCTGTTAATATCTCTATTCCTTATAGTCGGATATCATTATATTAGTTTTTGACTGTACAGCATTAAACTTTTTTGTAAAAAATTAGTGAAAACCAACTATACATCATTACGGTTGAGTTAGATCTATTAATCACTGACGCTTCTAATGAGACTGCGTTTTTAGCTGGAAAAAGCAGGTTCAGCTTCGTCTTCCGGTATTGGCGGCGTGTGCCTTTTGTAGGTTCCCTCTTATTTTATCAAGAACAAACTAATTTATTGATTTTACATGGTTAAAGTTTTGGATCGACGTTTTTTGGGCCTTAAATTTGGGTCCGGTCTCGGCGGCGTCAGCCCTTTGGGGATACTTCATTCAAGTGGTTAAACGACACTCCATTTTAGGATGTACTATTCTGGGCCTTATTTAGGCATTCCAGGGCATGGGGGCCGCAAAATCAACGTTTTATTCGACTCGCCCGAGAGAAAGGCAGACGGTTAGTCGACAGGTCAAAATTTTGGGTCGCCCTCTTGGTCTATTACTTCAGGGTAAAAAATAAATGCTTGCGAGAGGCACATCATCAGGAGTAAACAAAACACATACTTTTCAAAAATTTGGCAATATATAAGTATTTCAAGCCTCAGATATCTGAAGTTTTTATCTCATTTATATAAATTTCATACCTAGGCTAAGTTAATAAGGTTACTGACTTGTACATTTCTTAAGAAGTATATCCATGTTGTTTCATCTCATAGACATAGAGGATGGACTGAGCATTAACTTCATAAAATTGACCACTCTCTAGAAAGAGACAAAGCGATTGTGCGGCCAATACTTGTCTCTTTTCTGTAGGCCTGTAATAAACAAGGTGCTGTACCCGGAGGCGGAATTTAACCCTGATAGCCAGTGTTGCACTACAAAAACTTGGTCATCTGTAGTTTGGAGTCAATTTGACGCGAAGTTTACGGTAAGTTTTTGGTGAGCAACATTTAGATACAAGTTGATCGAAATTTACGGCCGGTAATTGAATACAAGTTGTAGGCATACTTGTACTACAATATGTACTCCAGCTTTTGTACAAGTTCACTCCAATAACTTGTACAGTTTTGTGTAGTCAAGTTGTACTCAAATTGCGTAGGAATTTACTGCCAACTTCACTACAATCTTGCCCTCTCCAACTTTTTTCTTCAAATTGACTACGAATTCCGGCCCTAGAGTTTATAAAAGTTAGATTCAGCAGCAGGGAAGGCGAGAAAAGCCCCATCCCCGATTTTAGTTCAAATAAAACACTTAGAAATATTATTTTTAAGAGCGCCGTAGCTTAGCGGCATTCTAAAAAAAGACAGCTACTGGCCACTCATTCGCTTTGTCTCTCTCACACTTTTGCGTCCATATTTACTTCACAGCGGGATACGGAACACTCAGTCCATCCTCTATGTCTATGGTTTCATCTCATGTATTAGTAGTTAGAGGTCTTAACCCTATCTAATTTGTCAATAAGGGAAATTGGAAACAACATGTGAAATTAATATTTAATTTCGTTCAAGAGAGACCGACGGAAATGAGGCTCTATGTTTCTCGTGATCTAGGGATCCTGAAACGTGACTAAACGTAAAAATCTCAGAGGGTAATTTTTTCAAGAAAAGTTTTTCTCTAGCAACGGAAGTAATACCAGAATTTTTAAATTCTTGGACTCTAAGAACCTTCGAAAGGAAGTATAACAAGACTTATACAAAGCGACCTATCAAACCTTCACACGACCACAAATTATTGAAAATAATAAAAAAACGAACATAATTTTTAGATTCCTCGACTCCAAGAATCCTGAGGAGGACATATGACACAACGTATACGAGACAACCCCTCTAACATGGTCCCGCACCTATATAATCCCTTTTATGTTTGACTATAAATAATTATAATTAAAATTTGTTGATTACTCAACCAAATAAAAAAATACCGATGATATTGAAAATATACAAAATTTATTAAGTCCTAATAGAAAGAGAAACATATAGACTGAAGGAATTGAGAGGCTTTCTCTTTTTAATGCCTGAAACATGAAGAAATACATAAATCTCGTACGGAGATTGTTTTCATAAATATAATACTTCCCTTTAATAAGGAGTGACAGCATCATAGCAATGATCTTTAGCTACTAGTTATTGAGCAATTATTTTTTCATAAATTTAAAGTTAAATATAAGATAGTTTTTATCATTTTACTAGCATATACAGTCATGGTCTAGTTTAAGACTCCTATCTTGCAGTAGACTAGATCAACTTTAACAAATTTTTTCTATCTGCAGGGCAATTTTATATCATAATAAGATTCATTTTGTTATATAGTGTTGTTTTAACGAAACAACACTAAATAACACTATTTGATATGTATATTTTGTTAAAAAAATGTCTTTTATTTATAAATCTCCGCGTTTCTGTTTACCGTCTTCCGCGATTATTTCGCTTACCGCCGTCAGGTGGAGCTGCATGGACTATAGGTTCGTAGGAAGGGCCGATAAGTTTTGCCTTGAGACCGGGTGTTGCCCGAAGACAATGCTTAGCGCCTTTAGAGTGAAGGTACCGGCCATAGTAAGACGTTCTAATATTGCCATGACAGCCGAAAGAGAATGCCTTGCGCTGCACACTGGGCCAGGAATCTGATATTTCGTTCAAAATTGACTAGAGCCCTCAATTATTAACGAAATTAGGCAATTTTTTTTTTAAATACTCGTAAGTGAATTCCGGACAAACGTAAGTAAGGCTTAGGCCGCACTACTGCTAAACCGCCGTGATTTTTAACCGCGTGATTTTGTGATTCAAGAAAACTAATACAAGCGGCCGCACTTGCGGTTTTTTCCTGCGATAGATTTTAAAACCGTGAAATGTTACAAAATGGCTTGCGGGTAAAAACCGCGCCACAATTTGTAACCCATAAAATTTAGTTGGCGCGCATGCATTACGGATTAATCGCGGGCGGTTTTTCGGGCCAGTATTCGCCAGACCACCGTGAAGAGTGGTTGTGTACGGTGGTCGCGCCATTGCAACTATGTCGTCGACCTAGTCAGAGCCTGTTTCAAACGAACCAGAGTATGAAAGTTTATCCCAAAGAATCATAGTCGAAGTGCAGAAAAGACCAGCCACTATTTTGCGTCAGTATAGTGATAGAAATGAGAAAAATAAATTTTGGGAGGAAGTTTATCAACACGCAGTAAAAAATTGGATGACACTGTTGGAGATTGAGAAAAAAAATAAAGGGAAGTTGTTATGAAAAGTTTTTATTCATTACAAAGTAAAACTCAAATATTTTAAGTCGCACCCTTACAACAAAAGTGACCTAATACGAAATTTGGATGTTTTGAGTTAATCGTGAAAATCGTGTTTTTGGCATTAAGTAGACTTTCGTTCTGAGGGTGCGATATTTTTTGAAATTGTTTCATATTGCCAACTCAATGCACCAGCAGGTTATGTAAAATAATCTGCAAATAAATTTCTTATATCCATAACGTTACTACTAGAACGGGCAAGGATTGGAGGAATGCGCTGCGGCACTGAAACTTGAGATGATTCATTAAGCTGTTTGCCATCATGTTGTCTTACAAAGTTGTGCAATATGCAATAAGCTTTAATAATGTGGTTGCGAAAATCTAATTTTACGTCTAATGGTCTATGCAAAATACGCCATTTATTTGCCATAATTCCAAATGCACATTCAACAGTCTTTCTGGCATAGGATAATCTATAGTTATAAACTCTTTCCTTTATGGATAAATTTCTTTTTGGATATGGCTTCATTAAGTGTTCCGTAAGTGGGAAAGCTTCATCGTCTACTGAAACAAATGGCAGTGGCCGACATCCCCATAATCGGGTAATGTTCCAGGTTCTGGCAAGTGCAGTTGGTTGTTCAAAAATCTTCTGCCAAAATTCGAGTTTTTGAATACGCTAGAGCAGAGGTTCCCAAACTTTTTTTCTCGTAGACCACTTTCAAAATTTTACTGGTTTCGGTGGACCCCCTGCTGCTACATTTCTACCATATTCCCAAAACTCATCAAAAAATGTGAAGATTAGATCTAACGATGGAAATTTGCGTCGTGGCTGAGTTCCAACCCTAAATTCGGAGTGGTAAAAATAAAAAGAAAAATGATATATTTTCTTGTGTTCTATTTATTAAAATAATATGATTACAGACTTAATAGAATTAAAATTAAACATTAATAACGTACCGTAACTTCAACAATGCAAATCAACAATTTAAAAAAAATAGTCATAATTTTAATAGGAGGGATGTACTTGATGGATTGACAGCAAATTATCAATATTTGGCTTCAGTTTTGTAAGAAGTAACCGCAAATCTCCCCTTTCTGTGATGTTCAATCTGCTCCTTTTTTTTGTTAATAGGTTTGTAATGACACTAAAACTTTTTTCGACAAGGTATGACAAGGGAAACGCTATCAAAAGTTTTCTCGCAATTTCCCACAGCCCAGGATATTTTTCGGGTATTTCTGCCTGCAGCCAAAATGTTTGATAGCCTTTTTTAAATTTCACCTTCAGCTCCTCATTGGTGCTAAGCTCGAGTAGCTCCTCTTGTAATACCACATTCGCCACTTCCGTTTCATCAAATGGATTTATGATCCATGGTGGTATTTCTATCGTCAGAATATCTTCAAATCTATTTTTGAAGTCATCATGCAGGGCATTTAAATGTTGAACGTATGTCTGAATATCCTCATCAAGACATTCTGCCTGTGACAAGTTTGGAAACTGGGAGAATTCGCGCCGACTAATATTTTGCCTCATAAATTTTAATTTTCCAAGAAAAGCCGAAATTACACCCTTTGTTTATATTAAATTTAGGCTGTCCCCTTGTAACTGCAAGTTAATGTCATTAAATTTTTTGAACAAATCTGTCAAATACGCGATGTTTGCTTTCAATTTGATCAGATTTTCTTTTTAAATCTGGATCTTTACTTTCCAGAAACTCTAAAACTGATTCAAAAAGTGACTAAAATCTTGTTAAACATGCACCTTTCGACAACCAGCGTACTTCAGTATGTAAGAGCAATCGTTGGAGGTCTTCATCATTTTCGTCGCACAATTGTGCACATAAACGGGTATTCAACGCATTGCTTCTTATTTCGTTAACTGCTTTAATCACAAATTGAAGCGCTTGGTGCAATCTATTACTCAAATTTTTCGCTACCAGGTGTTGTCGGTGGATGACACAGTGAATTGCAGTTACTCCTGGTATAATTCTTTTAAGATGGCTTATAAACCCACGATATCGCCCGAAGATAGCAGGAGCTCCATCTGCTGCCACCGAAATAATGTTTGTAAATGGAATCGATTTTTCCTTAAAAAAATCACTGAGGACATTAAATATTGATTCGCCTTTAGTGTCCGTCTCCAAAGTTTTCGCGAATAGCAGCTCTTCATGGATTTCTTCGTCCATAACAAATCGAACATATGCCAATAATAATGTTTCATTACCAGGTAAAGTTGACTCGTCCAGTTGAATAGAAAAATGAGTTGTTTGCAGATAATTACACAAGAAGCTTTCAATATCAGAGCTCATTTCATCAATACGTCTTTGTACAGTGTTGTTATTCAAAGGAATTCTTTTGAATACGTCAAATGGAGGTTTGTGCAGAACAGTTTTTAAAACCTCTTCAACAGCGGGTAAAATTAACTGTTCTCTGATGGTGTGCGGTTTTCCAGATTTCGCTATAAGCAATGAGATTTTGTAAGATGCCCGCAAGTCATCATCGTTACTTTGAGACGTTGAAGCGAACATACTGTGCACGGTGGGTCTCTTTTCATATTTTTCCTTCAATGTTTGAAAATATTTTAAATTTTTACCTATTTTATCAGGATGACACCTTCTTAGATGATCTTCGAGCTTCGATGGTTTCATAGAGTCATTGCTCAAAACTTTGTTGCATAAAAGGCATATGGGCAATCGTTTGTCTGCCTTTGATGGAAGAAAACCAAATTTCAAATAATCAACACTGTACTCTCGACATTTCTTCTTAAATTCAGCCATGTTTCGTATCAGTTACCTACCTGTAAAGAAAAAAATGTTTGTTTTAGTAATCATAAGGTGACTTTAACAGGATATGGCTATTTTAACAGAATAAAATAGGATTAATCAATTATTGCAATGAAAAAAAAAACCAAAATACCGGCGGCAAAACTGATTTTAATTATTAAAAGCAATAAACTGCTAAGACCCATATAGAGGTTTTCACAAAACAGCTGAACCTATTTTAATGTAATATAAAATATTTTTTGATTAATTATATTTTGATACATTTCTGTAAATTCGAGAGAAATTACTTTTAAGGAATATTTTGACATCAAAACTCCGCGATTTTAATGATTTATTTATTACTTTGATGTACGCTACGAGTGGTACATAAAGACACGTACAATTTATGAAAATATTTTTAGTCATTTAGCATTAGCAACTACGAGGGCACTGAAATATGTACAAACATGCAGGCCAATCATATATTTCCCCTTTAGTGAATCACCACAGTCGGGTAAATAAATAATTTTATAATAAAAAGTACTAAAAGTTCAATCTTTCTCGGCTTTCTGTTCTTTTATAGAAGTATCGAATAATGGCCCTGTTCAGTATTTAATTTTTATTACGTACCTATTACTCGCAAACAACAAATATAATATTATTACAATATAAAATAAAAGTATGAATAAATAGGCAGGTACTTACTTTTTCCGGCACTGGCAAATACTGACATCGATTCACTCACACTTTTCTTTTCAAAATTCCGGAAACAAATGAGTAACGTTTGTCCTTGGCATTCGTATTTATATTGGTGAAGAATCAAACAAGTTCATGAAAGATTACAAGCACAGCACAAGTCGTATTTCGTCCCTTTGCACGTCTGAACGGGTTGCGTTGCGGGCGGGCGGGCGGTGCTTTGTAAGTCTCGACGCGCGTTGTACTGAATATCGAATATGCAAGTTTTTACAAGTAACAGTCGCTGACCTTCTTAAAATACACTACTCAAAAAAATTAAGGTACGGTTTTAAAACAAGGAAATTAATGCTAAATAAACAGGCTATCTGATCCATATGCCGGCCTAACTGAAAAAGTCCGTGGACCAAAAAAAAAGCAAAATATTTGCAATATTATTTTTTCGTGCTATCTGTTAGGATTGCAGAGAACCGTAGCTCCTAAAAAATTTTAGCCAAAAAATCTGAAAATTAAAATCTTAAACCTTCAAAATGCTTTTTTTTTAAGTCTCAATACGACCATTTTTCACCGAAATACAGCCTGTCAAGAATCACCGAAAAATTTGGAATTTTTTTTTGCTCCCTTAATTTTTTTGAGTAGTGTATTATCTGCCTACGTTGACAGGTAAAGCCGAGCCAACATTTTTGTTCTTTACTATCGAAACCAGATAAATCTTCGTGGACCCCCACTTACAACTTGTGAACCCCCATTTTTTTTCACGCCAACGTAGACCCCCGTCGAGTCTCCCGTGGACCTCTGGGGGTCCACCTGAACCACTTTGGGAATCACTGCGCTAGAGTCACTATTCGATCCATATGCTCCAACATCTATAGCAGTAAAGCAATAGTCTGCATCTGCAATAGCTAATAATATAAAAGAATAAAACTTTTTGTAATTGAAGGCTTCTGAACCAGTATTTTCTGGTCTCTCTATTCTTATGTGTTTTCCATCTATGGATCCAACGCAATTAGGAAAATGTGTTATTTCAGAATAAGAATTTGCTATATTTATCCAATCTTCTTCTGTTTTTTCAGGTATATATGTAGGCTGCAAACGTATCCACAAATACTTGCATGTGTGTTCAATTATTTCACTTAGAGTTGTTGTGCCAATCAAGTATTCAAAATACAGAGACTTCATACTGTTTCCACTCGCAAGATACCTGAAAAAAAACATACGTCTATTAACACTGGTCAACACAAGTCTTGTTTCCTTTATTTTTTTTTCTGTTATTGAGTATTTCTATGGCCCTGACTATGAAAAAAATACTGGGAGATTGCTAACAGTTTTATCTTTTGAAATATACAGTTTTATTATTTTGCCAAAAAAATACAAAAAAATAATACATTATGTTAACAAAATTTCTATTGAACACTAGCAAATTATCTTTTATAAGATTTCCTTGAATGAACGACTTTAGGTAGAACTCGTTGCAAACTCCAGCAGTAGTCTGCCATCATATGTGAGTCCCACCGTCCCTGATAACGCTCTTCCATTGTCCGAAGATCCTGATGAAATTTTTCACCCTGCTCCTCACTAAAATCACCCAGATTTTGTGGAAATCGGTCTAAATGCGAGTGCAGGAAGTGGATTTTTATGCTCATGTTGCACCCTAGCTCTTGCAAGTTCGATAGCATGCACTCAACAAGCTCGACATGGTCGTCAGATTTCTTTTTGCCTAGGAAGCTACTCATAACCAAAACAAATGAATTCCAAGCTTTGGATTCGACTTCAGTCATTGATTTGACAAAATTAGGATCTTTCACGAGTTGCCTAATCTGTGGCCCATCAAAAATACCAGCTTTCAATTTTTCTGAACTTAATCCTGGAAACTTGCGTGAAAGAAAATTAAAACATTCGCCACTTTTGTCAAGCGCCTTCACAAACTGTTTCATTATGCCGAGTTTAATATGAAGTGGTGGAAGTATGATGCGGTCTCGGCTAACTAAAGGCACGTTTATAACATTTTTTTGTACCAACTTTTAGCTCTTCCCGCACTGGCCAAACTTTTTGTGACCAATTGTGTTGTTTGTCACGACTATCCCAGAGACACATGAAACAAGGGAACTTTGTGTACCCCCCTTGTTGACCTAAAAGAAGTTAACCATTTTCAGATCAACACAAATGACCCATTTGTGGTCTTGATACTTAATTTTTTCCATAACCTTAGAAACATTTACGTATTCTTCTTTTAAAGTCGTCGAATGTGCAATAGGTATAGATCCGTACTTGTTACCGTTATGAAGCAAAACACACTTTAAACTTCTTTTGCTGCTGTCTATGAAAAGACGCCAATCACTAGGTTGGTACTGTTTTAATCTCATCTGCTGCAAAATACCACCAACATCGTTACAAAAAACTAAATCCTTCTTTTGAGAAAAATATGGTAACAGATTTTTTCTCGGGTACGATAAATGTAATGTTGGTTTCCGGAGTAAGCAAATTTTTTTCTTTTAAACGAGATGCTAAAATTTCAAAAGCTTCTTTTGGTCTTACTAAGTCATTTAGTTCTTTCTGATTAAATGGTTGAGGTTCTGAAAGGCTACATTTGTAGTTTGAATCAGAGTCTTCACTTGATGTATTTCGTTCGGGTTCACAGAGATTTGGATCATCAGAAGATTTAGATGTGCTGGGTTGTACCTCTTGTGATTTTAATTGAGGTCGTTGAGCAGAGGATAAGTTAGGATATGACCACTTACTTCGATTTCCAGGGTTAATTCCGTTTATTTTCACAACGCAGAAGTAGCAGTCGTCATGATGGTTTCGAGGTTCTCGCCAAATCATGGGTGTTACGAACATTATTGCATCTCTTTTTCCACTGGACCATAACCGTAGACATACCACACATTTCTGGCATACAATATGAGGGAACCCATGGCTTGTCCTGATTACACAATTTTATTTTAAAGTATTGATGATACGCAGTTTTCACAAAGTCCGATATAGGTTTTCGATATTTTGCAAATATATATTCACCACAAATATAGCAAAAACAATCGGGATTAAGCACACAACATCTTCTTGACGAAGCCATATCTAAAACAACAACAAAATATATTTTAGTGTCCAATAAAAAACGAAAATCTAAGTAAAAATAGTAAATGAGGGTAGTTAGCTATAACTCAAAAACAAAAGCTGTTAGAGAAAAATTGTTGCCATATTTAAAAAATACGCGTCAATTTGAGATAGAAACAAAAAAAATCACAGGAAACAAGCAATTTTCTTTTTTTTTGTTGACCAGTGTAATATATTATTATTTTTGTTACAGGCAGTACAATACAAAAGAAATGGAAGAATATGCGCGACAGTTTTGCTAAAGAATTAGCTATGCAACTGGTAAAACTGGTCAAGGTGCTATAAAAAAGAAAAAGTATGTTTATTTTGATTCTCTGTTGTTTTTAGTACCATCTTTACAAAAAAGGGAGACCAGCAGCAATATAACATCTTCTTCACAAGATTATCCTGATATTGACATAACTGAAAACCTTCCACCAACGGATAATAATCGAACCCCATCCCGTAATAAGGCTTCCAAAAACCAAAGTAACAATGATGATTATGAACAAAAATTTTTTGAATACAAAGCAAAATACGTGTGAATATGACGAAGACATAAACTTTTCGCAAATGATTGTACCAATGTTACGCAAACTTAATGATCAGAAATATTTTGCTAAGATAGAGATTATGAATATTTTGCAAAAAGCCAAATCTTTCTATCCGTTACACCGTCAATTTATGGCGAAGGATCAAGATCATATGTGCCATTTACGCAAACGCCGTCTCCGATCATATGATACATATTCCCCTTCTCTATCTCCCACCATGCCAATACAGTCACCAGTTTCACCACCAGTGCCTACTACACCTTCAGTAACTAAGAAGCCACAGATCATCCATCAAGATATAATATCGACTAGGCAGCAAAGAGGTGCACAGTTTGTTAAACAACCTGCAAAACTAACCATATATTTGCCGCTTAATACTTCTGCTCAACATCACAAGCACCCATGAATTCCCTTCAAGAACTCGATCAGCCACAACTACCGCAATATGCACAAATTAATGATCAAGAACCTACAGCTGCCAACTACCTATCGCAATTTCAAGAACAATAATGTTATTATATTTTTTGAACAATAAAAATACCTGTAAAGTACAATATATGGTATCTATTTTTCTTACTTACCTCAAAGTAACAGACAGGCGCTCCTCTGGTGAAATACATTTGCGAAATTTTGTATCCATGAAGGTGATGTATGGACGCACAATTTGTAAAATTTTATCGAAGCTGGCTATTGACATCTAATAGTAATTGAAAAATTTCTCAGGATGTTTTCTTAAATCTTGATATTTCTTATGAAAGAAACCCTTTTTAAATCTACGGCTAGTCAGTGGATGGACCCAATATTTGCGAAATTTGTGTTGGCGTCTTCCTTTTCTATTTCTTAGTATTAGAGCAACAACACATACTGCTCTCTTGAAATCCATCTTCAAACTGTGAAAATCGCGGCCAGTTTCGCGGTTTTTAACCGTAGTGTGTGCGTCTCGAGCGGTTTGGCGGTATAACGGTTAACCGCTTGCTGGAAAAAACCGTAGTGCGGCCTAAGCCGATTTGCAAAATATAACCTCAAAATTTCTTAAAATTGCAAAAAGCAGCACGTAATTTCAAGTTTACGCGTTCAAAACTGGTTCATCGGGGGTTTCTGGAGTCGCTGAGTCTATTTCGGGGTCATTTTGATCATATCCACCCTTTTAAAGGGTGAAAATGGGGAGGGGAAGAAATTACGTTATTCACCTGAATTAGAGTTTCGCTTTCAAAACTAGTTCCTCGGAAGTTTCTGGGGTCGCTGAATCTATTTTCAGGATGATTTTGATCATATTACGATATTGTCCTGAATTAGAGTTTCGCGTTCAAAACTGGTTCCTCGGGGTTTCTGGGGTCGCTGAATTTATTTTCCAACTCCCATTTTCACCCCTCAAAAGGGTGCATATGATCAAAACTCTAATTTAGGTGAATATCGTAATTTCTCCCCCTCCAACCTCCATTTTCACATCTCATCTCACGTTTGTCCAGAATTCGTTTACGTGCATTTAAAAAAAAAATGTCTGATTTTGTTAATAATTGAAGTCTTTGGACAATTTTGAACGAAAAATCAGATTCCTGGCCTACAGTGAGCCGTTAGAGAAGGTACCAGTCGTAGTAGTCGCGATTATCGAAATCATTTGCCCCCGTCTGGATGACATTACTGTATTCACCATTATCCTTCGTACGAATATCCGCTTGCTATGTTTTCACGCAAACTGCCTTCCTTTTGCACCCCCGTCGTCATTTAGTTGTACTTTTTTCGGAGTACTCGTTTTACTTCGTGTCTGTTCTATTTTTTAAGGTGTATTTATGACAGGCTACCATCAGCTAGCAGCTGACGTGTGTGTTGACCCTTGGTTTGCCCTTTCTTCTCTGTAACAAGTTACCCGAGGCGCGGTGAGCCCTCTACCACATGAATCCAATGCGTGGCGCCCCAGAATTGATTGTTGGATAATCTGACCCAAGGTCAATCGATGCCCGCACACCAAATCGCAAATAATGTTCCAAGATCCAAACTTACCCCTTAGATTTTCATTTAATTCCAAAATCACAAGTTTTAGTAAGGTGTTTTAAATCTTCCATGTACTGAGTTATAGCTTCTTCCACTTACATCTAAAATGCGGCGAAAAATGTGTTTACTGTAGGCTGAAATCTTATGGTTTTTATATCTTGATTTCTAAAGAACCTGTACGAATTTTAGGGATGAAATTTATGTTAATGACATTAAATACCATAAAAATAATAATACATAGAGTTACTGTTGATTTCTAGGATGAAAAATTCGTAATTTTTGAGATACAGGGTGTGAAAGTTATAGTTTTATTTTAGTTTTTCTTGAGTAGCTTTCTTAATAATTTTACTATTGGTACAAGATTCGGTATTAAGGGGTTTTCTGAGATGAGAAATCGAAATTAGCTCACAGTTTTGTTGTAAATTGTAGGGAGCACCACTTATTACACTGTGTATACTTTTAAATTGTTATAACTTTTTTATACCAGTCTGTATGATATTTTTAATTAAATATTCGTATTCTCCGCCTTCTCCTGTCTAAAAGAGCTCTCTTGATAAATGTTGCTCCGAGCAACAGTTTCTGAGATAATGTTTCCATTTTTTAATTTTTAATGTCAAATTCGCAAATGCGTTCCTTCACACTTCATCCAGGCTTAGGAAGGTCCAAAAGAATAGTCATTGAAATTTGGAGCATGCTCAAAGGCAAACAGGCAAACAATAATAAGATATATATAAGAAGGAACGCATTTGCGAATTTGACAACGGAATTAAAAAATGGAACCAAACACCCCACTATCTCAGAAACTGTTGCTCGGAGCAACATTTACCAAGAGAGCATTTTTAGACAAGAGAAGGCGGAATATATTTAATTAAAAATATCATACAAAGTGGTACAAAAAAGTTATGACAATTTAAAAGTATATACAGTGCAATAACTGGCGCCCCCTACAATTTACAACGAAACTGTGAGCTGATTTCGATTTCTTATCTCAGAAAACCCCTTAGTACTGAATCTTGCACCAATAGTAAAATTATTAAGAAAGCTACTTAAGAAAAACTAAAATAAAAGCATAACTTTGACACCCTGTATCTCAAAATGACGAATTTTTGGACTAAGGTAAGTTGGGTTAAATGGTCATATTTTCATTCCAGAAATCCACAGTAACTCTATGTACACGGAATACTGGGACACCCTGTATAAGTACATAAATATATTATAGTATGGTAAATCCCAAGATATAAGATCCCGCCTTTTTGCTTTTTCAATGGGGCAATAAACCACCCTAATAGGGTTTTGTGCATACTTGCAGGGTATTACGATAATCGTATTTTTATTTTACCTGCTTTGTATACCGCCCTCACTTGTACTTGCAATCATATTGGATCTATTTTTACCTATATATTTACTACCTGGTAACCCGGTTTGGAGCCCTTTAACTATTTGATAATATAGGCCAGGTCCTCATTAAGATTCGAAAGATACTTTTTATTATTTTTATTTTAGTTTTACTTACAACTTACAACGTAACGGTTCTATTTTAAATATGTGGCGTTCGTGGGAAAATTGCAATAGTGGCTATCGCAAGAGAAAACATTTATCACTTGACGCTAAACAAATAGTGAAAAATGTTTACAACCGTTTGGTAAAAAGAAATTTGATTAAACAAAGTGCTTTGCAAAAAAACAGTGAACTAACAAAAACCCCAATTTCTACGATTAAGGGTATTTCAGGAAAACCATCACTTAAAACCGAAAGATTTTCAAATGCATCATGTAGACCAGGGGTGCTCAAACGGTCTATCGCGATCGACAAGTCGATCGCGAGTGCTTTTTGAGTCGATCTCGAGAAAAAAATTCCGATATTCACAGATTTTGTTTTAGGTAACTAAAACAAATATGTAATGAATAAACTACTAAAATTTATTCGATCCACAATTAGGCCAGAATAACCCCCTCATCGCTTTCTTTTATCGTAATAACCCCCTCTAGCGGCAAAAGGTGGCTATATCAAAGGAACGCGCGGTACTTGTCAAAGAAAAGCCGCATTTTTGATTCCCGCCGATTTTTCTAGAAACTTCGGGCGGCGTGTTTGACGGGAACATTCGAGACTTCGTTCGCGCCGATATAAATGTTGCGCCTGCAGGAATAGGAGTCAGACTGAGTTGTAATTTGAAGGCGATACATCAATACAAAGTTTATTAATAAATAGTCCAAACTGAGTGCGGCGAAGAAAAGTAAAACTTTCATTTTAATAACGATTGGGAGGAAGAATTTTTCTTTTGTATGGTAAAGGATAAGTGCATTTGTCTCATTTGCCGTGCGTCAGTTGCAATACCTAAGCGTGGGAACTTAGAGAGGCATCATAAAACGGTTCATAAAAACTATGAAAAGGATTTTCCGTCACAGAGTGAATTAAGAAAACGAAAAGTACGTGATTTGATAACTTGTTTGAAAAAAAAGAACAAATCATGTTCACAAGACCAGCCAAACAATCAAAAGCTGCAACGATCGCGTCATTTAAAATATCTCATATATTCGCGAAACACAAGAAACCATTTGATGATGGATTCGTTGTGAAGGAAGCATTTATTGAAGCGGGTGAGACTTTATTTGGAGATTTTAAAAATAAAACAGAGATTATGTCTGCTATTAGAGAACTTCAGTTATCTCGTCCGACTGTCACAAGGCGTGTTGAAGCCATGAGTCAGGACATGGCAGATAAACTAAAACATGATATCATGGAATGTACATACTTTTCTTTACAGTTCGACGAATCCACCGATATGACAGACACTGCCCAGCTGTGTATTTTTATTCGAATGGTATTCAATGACATGTCGGCTAAGGAAGAGTTTTTGACAATGATTCCTCTGAAAGGAAAGACCCGTGGCAAAGATATATATGACGTTTTCTTCAATTTTGTAACAAACACAAGCTACCAATATATAAACTAGTGTGCATTACAACCGATGGAGCACCAGCAATGACTGGAAACAAAAACGGTTTTGTGGCATTGTGTCGAGCTAATGATGATTTCCCTTCATTTTTCTCCTTCCATTGCATTATACATCAACAAGTTTTGTGTTCAAAAGTTCTAAACATGGATGAGATTATGGGTATTGCAATAAAAATTGTGAATTCTATCCGTGCACGTAGCTTGTAACGACGGCTCTTTAAATTGCAGTTGGAAGATAGTGAGTCAGCTGAACACACTGATTTAGTTCTTCACACGGACGTCAGGTGGTTGAGTCGCGGAAAATTCCTAGAAAGGTTTCAAGAATTCTTGCCCGAAATAATAGCTTTTCTGGACGAAACAGGTGATGACACTCAGATGCTGAAAAACGGAAAATGGCTGACTGATTTGGCATTTTTGACAGACATCACAATGCATTTAAATACCATTAATTTGGAGCTTCAAGGTAAAGGAAAAAAACTATTGAGATGATCAGCGCAATAAACGCATTCAAAAGTAAATTGCAACTTATGATAGATCAACTGAAAAAAGGATCTGAAAAATTTCCGTCTTTGAAAGCAAGGATTCCTCAGTTGAATTATGATATTTATGAAGCAGAATTATCAAAAATTTTGGGCCAATTCGAAATACGTTTTTATGATTTCAGTAAATTGGCAAATATCGCATCATTTATGAGTTATCCTTTTTCGTGTAAAAACATTGAGGAATTAGCTACTGAAATAGCAAGTCAGTTTAACATGGACTCATGTTCTGTTGAAAATGAGTTAGTGCAGATTATATCAAATATACATCTCAAAGCCACAGCATCTGATACAAAATTCTGGTGTTTTATATCTGAAGTTAAATATCCGAATCTAAGACAAATTGCCCTTCAACTGACGGCAATGTTTGGGTCAACTTACTTGTGCGAGTCTGCATTTTCTGAAATGAAGATAATTAAGTCAAAATATCGCAATCGACTAACTGATGACGAACATATGTCATCATGCTTGCGATTAGCACTCGGTAATTACGTACCATCTTATGAAAAGTATGTTGAGGACATGCAGTGCCACGCTTCAACATCCAAAGTCACTCTTTAGTTAAGTTTAGACACTAGAACTCGTTTGTTTTGTAAGAACCAATAAACTCGCAATTTTGAATAATTATGAGTTTTTTCATTGACATTTTAGAGCAGACCTACACTTACCTTGACTAAAAAAACGCATATTGTGCGGAAAACTAATATCTATGCCACGATACACCCTACCTAGACGACAATCCTGCATCACACTTACTTGCAGCCTCTCAGAGTCGATCGATCGTAGTTTAACAATATTGAGGTAGATCGCCAGCAGTTCAAGTTTGAGCACCCCTGATGTAGACGATTGTGAAAAAGACGTCATCAGGAGAAAAATATATTCTATGTATGAAGAGTAGTTGGTGCCGACACTAGACAAAATAAAATTAAGACTGGTGCTGGACGGAAGCAATATACATTGTGGCGGATCAACCCTTCACAGAATTCTCTTAAGACGGGATGAAAAATCAATAACCATTTCGTATGCTGGACACTGGGTTTTAAATTGCCTACTATTATCTTCAAAAAAACATAAAAGATTCTAGTTTGGATTATCAGGGAGACACGACCGCAGAACTTTTTGAAAATTGGTTCCAAAATTCCCTTTTGCCAAATGTTCCCGAACAGAGTGTTATAGTTATGGACAATGCAAGTTACCATAGTCGCCATAAGCTTCCTAATCGCAGCCAACACCAAATCGGAAATACAGGAATATATGTTAGAAAATAACATTTATTTTGACTTTAGTTATAAAAAAAGTGATCTTTTGGTAGTTTTGAAAGACTATAAATTAAAAAAGAAATATGTTTGGGATAGTATGGCTGAGAAAATGAGACGCACTATTTTGCGGCTTCCTCCGTATTATTGTGTGTTGAATCCAACTGAACATATTCATATCAACTTAAATCAAAAATAAGGACACAAACTTCTCCTATTTTCAGCGTGTCAGTGGTTGAATTAGTAAAAAAAGTTATAAGTGATAAACCTTGTGAAAGCTGGAAGAATTCCATTTAGCACGTTGTTAAAGCTGAAGATTCATATATTTATGTAAATGATATAAAACCACTGATAATTACCTCAGCTGATGACAGTGGTAGTGAAACCGAATTAGGCTTAAGTTAAAATATATTTTTATTTATACAATATGTCCCCTCTTGTAAACCCCATTTATTCAAACTGTATATTTGTACTTCTTATCCATTTGTTTTTACATGCATCTATAAATAAATATGTCCAAAAACATTTATAATTTTATTTATTTGCATTATTGAATAAAATTCTTAAGTTCATCTCTGCAACCTATCATAAACAAAAGGTCAGAATTGTTACATTGCCCACTTAAAATGGCAAAAATTAGGATCTTATATTTTGGGACAGGCTATACTCCATCTCTTTTATCTGCAATTTATTTCAAAACTCTCTGCTTCATAGTTTTTAAATTAATGTCAAAGATGCAAATTCGCTCGATTTTATTTAACTTAGGTAAAATTAATATTTTATACAAGTATATTTTAGTTACCTGATTTTTAAAAAAACCCTAGCAACATCTAATTTGTTTTCACCTTTCAAAGTTTGATTCATAAGTCAGCATAAAGATTTTTTTTTTCAAATATAATGAAGGCAGATTTGAATGTTTAAAAAAATTTGTAAAAAGTGTTTTATATATTCAGGTACAGTAATTTTATATTATTTATAGTATTAATTAATGTATAGGGATATTGCGTATATTATATTTACGGGTTATAGGGTGATATAACCATAGGTAATATTACTATAACAAGTGTTTAATATGGGGTTAATACCAAATAAAATAATTTTAATTTATATACGCTAGCGGCGTACCTCGGTTCAAGGAGCAGGAGGCATATGGTTACGAAGGGGGTTTCTTTGGGGAAAATAAGAGAACACTAAAGGCAAAACTGTTTATAGAGGATGGGTGCTAATCGACAAAGAGGGGCGGGGCCAAACGATAACCGAGGGGCCTCTTGCCCCGCTGGAACTTTAAAAGCTTAGACCCTTCCAGTGCAGTAAATTGAAAGTCAATGACCGGGGATGGAGATTTTTCACACAAAAAAACTCTTTCACAACATAACTTTAAAAATTTATACAGAACTTAAAAATCGATAAACAGGGGAATTTTTCACAAAAAAGAACCCTTTCCTACGGATTTAAAAAGCCATGAGCGGTGGATGAGAAAAGAAGCCCTAAATTAAAAGATACCCGTTTCCAACGGGGCGCTATTTTTTTATATCTAAAAGATAGGATAGCATGTCGCCCCTGGTCCTTCCTTGGCTATTTCCATCATTTGTTATTCATGAAAGCAATAATTAAAAAAAAATATATTTTTTTATACTTGACAGTTGCCAGAATTTAGAGCAGTCATATTTTCGGTGTTAATTGACAAATTTCTAGAATATTTGAACGACTTTTCATCATCAGTTAAAATTTAAAATAGTAATATGGATCAAGCTATGATAAGAGTTTTGTATCCACCTTTTTTTATTATGAAGTTTAAAATCTCGTCTAGCAGGGCTATTTGCACAGTATAGCTTAAAATGAAACAACTCGAAAAATCAAGGAAATATTTACGTTAATATGAAATTTAAAAAGAAATTTAGCAAATACACTGGTGAGCAAAAAAATTGACTCAAACGATTTTGCTTCATTTAACACCGATCCTTGCACTTAATTTTCAAACAGTGGTATTTTTTTTTGGTATTATCAGAATGGGGATTTCTACTCTTTCCAATATTACCAAAAACTTTTGGATTTCCAAAAAATTTTACTGATTAAAACGATTTTACTCAATAGAACCGTTTTTGCTCGCTCAGTAAAGTTGCACGCTATTCATCCTTATGAAAACACTGCAACTGCTTTCTCCTATCATTCCTTTATTGAAACTTGAATCATCAACATCTCTGCCCCACCATTAATTACGCCATCGGCAAAATGGATACCACCCCCGAAGAAACGGCACAAGTCATTGTCCTATTGCAAGAAGGGCAACGTATAGTCGCTGCGCAGCTGCACCTGAGCCAGTCAGCTGTCTCCAGAGTCTACAGACGTTACTAAGAGACTGGCACCTTTACACGGTATACCTCAAAGCAAGACAACCGCTTTATTGTCAACACAACTCTAGCCTAACCTCCTCCTAACCTAACTCCGACGAGACCAGCTAACGGGCCCAAATTGACAGTAGCCCATCGACAAGCGCGACTCAGATTTGCCCGAGAACATGTCGACTGGACCTTCGAGCAATGGCGCTCCGTTTTATTCTCCGAGTCCCAAATGTGCCTACATGGCAATGATGGAAGAAGACGAGTCTATAGGAGGCCTGGATAGCGCTATGCTTAGTGCTGTATTACTGAAACGGTCGCCTACGGAGAAGGTTCTGTCATAGTGTAGGGAGGCGAAAACCGATTTTCTTTTCGTGACTGATGAGACTCGTAGCGGTGAAGTAACTGCTCACCGGTACATTGAGGAGATCCTGCACGTCGTTCCTTACGCTGGGTTTGTTGGCGATAACTTCGTGCTAATGCACGACAATGCGAGGCCACATGCTGTTGCATCGGTGCGGCAATACCTGGCGGAAGTGGGAATACCGACATTAGACTGGCCTACGCGGAGTTCTGACCTCAATTCAATCGAGCACATGCGGGGTGAGCTCAAAAGAAGGGTTCGAGTGAGAATCCAGACCCTGCATTGCTGAGGGACTTAAATGTTGCGATGGCGGAAGAGTGGGAAAGAATCCCACAGACAGTGGTGAAAAAGATCACCCGCTCCATGAAAAACCGGCTGGAAGCAGTAATTACGGGCTACTGACGGTAATACAAAATATTGATTTTGGTTTTTATCAGTAAATTTAATTGTTAAGCTTAAAATTTGTTTAATTTTTCCTTTCTCCTACCCCTATTTTCAATCTTTGTTCTCCTTGTTTTTCCTTTCATTACTAGAGAGGCAATAGAATGGGCTTTCAAATGATACTAAAATCCGTAAAAATATATGAACAGCTAGGATCCATGTTAAATGAAGCCAAATAGTTTGAGTCGATTTTTTTGCTCACCAGTGTAGCACCACGATCACACGTAAATTAAATACTTTAAGCATACAGTTGATATTAAAATAAAAAAAAATAAATAAAAATAGTATGAATAATAACCTTCTTTACTTTAATAACGACTAAACAATTTGGCAGCGTTGTTTATGACTCGCTCGAGGAGCATGTTCTTTAACAAAACTACATAGAACAGTATTTGCATTACGGTATTTATAGGATGTTATAAGGCGAAAATAATAAAAATTAATGTTATAAGCTTTAGATATCATAGTACAACCAGATATGGAGTTGTTTATTGGCGCAAAGAGTTGATTTATGGGTAATGTTAAGCCCTAAAAAAATTATAAATAAAATTAAAATCACGATTGATCAAAGAAATTTTACCCAACATTTTTACATGTTTAGCTGTTAATTTATTTACTGCCACACTGTTTTATACACTGGTGAGCAAAAAAATCGATTCAAACGATATTGTTCATTTAAACGATATTGAATTTAATTTTCAAACTGTTAACTTAGAATCTGATTTTCTACTCTTTCCAATAATACTAAAAACATTTGGATTTCCAGAAAGTTTTACTGATATTAGAAGGATTTTACGCAATAGAACGGTTTTTGTTCGTTTAGCAACGTACTCGTTACGCGTTATTCATCGCTATAAAAACACATGCAACTGCTATCATTCCTTTATTGAAACTTGAACCGTCAACGTCTATGCTTTACCTTCTCACTAATTACGTAATCTTAAAATGGATACCATTTCGGAAGAAACGACACAAGTCATTGCCCTATTGCAAGAAGGACATAGCCAACGTGTAGTCGCTGCGCAACTGCACCTGAGTCAGTCAGCTGTCTCCAGATTTTACAGACGTTACCAACCGACTAGCGCCATCTGTTTCGTTTCCAAGAAATGTCAACTTGTGACTGGATCGGAACCATGAGTTTTTGACATGCATTCATTATAGTTAACAAAATTAATTCTCACGTTCAAACTGACGACTTTTTAGGAGACTGAAAAACTAAAATAGGGATACGAAAGCCATTTTGCTTTAATAGACATTCCTTTTTTTTAATGAACAAAGCACACGTGCTACAGGGAAATCCCTAATGCGCTACATGAACGACGCGTGGGCGAAAAAAGCGATTCACGTTGGTCTTGAATGGCTGTAAATTATACTCGGTGGGAAATACAGTCCTGGGCAAATCATTCCAAAGGGACGATGTTCTCCATATAAAAACGTCATGCGGTTGTGATCTATTAGCGCGAAAGCTCTGGGAGGAACTAAGCGGGCTACATCCATCGAGTGCTTTCCATAACAATACTTGTAGAATAGACTAGTGGAAGTATTCAACCGTTCTTCGATGTTCCAAGGTAGGTTTCTGGTGAGTTCTGAGTCTCAGCGAGCAGCTCTCTTCTGAATAGAATCCAATAAATGCAGTGTAGTATGTTTGGGAGTAGAGCCTCAAACATGTAAACATTTGTCGAGTTTGAACTTCGTACAGAATCAACAGTTGTTGTGGAATGTCAAGCTTCCTAGTTGGAAATAATATTCCCAGCTTTTGACAAGCTCTTTTTGCTATGCATGTGGCATGTTCATGCCAAGACATATTTTCTTTTAACTTAATGCCCAGAAAATTGAGTGACGATGCTAGAGAAATGGACTGTGCCGACATAACTATGTCATGTTTAGCAACGTGAACTTTAAAAAAAAAAAAAACTACCGCCTGAGTTTTTGTGACGTTAAATGCTAATTAGTTACTCTCATCCCAAGATAGAATTTCTTCCAGGTCTTTATTAAGTTAAACGACTTACTGCTGTGGATATTTGCATGACTAGTTGATGTTCGAGCTTTCAACGTGAATGACGAAATAAACGTACTGTCATCTAAAGAGCAGTAGATTGGATTCCTGGTCCTTTCCAGCAGATCGTTAATATCAATGAGAAAGAGAGTAGGAGAGTTAGAAAGAAATCCGTCTACTGCCACTCATAATGAACGCTCTCTAAGGAAACACGGGAACCATAAACAAAGTTTTTCAGACTTATCAGAAGATTCCTTTAGATGTAGCCTGTTAAGGTTATTGGTTCATAATGCAACTCGACACTACTATTTGCATACGCAACTTTTTAGGTATAACTGCTCTCCTCTGCACACCATCATAGATGTTTAACTGATGCGTAATAATCGTACGTTTGCCTTTACCACGGCGACGAATTATCTTTTCGGTAATCTATGTGGTACTTGTATCTAGAAAGTTCGGCGATTAGTTGTATCGAGTTAAATTAAGGTCTGAACACTATTACAAGGGTCAATATTTTGCAAAATTACTTGATAAAGCTGTTAAGTATATTACATAAAATTTGCATAAATTTGATGTTAGAATTAAAATATCATATAATATACAGGGCATTTCATTTTGATAACTACAATTTTTCTCTGTTACGTGTTTTTAGGTAATACAAAAATTGAGTTTGAAAAAATTTCTTATTATTTTTGCTGTTTTTAAGCAATTGTATAAAATAGAAAACGATATTTTAATAACTGTTTTATCAGTTATAATTTAAGTTTTATAATATAACTAGCTGTACTCGCTGCTCTGCTCGTGTGTACTACAGAATAATTATTTAGTGGCGGCCAACGTTTTTCCGATTTGATTTACTATTATCGGCATTGCATATTCCTTATGTTATCCAACGTAACAATATATATATATATATATATATATATATATATATATATAATATATAATATATTATATATATATATATATATATATATAAATATCTTAATTATATATATATTTTATAAGCCGCCAATATTTCGGTCCTGGATATATATAGTATAGCCTGAATGGCCGTAGGTTGTACATAGTTGTTATATATAATCCATAAAATATATATTAAAACATATTATATATACTTGGGAACCTTGGATGCTGAAAACATCATTAATTATTTATATATATTTATGTATGGTATATATATATATATATATATATATATATATATATATATATATATATATATATATATATATATATATATATATATATATATATATATATATATATATTTTGAATTTTGCCCACCCTATATTTGGGACAGGAACATTCTTTTATAATGCATATATTTTATGTAAAATAATGCGTTAGATGTCTATTTTCAGTTCTTTTCTTAATTCAGTATTGCAATCATAATCAAATGAAGTATATATTTTTATAGAAGTTTTGTGTTTTATTCATCGTTCAAGTCATATGTCTTCATTAATACCAATCTTCATCCAAATAAACTTTAGGCTGTCAGTGATTCCTAAAGTGGTTCAGGTGGACCCCCAGGGGTCCACGGGAGACTCGACGGGGGTCTACGTTGGCGTGAAAAAAAAATGGGGGTTCACAAGTAAGTGGGGGTCCACGAAAATTTATCTGGTTTCGATAGTGAAGAACGAAAATGTTGGCTTGGCTTTACCTATCAATGTAGGCAGATAATACACTACTCAAAAAAATTAAGGGAGCAAAAAAAAATTCCAAATTTTTCGGTGATTTTTGACAGGCTGTATTTCGGTGAAAAATGGTCGTATTGAGACTTAAAAAGAAGCATTTTGAAGATTTAAGATTCTAATTTTCAGATTTTTTGGCTAAAATTTTTTAGGAGCTACGGTTTTTACATCCATCCTAACCGATAGCGCGAAAAAATAATAATAAATATTATAAATATTTTGCTTTTTTTTTGGTCCACGGGCTTGAAAAAAATTTTTTCAGTTAGGCCGGCTTATGGATCAGATACCCTGTTTATTTAGCATTAATTTCCTTGTTTTAAAACCTCCCTTAATTTTTTTTTGCTCCCTTAATTTTTTTGAGTAGTGTATTATCTGCCTACATTGATAGGTAAAGCCAAGCCAACATTTTCGTTTTTCACTATCGAAACCAGATAAATTTTTGTGGACCCCCACTTACAGCTTGTGAACCCCCATTTTTTTTTCACGCCAACGTAGACCCCCGTCGAGTCTCCCGTGGACCCCTGGGGGTCCACCTGAACCACTTTAGGAATCACTGACAGCCTAAAGTTTATTTGGATGAAGATTGGTATTAATGAAGACATATGACTTGAACGATGAATAAAACACAAAACTTCTATAAAAATATATACTTCATTTGATTATGATTGCAATACTGAATTAAGAAAAGAACTGAAAATAGACATCTAACGCATTATTTTACATAAAATATATGCATTATAAAAGAATGTTCCTGTCCCAAATATAGGGTGTCAAAATTCATATATATATATATATATATATATATATATATATATATATATATATATATATATATATATATATATATATATATATATATATATATATATATATATATATATATATATATATATACATATATATATATATATATATATATATATATATATATATATATATTATATATATATATATATATATTGTTACGTTGGATAACATAAGGAATATGCAATGCCGATAATAGTAAATCAAATCGGAAAAAAACGTTGGCCGCCACTAAATAATTATTCTGTAGTACACGCGAGCAGAGCAGCGAGTACAGCTAGTTATATTATAAAACTTAAATTATAACTGATAAAATAGTTATTAAAATATCGTTTTCTATTTTATACAATTGCTTAAAAACAGCAAAAATAATAAGAAATTTTTTCAAACTTCAATTTTTGTATTACCTAAAAAACACGTAACAGAGAAAAATTGTAGTTATCAAGATGAAATGCCCTGTATATTATATGATATTTTAATTCTAACATCAAATTTATGCAAATTTTATGTAACATACTTTACAGCTTTATCAAGTAATTTCGCAAAATATTGACCCTTGTAATAGTGTTCAGACATTAATTTAACTCGATACAACTAATCGCCGATCTTTCTAGATATAAGTAACACATAGATTACCGAAAAGATAATTCGTCGCCGTGGTAAAGGCAAACGTACGATTATTACGCATCAGTTAAACATCTATGATGGTGTGCAGAGGAGAGCAGTTATACCTAAAAAGTTGCGTATGCAAATAGTAGTGTCGAGTTGCATTATGAACCAATAACCTTAACAGGCTACATCTAAAGGAATCTTCTGATAAGTCTGAAAAACTTTGTTTATGGTTCCCGTGTTTCCTTAGAGAGCGTTCATTATGAGGGGCAGTAGACGGATTTCTTTCTAACGCTCCTACTCTCTTTCTCATTGACATTAACGATCTGCTGGAAAGGACCAAGAATCCAATCTACTGCTCTTTAGATAACAGTACGTTTATTTCGTCATTCACGTTGAAAGCTCGAACATCAACTAGTCATGCAAATATCCACAGCAGTAAGTTGTTCAACTTAATAAAGACCTGGAAGAAATTCTATCTTGGGATGAGAGTAACTAATTAGCATTTAACGTCACAAAAACTGAGGCGGTAGTTTTTTTTTTAAAGTTCACGTTGCTAAACATGACATAGTTATGTCGGTACAGTCCATTTCTCTAGCATCGTCACTCAATTTGCTGGGCATTAAGTTAAAAGAAAATATGTCTTGGCATGAACATGCCACATGCATAGCAAAGAGAGCTTGTCAAAAGCTGGGAATATTTTTTCCAACTAGGAAGCTTGACATTCCACAACAACTGTTGATTCTGTACGAAGTTCAAACTCGACAAATGTTTACATGTTTGAGGCTCTACTCCCAAAAATACTACACTGCATTTATTGGATTCTATTCAATTGTTTTAAAACCTCCCTTAATTTTTTTGAGTAGTGTATTTTAAGAAGGTCAGCGACTGTTACTTGTAAAAACTTGCATATTTGATATTCAGTACAACCCGCGTCGTGACTTGCAAAGGGCCGCCCGCCCGCCCGCAACGCATCCCGTTCAGACGTGCAAAGGGACGAAATACGACTTGTGCTGTGCTTGCAATCTTGCATGAACTTTTTCGATTCTTCACCAATACAAATACGAATGTCAAGGACAAACGTTACTCATTTGTTTCCGGAATTTTGAAAAGAAAAGTGTGAGTGAATCGATGCCAGTGTTTGCCAGTGCCGGAAAAAGTAAGTACCTGCCTATTTGTTATTCATACTTTTTTATTTTATATTGTAATAATATTATATTTGTTATGTTTGCCTGTAGTAGGTACGTAATAAAAATTAAATACTGAACAGGGCCATTATTCGATACTTCTATAAAAGAACAGAAAGCCGAGAAAGATTGAACTTTTAGTACTTTTTATTATAAAATTATTTATTTACCCGACTGTGGTGATTCACTAAAGGAGAGATATATGATTGACCTGCATGTTTGTACATATCTCAGTGCCCTCGTAGTTGCTAATGCTAAATGACTAAAAATATTTTCATAAATTGTACGTGTCTTTATGTACCACTCGTAACATACATCATAGTAATTAATAAATCATTAAAATCGCGGACTTTTGATGTCAAAATATCCTTTAAAAGTATTTTCTCTCGAATTTACAGAAATGAATCAAAATATAATTAATCAAAAAATATTTTATATTACATTAAAAAAGGTTCAGCCGTTTTGTGAAAACCTCTATATGGGTCTTAGCAGTTTATTGCTTTTAATAATTAAAATCAGTTTTGCCGCCGGCATTTTGGTTTTTTTTCATTGCAGTAATTAATTAATCCTATTTTATTCTGTTAAAAGAGCCATATCCTGTTAAAGTCGCCTTATGATTACTAAAACAAACATTTTTTTCTTTACAGGTAGGTCACTGATACGAAACATGGCTGAATCTAAGAAGAAATATCGACAGTATAGTGTTGATTATTTGAAATTTGGTTTTCTTCCATCAAAGGCAGACAAACGATTGCCCATATGCCTTTTATGCAACAAAGTTTTGAGCAATGACTCTATGAAACCATCGAAGCTCGAAGATCATCTAAGAAGGTGTCATCCTGATAAAATCGGTAAAGATTTAAAATATTTTCAAACATTGAAGGAAAAATATGAAAAAAGACCCACCGTGCACAGTATGTTCGCTTCAACGTCTCAAAGTAACGATGATGGCTTGCGGGCATCTTACAATATCTCATTGCTTATAGCGAAATCTGGAAAACCGTACACCATCGGAGAACAGTTAATTTTACCCGCTGTTGAAGAGGTTTTAAAAACTGTTCTGCACAAACCTCCATTTGACGTACTCAAAAGAATTCCTTTGACTAACAACACTGTACAAAGACGTATTGATGAAATGAGCTCTGATATTGAAAACTTCTTGTGTAATTATCTGCAAACAACTCATTTTTCTATTCAACTGGACGAGTCAACTTTACCTGGTAATGAAGCATTATTATTGGCATATGTTCGATTTGTTATCGACGAAGAAATCCATGAAGAGCTGCTATTCGCGAAAACTTTGGAGACGGACACTAAAGGCGAATAAATATTTAATGTCCTGAGTGATTTTTTTAAGGAAAAATCGATTCCATTTACAAACATTATTTCGGTGGCAGCAGATGGAGCTCCTGTCATCTTCGGGCGATATCATGGGTTTATAAGCCATCTTAAAAGAATTATACCAGGAGTAACTGCAATTCACTGTGTCATCCACCGATAACACCTGGTAGCGAAAAATTTGAGTGATAGATTGCACCAATCGCTTCAATTTGTGATTAAAGCAATTAACAAAATAAGAAGCAATGCGTTAAATACCCGTTTACATACTGAAGTAAGCTGGTTGTCGAAAGGTGCATGTTTAACACTTTTTGAATCAGTTTTAGAGTTTCTGGAAAGTAAAGATCCAGATTTAAAAGAAAACCTGATCAAATTGAAAGCAGACATCGCGTATTTGACAGATTTGTTCAAAAAATTTAATGACATTAACTTGCAGTTACAAGGGGACAGCCTAAATTTAATAAAAACAAAGGGTGTAATTTCGGCTTTTCTTGGAAAATTGAAATTTATGAAGCAAAATATTAGTCGGCGCGAATTCTCCCAGTTTCCAAACTTGTCACAGGCAGAATGTCTTGATGAGGATATTCAGACATACGTTCAACATTTAAATGCCCTGCATGATGACTTCAAAAATAGATTTGAAGATATTCTGACGATGGATCATAAATCCATTTGATGAAACGAAATTGGCGAATGTGGTATTACAAGAGGAGCTAGTCGAGCTTAACACCAATAAGGAGCTGAAGGTGAAATTTAAAAAAGGCTATCAAACATTTTGGCTGCAGGCAGAAATACCCGAAAAATATCCTGGGCAGTGGGAAATTGCGAGAAAACTTTTGATAGCGTTTTCCTCGTCATACCTTGTCGAAAAAAGTTTTAGTGTCGTTACAAACCTATTAACAAAAAAAAGGAGCAGATTGAACATCACAGAACGGGGAGATTTGCGGTTATTCCTTACAAAACTGAAGCCAAATATTGATAATTTGCTGTCAATCCATCAAGTACATCCCTCCCACTAAAATTATGACTATTTTTTTTTAATTGTTGATTTGCATTGTTGAAGTTACGGTACGTTATTAATGTTTAATTTTAATTCTATTAAGTCTGTAATCATATTATTTTAATAAATAGAACACAAGAAAATATATTATTTCTTTTTATTTTTACCACTCCGAATTTAGGGTTGGAACTCAGCCACTACGCAAATTTCCATCGTTAGATCTAATCTTCACATTTTTTGACGAGTTTTGGGAATATGGTAGAAATGTAGCAGCAGGGGGTCCACCGAAACCAGTAAAATTTTGAAAGTGGTCTACGAGAAAAAAAAGTTTGGGAACCTCTGGTCTATGTCGAATCTTTATTTCTTGACTCTTAACTGAATCGACCTCTACATGAATTTAAATTTGTAGTAAAAGTCATTCGTTACCTGAAATATATTACAAGCGTTGAGAGTGATTACTTTAATATCACTGATTAATTAAATAAAAAATATGCAGGGTAAAAATCACTAGGGTACTCGAACAACGATTCAATTATTAAAACTACTCAAATTTTGAATATTCAATTTTTGAAACTTGTCGAATTTTCTTAACACTAAATAAATTTCTAGAGTTGGTAACGTGTTGGTTGATATTTTTTTGTAATTTGATTAAAAGTGTCAGTCAGTATTAATATAGCATCAAATTTTGATGTATTTTAGGCATCATGACAAATCAAGGAATGGGCAAATTTATGAAAACTGAAGCACATAAGGGCAAAGGTATTGCTGTGTTTACAAGTGGAGGTGACTCCCAGGTAAGTCTTTAAATATCTAGGCAAACATCTAAGCTTGATTTGTGCTAGAAAAATTACACATGTTAATGAGTGATTTGTAAATACAGAAAATATCACGCTCTGGGACATCGCGCAACACATATGTAAAGAACGAGCAAATTTATGTTGCTAAACAATATCTACTGAAAGTATTTTCACTAATAAAGCAAGGAAGTGGGTAATAGTGATACTCAAATTCTAGCATACGATTAGGTCAGATTATGTTTTTATTATTTCGATTTTTATATCTTAAATTAGAAGTTAATAAGAATTTTCTGTCCAATTTGAACTAAGATAGTACCTTCATTATTTGTTTGTGTTAAATTAAATAGTCAAAACTAATAAAAAAATTATCTTGTATGAACTGAGGTATTTTTGGCATTATCCAAAAACATTCTACAAGTAAAGAAAGTATAATGTGTTATTCATAACATCGTTTCCCACCAAATCAATGATACATTAGAAATTTCAGTGAGTGTGGTAAGGATAAGTAGAAAACACTTGACAAAATTTCAGTCTATGTTATGCAAAAAAATTACCTCACTACGCTTGTAGATAAGACTATAAGAGTTCAGGCGCAAAATCCCATAAGACATAGCGTGGTGTTAAAACAGTTTTATACAATAACATAATAATAACTAGTAATTATGTAGATTATAAAAACATTAATTAAGGACTATTATAAGCACTCTTTCATTATTGCATAATGTCCCACGGCAGCTTATCAACAGAATTTCTCTGTATTCCTCTTTTTTTATCATAAAGACCAAGTCCAGTCTTAGTTTGTTTGATAGTATATAGGTGGTGTTTCTGCGATTTCGTTGTATTTTTACATGTAATTGAATTTTTTATAACCGTCTTCTTAATTCCTTTAATCTTTTGTCACACATAAATTTGACATGCGTCTTTCAATTTCTTCACTTTCCTCATCATCTTTTTATAATTTTGTATTACTCAAATCGAGCTCCTCTTGCTTATAACGAACTTTAGTAGCATACATTTTTGTTCAAAGTCCAGCAAAATCTGTTATTACTGATCCTCGTCTTTTATCATACCTTGAACTTTTTTTTTGACTTTTGGAGTATTATAAATAATCATAGATAGTTGTCTTTGCCAGATCCAAAATGAACATTCCAACATATATTGGTTTATTGAAATAAATATTGGTTTCAGTAAGCTCAAATGTTATCAAGTTCTTGTCAGTGATCGTAGCACTCTTGAACTCAAGGCTTAAGATAAGTGATTGAGCACCATAACGCCCATCTCACTGGGTTATAAGCTTTACAGTTGAATAATTTCTAATATTTTCCATTGTCTTCCCGAATACGGCTTTGTTCATACGCTTCTTCTTCTTAAATAAATTCTTTTCAAAGTCATTTTTTGCTTCTTGCTTCAAACTAGTATTTAGATCGATATACACCTTTAGCCATGGTGCTTGTTTTAAGCACAAGACACGATGTATTTGAGTTAATTTAACCCCCAACTTTAAGGCTTGTTTTAGGTTTCTGTAATTTCTCACATTTTTTTTTATTACTAAGCGTAGCCAATATTTTTATGTTTTCAGAGTTCAAGAGAAGGTGGTAAATCCATTACGTTATCATGTAATTGTTGAGGTATTTCTAGATCCGTTTCTAAGCATAATTATTCATCTATTTAAAGTCTTGATATGGAAGATATTATCACAAAGCCCAACCGTCTCGATTGTTAATGTCCAAGTACATAATATAATTTGATTCTCCCGTAGGATCGTAGTTGTGCATATACTTATTATTAGCCTCAGCATACCTTTTTGATCATTGACTTAAGCCCCCTCGTAAATAAAATCATGTCCATATCGGTGAGCAATCCCATTTTTTGATTAGTTTTTTATATAACAGATATTGCTACGTATATACAGGAAGAGTGCATGATCTTCCCGTTCAAGAACATATTGAGTATGAAATGTAGACCTAAATCGGTCAAAAACATTCACCAATAATAATATGTCTGTTTTAATGCATGGGTATATTTTTGCATGGTCTTACAGTTAAAGCTTTTCCACACATCTTGCGGATGTACCTAAGCGTTATCGTTTATATGACATTTTCCAAGATTATTGTAAAATACATGTTTTGATGGAAGTTCAGAATTTTTTAATCTTTCCCAACTGTTGATATAATCATAGGAAACACTCTCTTTTAAGTTAATAAGTTCATGTGTACTTCTGATAGTGTACTAAATTCAGATTTTAAAACTGGATAGTCTTCTAGGTATGAAGTAAGTTTATTTAGCCTTGTGGCCATAAATTTAAAGCTATCAATAAAACGAAAATGGATAAAGCTTTCTGGGATATGTTTGGTAAATGAGATATATTTTTCCTTGTTAAAGGTAAAATATCTATGTACCCTGCTGTTTCCGCTGGGGCGTCAATTACTAAATGTCCATCTTGAAAGTTAAAGTTAAAAATTCCTGAGCAGAACCCCGATATTTACCAGCCAGTAAGATGATCATGATGATAACTTGCTTATTCTTTCTATCGAACGGTTTCTCGCAAATAAGACATTATGACGCATGACAAAAATCATTCCATTCCTTAGGTGTTAGATGCTTCATGGGCAAAGGGCAAAGAAAGAACGTTTCTAAATTCCCCGCAACCTATTATAATTCCTTCATAAATCACTGCATAGAGTCAGGTCCTGTATAAGATCGATAAAACGACAAAGTATCAACATAACTACATTTAATGTAATATCCGATACTAAATGGAGCATATTCTTGGTATTTTTGTGTGTTTTTAGTTAGATCATAATCCACCGGAACAAGTAAGCAATCGATGTTAGCATAAATTATGAGCGAGTTGGTAGCTGTCTGTTCATTAGCTTTAAATTCAATTAACGCTTTATCCCTTGTTGTGGAACAATATTGTGTAAATTGCCGAGACACAAGGAGGGCAAGATTTGTAATCGAAACATAAGGAAATTTAATGGTAGTGAGATTAACAACGTTGACATCAAATATAGAAATATCTTGAAGTAAAAGTAAATTTATATTACTCAGTATATATCACCACTGAGTAGTGTCATTGTGCCAAAGATTCCACATTCCTAACTTAGTAAATTTATATGTCTATCACGTTTATTTTCAGTAATATAATAAGGTGCAACCTGGTACTTTTCAGCAGATTTTCGATTTAGTTTATAAACATTTATGTATATAACCAGATACGATGGCACAACCAAAACATATATCATCATAGTTTTTGACATTAATGCAAGCTTTTTTTCTAGCAATATTTTTGGTAAGCTTAATATAACTTCCAGCACGTAAAGGATATTTATTCAATGTTAAATTTACAACACGACTTCAAGTCCAGCCAGAATTATTTTCAGTGAATTCATTTATACTCGTCTAAACGTCGTTCAAAACAAAATTAAAATGTTTTGCTACTGTGTTATCGATTTATAGAAATGCATGTAAAAGCCTTTGGATAATCTCACATAATTTCAGACGGCTAGTAATATCAGAAATTACTGTATTTATGATCTGTACCAAAGGAATGGAAAGATAATCCTAAAACACGTAAAATGCTCAGGTAAAAGCAAAATGACTTGTATTACTCCACTGTTTTCCTGTCCTCAGTGAGGATATCTACTCACTAATTATCGTTGTTAAATGTAAGGGAAAGCCTATCAGTAATAGATCTTCTATTGTATTCGTTAATAAATGATGTAATATATTTAAAATTAAAACATAATATGAAATTACTGACGCTAATTTCCCAAGGTTTTGATAACCAATAAGTAATATAGCCTTCGAAACATATTAGAATTAACTGTATAAAGCAGAATCAAGAATAAAATTATTTATGAGCTGTATAAAAGGAATAAACAGGGTATCCCAAGACACGTAAAATAGCTTCTCAGTTACAAGCAACCTGCGTTCTCAGTTCGGATATCTATAGTACCTAATATATGCTTATATATATATATATATATATATATATATATATATATATATATATATATATATATATATATATATATATATATATATATATATTGTCCAACACTATCATTGCCAAATGTAAAGAGAAACAGGGGAATAATAGGATTTTCTGTCCCAGTATGTTAACAATAGGTTTGACATATAGAAAATAAAAATAATAAGAAAATAGAGAAGCTGACTGCGCCAGTGTGCGTTTTTAATAACTTGTAATATCGTTTTCTAAAAACGCTACAAATCGCTGTGTAAGGTAATTTCTAGAATAAAAATATTTATGTACAGTATAAGACAGCTTCTCAGTTAAAAGCAACCTGCTTTGTATATACTTCCCTCCATTATCTTGCTGTCCTCGGTGAAGATATCTATAGTGTCTAATCTATTCTTTCATACTTTTTCGCCATCGCCAAATGTAAGAGGACGCCAAACGCCAATAAATAATAGATTTCTGGTCACATTATGCATTATAGTAATAATATGTGTAGTATATCAGAAATTAAAATATGTTATTAAAATATGAACACTAATTATCAAGATATAATTCTTTTTAAATATATTTTTAAAACCTTCCAGCCAACAAGAGGGATGCATGCCCTAACTTATAAATCAACCCACTTCTACAACAAAAACTTCTTTAAAGGATTACACCTCCCCCATTATGCGTGTAAGCTAATTAAGTTTCTACTCAGTATATATCCCCACTACACCAAACACTTTATTTTTGTACTCCGCGCGTTTCGCTAACCTTGTTAGCTTCAACCATCGCCCCTGATGAAGCTAACATGGTTAGCGAAACGCGCGGAGTGCAAAAATAAAGTGTTTGGTGTAGTGGTGATATATACTGAGTAGTATCATTGCGCCAAAGGATTCCACATTTCCAACTTAGTAATTAAGTTTCCGCAAAAAAAAAGATTCTCATATCATTAAAATAATAACTTTTAAAACTTATAAAAAATTTCATTTTCAGAACAATAAAATATGACAGTAAACAAATTTATTTAAAAATAAAGATATTTTCAATGCCCTACACGTATAATGCATATCTTACATAACCGGAGGGAGTTAAACTTACGTCCTAAATATAAACACGCCCTCATCCATATTACCACATTAAACAAATCTTTTCACAACACCGACTATACAATTTTACTTCAAGCTCCTGGCTTACACTCTGTAATGAACACTGTTTCTTTACTCTCTGATATAAAAAATATATCTAAATATTAAAATTAAATAAAAAATTTAAACTTTATCAAGATAAGTATATCCTCCGTCCTATCAGATTATCTTTGATAATTTGACTGTTCCATAAGACATATATCAGATTCTCCCTATTTTAATATCTTAAATTACATGCCTAATTTACATTGCATACACATACAAACTGACTTTATTAAAGTACCCAACAAATATTTCATCCCGCAGCCATTAATATTGACTGAAGAAATTCCACCTCAACGTTATAATTATGCATTGTAACCACCCTTTACTTGTACAAACTATTACTTTATATATATATATATATATATATATATATATATATATATATATATATATATGTATATATATATATATATATATATATATATATATATATATATATATATATATATATATATATATATATATATATATATGAAAAAATATCAGCGAAATATAGAGTTTTTCTTTAACAACAAATAAGTATTTTATTCAAGACCGCTTTCCCGAAATCTCTACACTTCCTTATAAATTTTAACGGTCGAGAACATTTACTAAAATTTAAAAAAAAATATATATATATATATATATATATATATATATATATATATATATATATATATATATATATATATATATATATATATATATATATATATATATATATATATATATACATATATGTATATATATATATATATATATATATATATATATATATATATATATATATATATATATATATATATATGTATATACAGTGGCGTAGCTAGTCCTAAATGGGCCCTGTATCAAAATTATATTGGGGGCCCTTGTTACCCGACTACGGCGAAGCCCAAAAGGAGGGTAATGTTTTTTTTTACAAAATAAACAAAAACACTCGCATTAACAAAATAAGTATATTTAAAAGTATAGGAAACTACTATACAGAGGTATGTATTATAAAACTTAAAAACAATGATCCTAGGATCCAAGTTAGTTAAACAGGTAGTTTTCTTGCCTTTTTTTCTGCAAACTTATTTATTAAAACATCCATAGCTGAACACGATTTTAGTTTTTCAAAATTTTCTGCTTCTATGAACAGTATTGATAAGTCTGATAACCGTTCTTGTCCCATAGAAGTTCTAAGATAATTTTTAATCAGTTTCAGCTTAGAAAAGCTTCTTTCAGCTGTTGCAGTGGTAACCGGAAGGGTCAAAAATAGGAAGCATGCTGGAGGCAAGGCTATTGAATTTTATCAGCAATAATCCTGTGAGTTCCTTAATAGAACGAATTTTTTGAATTTCAGATTTTAAACAGGTTTTCAAAGCAATTCATTGTTCATAGAGATCAACTGATATGTCTTTATTGTATTTACTAGTCAGTTTTCCGGCTTCCTCTTTTATTTTGTGGTTTGAAAAAGATAAGAGTTTGTCCGGTTGTAAGACTTCGTACATATTACTTAGATCATAGAGGCTCTGAAATCTTCGTTTAGTTTCAGAAATGAATATATCTAAATAGCAATAGTACACATTGACTTTGAAGTACGATTCCGGGTCTGAAATTTTCTCATCTTCTGATAACTCATCAAAAAAGCGCTTCGTTATCTTCCATCTTTTATTTTTGAAAACAGTTGTTACCCCCCACTCTTTTGCTAAATCTCTGGACTCGTTTAGCAAACCATAGAATGAATTTTGATTTCGTATTTCTATGAGTGTATTCAAAAGATTACTTAGTAAAACACTAACTTTTTGTAAGTCATTATTTTCATGCTGTAAGGCTTTAGAAACAGGGTTAATGGTTTCAAAAGGCAACAAACACTGTAAAATCGTAGCTCTCTAAAATGTTAATTATATTTTTACATTCATTCTTTTTGTTTGAAATTAAATTCAGTTGGTATAAAGCTTTCATTATTAATGAATAATTTTTCCTTATTGCGAATAAAGCGTCATTTCTTGTAGACCATCTAGGAGGACATATCTTTTTAAGGGTAATTTTATATTTTTCAGATCAATCGTTACTCAACATTGACCAGAGATTTATACTATTGCCAAAAAAAAGTATGTATTTTTTTCAAATTATCGAAAATTTGTGACACTTTGGGAACGTGTTTCGGCGCATCCTTTAATATTAAATTTAATACGTATGCCACACAATGAACATAATCGGCATTTGGCGCATGCTCTTTTATAAGGGACCTCTGACCTCTACATTTAGATAAATCAATTCCATATTCTTCTATTGTATTTAAAATTTCAGTTTTAAGCCCTTCTGTACTACAACTGGCTACTGATATAAATCCCAAAAAAGACTCGCAGATTTTTATTTCTTTAGGTACATTATCATCATTTTCTGTTATAGAGATATATCGAAAAACTGCAGAAAGTTGGTAAGTTTTTGACAGGTCTTGCGCCAGAAATGGAGCTTTTTTAATTTTCAAAACAATATTTTTCCTTACTGCGGTACCAAGTTAATAATCTCATTTTGTATCGTGGGGCTTAAATAATTTATTTTGTTTTTGATTGTGTTAGCCGATGTTGTTGGAAATTCATAATAAAATTATATAAAAACAACACTATGTTTTAAATTTCCAATTTTCCAATATATTTAAAATGACTTGACCTTTCTAACTCATTTCTGAAGAAGCCATTGTATGACGAAACAATTGTCAAGTCATTTTAAATATATTGGAAATTTAAAACATAGTGTTATTTTTATATAATTTTAAAATTAATACGTCGCAGGAAATTTAAATGTACTCTTCTTCAAATGTTTTCATCTCGTAAAGCGCTAGTAGCATTTTGAATCCTATTCCTCAATTGCAATGTTGTCGATATGAACTTGATAAACTTTCGATTTCAGTGCACCACAAAGGAAAAAAATCGCGTGGATTTAAGTCTGGATGCATCTTCACCTCTTCCGATGGATCCATTTATCTAGGTAACTTTTCAAAAAAATTCTTACATTACTCGCAAAATGGAATGGTGCACCATCGTACATGAATTCTTTGGTGTCGAGAATCTCATCCCTTTGTAATGATTCTCCCAAGATTATGTTTCCTACTGAGTGCAATTTACAGCGATTAAAGACTAAAAGTGAATCATTTTTCGTGTCCTTAGTCCAAAAATTTGTAATTTTTGAGATACAGGGAGACAAAGTAATTGTTTTATTTTAGTTTTTCTTAAGTGGCTTTCTTAATAATTGTCCAAGATTAGGTGCTAAGGGGTTTTCTGAGATGAGAAATCGAAACCAGCTTGCAGTTGTGTGTTAATTGTAGGAGGCGCCACTTATTGCAATTACTCTTTTTAAAATATCTTCATCTGGTAAAGCGTTAGCAGCATTGAATCCTATTGCTCAATGTTGTCGATTTGAACTTGAAAACTTTCAATTTCAATGTACCCCAAAGGAAAAAATCATATTGATTTAAGTCTAGGGAACGAGGTGGCCAGTGAATAGGAGCATCTTTACTTTTTTCGATCCATTTATCTGGGTAACTTTGGTTCAGAAAAATTCTCACATTAGGCGTAAAATGGGGTGGTGCACCATCGTGCATGAAAAACATGTAGCGAAGTAAATTAATGGGTAAGTTTTTCAATAATTCAGGAATAGTTTCACGGATGAAATTGAAGTAAATGTCACCATCAAGTCGATCTGGTAATCTAAATTGCCCGATCAAATAGTTTGCGACAAATCCCATCCAGACATTAATACTGAATTCGCGTTGAAACTGTCTTAGTTGCACGGCATGTGGGTTTTCTTCAGCGTAAACATGATTATTATGCATATTTGTTATACCACATCGAGTGAAGCGTGCTTCGTCTGGAAACATGATTTTAGTCTGAAAAAAGCCGGAACAGTCGCTATGCGTGCTCGAATAATTTGTGAAAAATGCAAATGGGATCCAAAATTTGGAGGTAAGAATCCCTGGACGGATTGTATATGAAAGTGGTGAATAATTTGTTGTCTAATGATCCCGTTGGTTATACTTTTTGATATTCCCGTTTGACGTTCAATTAAACGAGTGCTGATTCCAGAATTATCGTGTACAATTTCAAGGATTTCCTCTTTAACATCAGGTGCTCTAGCTTATGAAGGCCGCCCAACATTATTCCTGATCGGCTTAAATTGTCCAATTTCTCGAAGTTGTCTCTCAATATTGGTAAAAGTCTGATGGTTAGGAGTCCGACGATGCGGAAATCTTTCGTGATATACGCGAGCACTTTTGTGACCGTTGTTACAAAAACCAAACACTAAAGTACACAAAAGTGTACTCCATAATAATCTAGATTTAAAACACTGTTGAGCTTGAGAAGGGATTATTTATCTTTAATACTCGTAAAACTTGTCTCTGTCAAAAATTACTTTTTGTCAGTGTCAGTATAGCCAGTTAAGTCATAGAACTTACGATATCTTACATCATTGCCAGAGTGATTTTTGAGCGTTGCCAAGTAACTATACGATGCGAAGAAACGTGTAAAGGAACGCATTTTCGAATTTGACAATAGAATTAAAAAATGGAAATAAATATCCCACTATCTCAGAAATTGTTATTGGGAGCAACATTTACCGTGAAAGCTTTTTTAGACAGGAGAATACGAATGTTTAATTAAAAATATCATTACAGGGTGGTATAAAAAAGTTATGACAATTTAAAAGTATACACAGTGCAATAAGTGACGCCCCCTACAAGTTACAACAAAACTGTGAGCTGATTTCGATTTCTCATCTCAGAAAACCCCTTAGCACCGAATCTTGTACAAATAATACAATTATTAAGAAAGTTACTTAAGGAAAACTAAAATAAAAGTATAACTGACACCTTCAATCTCAAAAATTACGAATTTTTGGACTAAGGTAAGTTGGGTTAAATGGTAATATTTTCATCCCAGAAATCCACAGTAACTCTATGTATACGGAATACTGGGACACCCTGTATATATATATATATATATATATATATATATATATATATATATATATATATATATATATATATATATATATACAGTCCCTGGCCAAATTATTAGACGCACTGCAAGATTTCATGTAAAATATTAATTACCGAGTGATATTGTACCGTTTTATTATTTTAAATTGATTTGTTTTTTATTTTTATATTATCCAATCAATTACCTATTTATTTGATATAAATAAAACAGCATTAATTTAGAAAAGCATAAGTTTATTAAGTTTTAAGAAAAGTGAAATTAATGTTAGTAAAAGTCAATATTCAGTTGAGCCACCTTTAGCCGCTATCAAAGCTTTAATTCTGCGCGGCTTGCTATCAATGCAAGATTGTACTGTCTCCTGCATTTGAGGATGATGATTCCACACATGAATAATCTTTTCTAGGAGCTGGGTTTTGTTGGTAATCACATCTTTAGCCACTTCTCTTTTCATCAGCTCCCACACATTTTCAATGGGCTATTACCCGGCCAATCCAACAGAGGGATATTTTTTTCTGCCAAAAAAGCTTTAACAGACCGAGCAGTGTGGCAGGGAGCTCCATCTTGCATGAAAGTGAATGGTTCCCCATTTGGAAACCATTCTCTGAGCTGCGGAATCAACCGATTTTGTAATACTTCTTTGTACTGATCTTGCCTCATTATGCCGCTGATGACTGACCAAATCATCACTTTGGTGGGATGTTTAACCGTCGGGACGACACAATCAGGATGAAACTTTTCTCCATGATGACGACGCACATACTGAGCTTTATTCTGCAAAATTTCGAATGTGCTTTCGTCACTGAAGCAGACCTGTCAAAAATAGGAAAAAATATATAAACTTCCATGTTTATTTGCTTTATTTAACTGAAAATGATAATAATGTATCAATTATTGATTAAATTGCTGTATCTTACAGATCTCCAGAAGTCCACATCTTTGTCTTGCCATTGTTTGGCCCACTTCAGGCACTTTGCTTTCATTGCAGCTGTTAACTTGGGCTTCCTGGCGGGGCGACAGGCCTTAAAATCTAATTCTTTCAATTTTCTTCGAACAGTGCGCTCAGAAGCATTTACGCTAGCATCCTGGAGTTGTGATTTTATTACCTTTGTGGTAGCAAATCTGTTTTCTACACAAATTTTCTTCAAACATCTCTCTGACCGTGGAGTGAAAATTGGTTTTCTACCGCATCTTTTCTTTCTTTTCGGGCTTAATTCCTTCCCTGACTCAATTTTCTTTTTTATGCGTCGTACACTAGCTTCAGAAACCTCCAATCTTCGTGATATTTCTCGGTTTGTAAATGTTTTCGCAATCACAAGGGCCTTCACTTCAGCTTTTTTACGTGGTGAAAGATCGCCTTTTTCTACCCATAATGAAAATAGCCCAATTACTTTTTTAAAACACTGCATACAAAATAAACTAATAACCGAGTAGTATAAAACTGTTAAACAAACAATCACAGTCCATAAAGCCACAGAAACACGTCCGTACCTGACTCGATTCCGATTGCGACTGATACAGGTTTGTACTTATTTACGTTCATGTATCACTTTGTCAACACAGTGTTACCATATGTTAAAAATAAATACAAATATGTAGTCTACAACAATTCTTTTAAATAAAAATCAATAATATTGTAGTTTAAATATACCATTATTGCATAAAAACTCTTAAGAAACATAAAATTACTAAAAAAAATACAGTGCGTCTAATAATTTGGCCAGGGACTGTATATATATATATATATATATATATATATATATATATATATATATATATATATATATATATATATATTGTTAATTTTATTAATCGTATATGGTTATATATAACTTATTAAAGAACGTTAGATAATATTCAGCAGTTTCTTGTAAATGTAATACTTGATTCCCTATTAGCTGAAATTATGCACTTCATTAAATTGGACTTTTAATGACATTGAGAAAGCCAGTGAATCTGGCTGACCAACTCGTCCGCATGCTATCCTACCGGCCATTTTTCAGGCCAGGTTAGATATGTAATCGCGTTTTAAGGTAAACATGCAAAGCCTTGGAATTACCTAAGCGCTTATCTAAATATATTTTATTAGGTTGTTATGAAGTCTCCTCGTATTTACATTAAAATACTGTCAGTCATTTAACGTTTATTCAAAATTGATTGATGGCATCGACTAGTAACGAATCGGACAAATTTGTAGTGTTTTCTGGCTTCCAAAATTTAAAAAGACTCCTTAGTGTAGTCACTTTCACAATATTATTAAAAGTGTAACCTAATGAAGGGATAATTTTAGCTAATTAAAGAGAAAGTAAATATTATTTCAATTAATAGCTGATAACCAGCTACTAAAATTAATAAATACAATTATCAATATCATGACGGTATTTAAAGCTATTTGTACACAAGACAGCAGTTTTGTTGTTTAGTTTTCTTTGTGGCGTTACATAGACGTGGAATACAGTAACTTTTTGCACATCATCATGAAGCGTTGATAGTTGAACAGGGTTGAAATTTAGTCTACTGTCATCTAGTTGCTTTTATCGCACTCACTGAAATTTTAAATGGATGATTCCGTCTAGCGGAAAACAATTTTGTGAATGGCATACTTAGTATCCCCCTTCGGTATAAAACATCTTGGTTATTACATTATAATTTGCTGATTTTGCTGTGCACATTTGCACATGAAATAAATAATCAGCATCGAAGAAAAAAAATGTTAAATTTTAAGAAGTAATTCTTAGCTAAATGAACTTCAATTTAAATTTTGCTTTGAACTTAAAAGGATTTTCTCTACTGCAAGAATTTCTAAAAGCACAGTTTAAATTTGTGGCATCAACAAATAATTGAGAGAGAGATAAAAGTTGTAAAAAGCTAGGATGGTAAACGGTTAATTTTTAATCTTATTACCATAGACTCGAGAGATAGAACATTCGTTAGTTTATGGCAGTGATTCTCAAAGTGGTTCAGGTGGACCCCCAGGGGTCCACGGGAGACTCGACGGGGGTCTACGTTGGCGTGAAAAAAAAATGGGGATTCACAAGTTGTAAGTGGGGGTCCACGAAAATTTATCTGGTTTCGATAGTAAAGAACAAAAATGTTGGCTTGGCTTTACCTATCAATGTAGGCAGATAATACACTACTCAAAAAAATTAAGGGAGCAAAAAAAAATACTAAATTTTTCGGTAATTTTTGACAAGCTGTATGCGGTGAAAAATGGTCGTATTGAGACTTTAAAAAAAAGCATTTTGAAGCTTTACGATTCTAATTTTCAGATTTTTTGGCTAAAATTTTTTAGGAGCTACGGTTTTCATGCAATCCTAACAGATAGCGCGAAAAAATAATATTGCAAATATTTTGATTTTTTTTGGTCCACGGGCTTGAAAAAAATTTTTTAGTTAGGCCAGCATATAGATCAGATAGCCTGTTTATTTAGTATTAATTTCCTTGTTTTAAAACCTCCCTTAATTTTTTTGAGTAGTATATTTTAAGAAGGACAGCGATTGTTACTTGTAAAAACTTGCATATTCGATATTCAGTACAACGCGCGTCGAGACTTGCAAAGCGTCGCCCGCCCGCCCGCAACGCAACCCGTTCAGACGTGCAAAGGGACGAAATACGACTTGTGCTGTGCTTGCAATCTTGCATGAACTTGTTTGATTCTTCAATAATATAAATACGAATGCCAAGGACAAACGTTACTCATTTGTTTCCGGAATTTTAAAAAGAAAAGTGTGAGTGAATCGATGTCAGTGTTTGCCAGTGCCGGAAAAAGTAAGTACCTGCCTATTTGTTATTCATACTCTTATTTTATATTGTAATAATATTATATTTGTTATGTTTGCGTGTACGTAATAAAAATTAAATAATGAACAGGGCCATTATTCGATACTTCTATAAAAGAACAGAAAGTCGAGAAGATTGAACTTTTAGTACTTTTTTTATTATAAAATTATTTATTTACCCGACTGTGGTGATTCACTAAAGGAGAGATATTATATGATTGACCTGCATGTTTGTACATATTTCAGTGCCCTCGTAGTTGCTAATGCTAAATGACTAAAAATATTTTCATAAATTGTATGTGTCTTTATGTACCACTCGTAACGTACATCAAAGTAATAAATAAATCATTAAAATCGCGGAGTTTTGATGTCAAAATATTCTTTAACAGTATTTTCTCTCGAATTTACAGAAATGTATCAAAATATAATTAATCAAAAAATATTTTATATTACATTAAAATAGGTTCAGCCGTTTTTTGTGAAAACCTCTATATGGGTCTTAGCAGTTTATTGCGTTTAATAATTAAAATCAGTTTTGCCGCCGGTATTTTGGTTTTTTCATTGCAATAATTAATTAATCCTATTTTATTCTGTTAAAATAGCCATATCCTGTTAAAGTCGCCTTATGATTACTAAAACAAACATTTTTTTCTTTACAGGTAGGTAACTGATACGAAACATGGCTGAATTTAAGAAGAAATGTCGATAGTACAGTGTTGATTATTTGAAATTTGGTTTTCTTCCATCAAAGGCAGACAAACGATTGCCCATATGCCTTTTATGCAACAAAGTTTTGAGCAATGACTCTATGAAACCATCGAAGCTCGAAAATCATCTAAGAATGTGTCATCCTAATAAAATAGGTAAAGATTTAAAATATTTTCAAACATTGAAGGAAAAATATGAAAAGAGACCCACCGTGCACAGTATGTTCGCTTCAACGTCTCAAAGTAACGATGATGGCTTGCGGGCAACAATATCTCATTGCTTATAGCGAAATCTGGAAAACCGCACACCATCGGAGAACAGTTAATTTTACCCGCTGTTGAAGAGGTTTTAAAAACTGTTCTGCACAAACCTCCATTTGACGTACTCAAAAGAATTCCTTTGAGTAACAACACTGTACAAAGACGTATTGATGAAATGAGCTCTGATATTGAAAGCTTCTTGTGTAATTATCTGCAAACAACTCATTTTTCTATTCAACTGGACGAGTCAACTTTACCTGGTAATGAAGCATTATTATTGGCATATGTTCGATTTGTTATGGACGAAGAAATCCATGAAGAGCTGCTATTCGCGAAAACTTTGGATATTTAATGTCCTGAGTGATTTTTTTAAGGAAAAATCGATTCCATTTACAAACATTATTTCGGTGGCAGCAGATGGAGCTCCTGCCATCTTCGGGCGATATCGTGGGTTTATAAGCCATCTTAAAAGAATTATACCAGGAGTAACTGCAATTCACCCTGTCATCCACCGACAACACCTGGTAGCGAAAAATTTGAGAGATAGATTGCACCAATCGCTTCAATTTGTGATTAAAGCAGTTAACAAAATAAGAAGCAATGCGTTGAATACCCGTTTATTTGCACAATTGTGCGACGAAAATGATGAAGACTTCCAAAGATTGCTCTTACATACTGAAGTACGCTGGTTGTCGAAAGGTGCATGTTTAACAAGATTTTACTCACTTTTTGAATCAGTTTTAGAGTTTCTGGAAAGTAAAGATCCAGATTTAAAAGAAAACCTGATCAAATTGAAAGCAGACATCGCGTATTTGACAGATTTGTTCAAAAAATTTAATGACATTAACTTGCAGTTACAAGGGGACAGCCTAAATTTAATAAAAACAAAGGGTGTAATTTCGGCTTTTCTTGGAAAATTGAAATTTATGAAGCAAAATATTAGTCGGCGCGAATTCTCCCAGTTTCCAAAATTGTCACAGGCAGAATGTCTTGATGAGGATATTGAGACATACGTTCAATATTTAAATGCCCTGCATGATGACTTCAAAAATAGATTTGAAGATATTCTGACGATGGAAATACCACCATGGATCATAAATCCATTTGATGAAACGGAAGTGGCGAATGTGGTATTACAAGAGGAGCTACTCGAGCTTAGCACCAATGAGGAGCTGAAGGTGAAATTTAAAAAATGCTATCAAACATTTTGGCTGCAGGCAGAAATACCCGAAAAATATCCTGGGCTGTGGGAAATTGCGAGAAAACTTTTGATAGCGTTTCTCTCGTCATACCTGGTCGAAAAAAGTTTTAGTGTCGTTACAAACCTATTAACAAAAAAAAAGGAGCAGATTGAACATCACAGAACGGGGAGATTTGCGGTTATTCCTTACAAAACTGAAGCCAAATATTGATAATTTGCTGTCAATCCATCAAGTACATCCCTCCCATTAAAATTATGACTATTTTTTTTTAATTGTTGATTTGCATTGTTGAAGTTACGGTACGTTATTAATGTTTAATTTTATTCTATTAAGTCTGTAATTATATTATTTTAATAAATAGAACACAAGAAAATGTATTATTTTTCTTTTTATTTTTACCACTCCGAATTTAGGGCTGGAACTCAGCCACGCCGCAAATTTCCATCGTTAGATCTAATCTTCACATTTTTTGACGAGTTTTGGGAATATGGTAGAAATGTAGCAGCAGGGGGTCCACCGAAACCAGTAAAATTTTGAAAGTGGTCTACGAGAAAAAAAGTTTGGGAACCGCTGGTTTATGGTATTACACATTTTTATTTACTCACGAAATACCTCCAGAACAATGGCGGCCAGATTCAAGGCTTATGAAGCAAGGGGCGTTTCTTTAAAAAAAAAACACTAAAGGCGTTGCAACTTATAGAGAGTGAAATGGGTTAAGGGGTTTCCCCTTGATGGTTGAAACAGACCGTTTTGCATTTGAGCACTAAAAGCTGAAAACTTTCTCGACAAAGTAAACTAAAAAGCGATGACCCGGAAGTGGAGAAGAAAATTTTTCAAAAAAAAGAACCCTTATCTTCAGTGATACTCTGAAACCATACACCTAATTAAAAAATCGATGTCGGGGGGAGGAGCGATTTTTCACACAAATAACCCCGATCTACAACAGAATTGTAAAAATTTAATTCAATTTAAAAGTCGGCGATCGGTGGTGTACATTTTTCACAGAAGAGATAGTTTGTAAGGGGCATATTTTCTACATCTATGGAAGCAAGAAACATATGTCGCCCTGCTCCTCTTCTCCTCTATGGCTCCAGATTTGTTTGGAGTTTCTCATTATTTGCTGTTTTCTTTTTTGTAAAATGTCATTATATTTAAACTATTGACTGATAAAATAGTGTTTATTATATATTTGATTTGTCACTGTCGTGCGAAAATTAAAAATATTTATGATTATACAAAAAATATTTAATCCAACCTTGTTTAGCGCATCAGATAGAAAAAGTCTAAGAGTATCAAAAAGTTTATAAATTAAAACCTGATGTATACTTCCTTCTAGATTTAAATATATGTATCTTAGATTAATTCGACATTTTTAGCCGAAATATAAAAGTACGAGTATCATAACATTTTCATATCTTAGTTATTTCAATTTTTTTAGGGAATGAACGCAGCAGTACGAGCAGTAGTGCGTGTGGGTATTTATTTCGGATGCCAAGTATATTTTATTCGAGAGGGTTATCAAGGTAAGATTACCATTGTTTGATTTGATAAGGTAATTTGTTAAAGTCTACTGAACGAGAGGCTTTGGTATTGTTGGGATCCATCACGTCTGGCCAGATGATTAAAAGTTTTGGAGGAATTTAAAATAATTGGCTAGATAGGTTTTGTTTAAAATACAAAGAATTCTCATATTCGAGTATAAAAGTAGACATAGGACATGACGACACATATGGGTGTAAAACTCCTTGGTTTTGTACAAAAATATTTTATTTCAAATTAAATTTATTTGTTATTTAATAATCTAGGTATGGTGGATGGGGAAGACAATATAATCGAAGCCAGTTGGCCATCTGTAAGTTCGATTATCCACAAAAGTGGGACCATTATCGGATCGGCACGATGCAAAGCTTTCACGTGAGTAATTTTCTGGACTAATATAAAATATTTTGCGTGAATTCAAATTATCGGAATCCGATGAATAAGTTGCGAACTTTATTCAAGGTTGGGTTTAGTTGGTCATTATTATTTAATTTAATTAACCGATTAAATTAGTGGTAGTTGATGTTATGGTTCGATAATGTTACTTTTTGTAATTATTTAATCTTTACAATATTACAGCGCTATTATTACGGGAATAATATTTTTTTGACTTATCGAAAACAAATCTGGCCTTACAACTATGTAATAAAGATTTCATACTATCACGTGAGAATAGATCAGTTAGTACCACAATCAGACTCAATAATAAATAAGTTAAGGATGTTTTTTCTTTCTTTCTGAAGTGTACTCGTTATAGGGGTGTCTTCATTTGTATCGTGTTATACGTCCTTTTCAGGGTCATTAGAGTTCAGAAATCAAAAAGAAATTTCATGTTTTTACTTTTTGATGGTCGAATATACTAAAGATTACTGAAGTGGTATATTGTGTTATATTTGTTCTTTCGGAGTCTTGGAGTCGAATAATCTGAAAAGAATGTTATTGTTCCAATATTTTGACTTATTTATGGTCAAGAATATAAGAGATTAAGATGAAGTAGTTTGAGAGTTTTTGGAGTCTGCAAATCTTTACATTGTGTTGTTTTCATTATTTTCACTTATATATATATATATATATATATATATATATATATATATATATATATATGTATATATATATATATATATATATATATATATATGTATGTATATATATATATATATATATATATATATATATATATATATATATATATATATATATACATATATATATATATATACATATATATATATATATACATACATATATATATATATATATATATATATATATATATATATATATATATATATATATATATATATATATATATATATATATATATATATATATATATATATATATGTATATATATATATATATATATATATATATATATATATATATATATATATATATATATATACATTATATATATATATATATATATATATATATATATATATATATATATATATGTATATATATATATATATATATATATATATATATATATATATATATATATATATATATATATATATGTATATATATATATATATATATATATATATATATATATATATATATATATATATATATATATATATATATATATATATATATATATATATATATATATATATATATATATATATATATATATATATATATATATATATATATATATATATATATATATATATATATATATATATATATATATATATATATATATATATATATATATATATATATATATATATATATATATATATATATATATATATATATATATATATATATATATATATATATATATATATATATATATATATATATATATATATATATATACATATATATATATATATATATATATATATATATATATATATATATATATATATATATATATATATATATATATATATATATATATATATATAACATATAAAAGGTTAATAATTTGATGTGTATGTCACAGGGACCCTAAATTTGATGGATGTAGCGCTATTTTTAGTATAACGGAGAAAACTTCAGCATGAAATTAATAGAAATATATGTTTGTTCGATTTTTGGGTTGGTTTTTGAGTTAATGGATTATTTGGTTAAAGTTTGAGTTAACTTATTTTTATAAAGTACCTTTCACTACAGAGTTTAGAGATCAAAGAATTATTGGTACAATAGGAAAGCCACAGTCCTCTTTATTCAATATGTATTATATATACTACATCCATATTACATTTTTTTGCATTTAAAAAAAGAAGAATAAGAATATTTTAAATTTTACGTTGTTAAAATCTGTCACTACAGGCAGAAAAAACTCCATTTCATTGGTTTTTACTTTCCGTAAAAAATTTTCAAGTGATCTCCAGAATCTGTCGTAATGAGCAGAAAATCCAAGAAAAAATTAAAAAATTGAAGCATTTAAATGAAAAACAAAATCTCCATTTCAGTTCAACTGATATTTCTATAAAAAAGTGTTCTTTACTTGTTTTGAACGCCTAATAGTGTAAAACAACACTTATCGTTTTATCGAATGAAGACTATTCATGCTTGATCAGGAGATTTACGGTATCTAATTAATTTGTTACTATGATGCATGAGATTACTGTATGTTGCATTTTAGATTTTTTAACTGTTTTGCTGGACAACGAATTTCTTTTATCATTATATGATTCTTTTTGTTACTGTTGTCCAGACTAACATTCACTTACTTAGAATATAGTCTCAATCAATACTGACTTTTCTTGATTTTCCAAATATCATTATTTAGGACCGTTTGTTTTTGAATTAAATCGCAGAAAATATAACTTAACGATAGCTATAGTTTCTGCGATTAAACTCTTCATTTAATTTAATTTAGGTTTTTTAGTATTAATAGCGAAACTACTCAATTAAAGATTTGGCAACCCCTTTATTTTAAGCATGGGCAAAATTAAAGTGGAGAAATTAAATACATAGAGACTCTTTTGTTATCGTTATTTGAAGCATGAGCAGTCGTACAATGTTGGAATTGTTCCTTTATTTGCTTCACATTTGAAGCTTGCGCAGTATTAGAACAAAATAAGAAATCCTTTATTAAGGATAACAATCTCTGTTAGTAAGGAAGTTATAAGAAAGCTTATTTGAGAGGTTCGTTATTCTTATGGCTATTACGGTAGGACCTGTTTTTTTACCTATGTATATAAAGTACTAAGAAAACACACTAAAATTGAAATCATAATCTGTTATTACAGATAATACTAATAATAATAATTTTTGTCATCTTAAATAGCAGATGTGTAGGTCTTTTTTTAAACGTTCTTAATTCATTATAATCTGTTCGGCTCATTTAAACCTTCTTAACACACGCCCGATCCATGTTTAAGGTATTTCTTACGAGTAACTGTTAAAAGTAGTTTTGCTTAAAATTTTGAAAAATAATAGGTTTAAGCATCATGCATTCACTGCTTCAATATAAAGATGGTTTACCACGCCGTTTTGCCATTATTAATTGTAAAAGTTTCAGATGTTTAGACGTATCAAAATCATGCGTTTTTTACAATTTCTGTTGTCGTATGTGCATTAAAAAGTAAAAAGTCACAAAAAATTACATATACGTAAAAAAATTATTTTGCTATCGTTTGTTAAAATATGAAAGCCGTTCACCACCTAGTTATTGCAAAAATAACATTACTTTTTATAGGATTTTATGGAGGGAATTTTCGCTGTGGCAACGTAGCTTGGAAAAGACAGCTCGCTCGGATGCGGGCGTTCTTTCAAATTTTAAATTATCTGTAGTCCGGGGGCTTATAACCAAGATTTTGGACTTATCGAAGAGTGGCAGATAAATATATCACTTATAAAATGTGACTAACTGAACCAAAAAATACAACTTATAGATCCAAATTCCGGTTCCTGCAGTGGTTATGGAGGGAGAAAGTTGCAAAAAATTGGGGGTAAGTGAACCCATCGCAGAGTGGCAGTTTTATATGTTCTGAGGATACTATAGCTTTAATATCTACCATGGAGACCGGTTCCTGCGGGAGTAAACTTTTTTTTCTTGAAAAAAATAGGCTCAAAAAATGAACTGATCGCTGAGTGGCAGATATTCGAGATGTAGTTAGTTTGGGACTCAAAAATAAGTGAAAAAATATTATTTGCTCTAGATCCTGGTTCCTTAAATTTCTACGAATTTTTGAACCTGTAGAGGTTTTGGACCCACCTGAACTCATTCGAGAGCGGTAGATAAATAAACCAGTGTTCGAATACTATAATACGAGGTGAAATCCCGAATATGTGCCATGAAGTCCAGTCCCTGCTTTTATCAGCAGAATTTCTGTATTTTAATTCAAAGCTTAAGTTATAAATTAATATTCTTTATTTGCATTATTACTTAGCTGTGATGCATGAGTTTATATGTTTTTTGACACGTTAAAGTCGAATTTCTATTCCATTTTTGCTAAAAATTTATTAATTTTTGTTACAAATAATTAATTTTTTTCTATAATTTAATATAATATTATTTAACTCCCTAAATTTAAATTTTCTGTTCATTCAAAAACTAAATTATTTTATTATTACTGACAATTTTTTTTTATGGGTCTAGCACACGTGCTACAGGGAAGTCCCCAAAAGCGCTACAGGAGCGACACGTGTGCGGAGAAAGCGATTCACGTTGTTCTTGAATCGCTGTAGATTGTACTCGGTGGGAAACACAGTCCTGGGTAAATTATTCCAAAGGGAGGATGAGACTGCTTAAAAAGCGTTGTACGAGGAGTAACAAGCTTAACCTCATACGGATGTGAAGAATTACCGCGACGTGTACTGGGAGGAATTAAACGCACCGCTCTGGGAGGAATTAAACGGGCCACATCCTTCGAACACTTTCCATGAAAGTACTTGTAGAATAGGCTCAAGTCGCCAACCGTTCTTTGATGTTCCAGCGAATCAAGGCCGACGGTCAGTTCCGGGTCTTCAATCAGACGAACAGCTCTTTTCTGAATGGGGGAGCGGAGCTCCAAACATGGGAGCAGTATTCCATAGTTGGTTGAATTTGAGCTTTGTAAAGAATTAACAGTTGTTGTGGAGTGTAAAGCTTTCTGGTTCGAAATAATATTCTCAACTTTTGAGAAACTCTCCTTGCTATGCCTGCAACATGTTCATGCCAGGAGATATTTTCTCCCAAATTAACGCCCAACAAATTGAGTGACGATGTTAGAGGAATGGAGTGCCCCGACATAACTATGTCGGGTTCAGCAACGTTAACTTTTTTAGAAAAAAACTACCGCCTGGTTTTTTGTAGCGTTAAATTCCACTTGGTTACTGTCACCCCAAGATAGAATTTCTTCCAGGTCTTTGTTAAGTTGAATGACTTCCTGCTGCCTGCGGATATTCGTCTGAGAAGCCGATGTCCGAGCGTTCAAAGTGAATGAAGAGATAAGTGTACTGTCATCTGCAAAGCTGTAGATTGGATTCTCGGTCTTTTCCAGCAGATCGTTAATATAATGAGAAAGAGAGTAGGAGACAGTATGGAGTCTTGGGGTACACCGGCGTTGATAGTGAAGGTGTTAGAAAGAAATCCGTCGACTGCCACTCGTAAAGAACGCTCTCTGAGGAAACATGAGAGCCACAAACAGAACTTTTCCGACATACCATAAGAAGGTAGCTTAGCCAACAGCCCATCGTGCCAAACACGGTCGAATGCCTTGGATATGTCAAGAGCAACCGCTCAAGATTCTCCAACGTGTTCAATTGCATTGTTCCAAACATGTGTTGCATAAGTCAGAAGATCTCCTGTTGATCTATTTTTACGAAAGCCATATTGTTGATCGCTAATAATGTTGAATCCTTCAAGATATTTTAGAAGATGCTAATTGATAGATTTTGATAGACTTTCGATATTATTGAAAGCAGTGCGATTGGTCGGAAGTTATTTGCCAAGGTCTTCTTGCCTTTTTTAGGTATCGGCTGAACTGTAACACATTTCCAGCAGGAAGGAAATATTCCCTTTCTGTAGGATAGGTTGAAAAGTATAGAGAAAACTGGTGTTAGTTCCCTCGCACAGTTTTTAAGAACTATGGCAGGTATTCCGTCAGCGCCAGAAGCCTTTTTGGTGTCTAGCTTCATCAGAATACGCTTTATGATACGCTATCTGAAGACAACATCGGGCATCCTTGACTGCACTATGGGAATAGGAGGTGGTGTTTTTCCTTGGAAATCAACAGTAGAATGTGAAGCAAAGAGTTCAGTCAACAAGTTCGCTTTCTCAACAGGTATCGTTGCAATAGAATTATCTGGCCGCGTGAGTGGGGGTATGGTGGATTTGGTGAAATTTTGACTAACTGTCTTAGCGACCGACCAAAAGGACCTTGATTGGTAGAATACTCGATGTCGAAAGTAGTTTATGGTCGGAAGAACCTAACGGCGGATTTACGCTGACTGTGTAAATCTCCGGATTGGTGGTTAAAAAGAGATCAAGAAGACTGGCAAACTCTCCGTCTCGATCAGGGATCCGTGTTGGTTCGTCAATAAGCTGAGTTAAGCCACAACTGATTGAAAATGATTCACGACCTTGTTCATCGGTAGTATTTGAATATTTAAGCCAGTTGATGTTGTGGACATTAAAGTCGCCCACGATGGCAATTTCGGCATTTGGATAGTTAATTTGTAAATGATCGATGGTGTCTGCAAGGGAAGCGAAAAGTGTTCTAAAGTTAGTATCACTTGGTGGTCTATAGAGGATACAGATGAACCTTGTGGTTGGTTGAGTCGTTATTTTTAACCACATAACATCAAAGTTTGTCACGCCTAAATCGGGAATAGAAGTCGTACCCAGGATAAAGATAGTTTACTGTGCTGGTCGATGAACTGACCTTAGTTTCACAGAGAGCGAGTACATGAGGTTTATTTGATTGCAGGTGTTGGTGCACTGAATTTATGTTCGTGTTTAAACCTCGTATGTTGCAAAAATCGATTTTGAAATTCTGATCTCTGCATGTCGACGCCCCTGAACCAGCCCCCACCCGGAGATCCGAACGGGGGGCTATTTTACCTCCGGAATTTTTTGTATCCAGGTACCTCCTCATGCTATTTGGTCTCACCATTTATTAGAATTATATTAATTTTTCTTTGGGAATTTAACACAAATATTTTTATTTAATTGCATATAAATAAACTTGTTAGCTCTTAATTTTTAATTAATTAAATTGGAAAAATGGATTAGAAATTCAGAGAGCAGGACAAAATTCATCTAAAAAATTTGGGTAGAGCTCGTAAAAGCTTAGATTTTGCTGTTATGGAGATAAATTCTCTAAAATTCTGTTTATTAACATAATTGTTTATAGTAAATTTTTTATAACAATAAAAAGGTTCAGTTTTTGCAAAAATAGATTTAGTAGGTCGAAATATGCCTAGAAAGATTTGGGTGGAGCGCTTATTAAACTTAGATTTCGTTATTATAAAAATAAATTATATCAAATTACTTTTTTTAGATAATTGCTTAAAATTTTTTTAATAACAATTAATAGGTCATTTTTTTCAAAAAACTAATTGTAAATCGGATTCTGCGACCCAAAAACACATAACGTATACTAGAGTAGAGCCGCAACGTTCACACAGTGAAACCCAGGGTGGCTGATGGAGTATTCGGTCATTGTTGTATTGGCATTAACCGAATGCGACAAAAATTTTGGATCACACTTATTGTCTGTCATGTTAAAAATCAAAAATTTCATACGTACTCTCCAATATAGTTACCAAAAATTTTTTTTTAAAATTTTCGTAATTACATATTAAAAGGGGTTTTGGGGCTTTTGAATATAAATTTTAAATAATAAATATAAACAAAATTTAAAGGTTAAATATAAAAAAAATATATATAGAGGGAAATTGCACTTCAAATTAAATAAATAGATTAATCTGCTTATAACTGTTTTAATGGTGATTTGAGCGTCTCTCGAGACACTGACGCATGTGTATAGTATTTGGGAGAAAAACAAATTAGAGGATGGGCGCGCCGGTTGTAAGACAGGCGCGCGCATTTTAATAAACAACCAGACTCTACCTCAACGAATATATTAAAACAAATTACCTTCACTCCTCGAGTTCAGGTGGGTCCATTTTTCTGCAACTTTGGACCGTTATAACTTTGGATTGACCCAATATCCATGGCAGATATTTATTTTTCAGTCATATTTCACAGAAATGAAGCTATACCCAAAATATCTGCGACTCAGCGTTGGGTTAGTCCACCAACTTTTTCTTGTAGCTTTAAAACGTATTTCCAGGAACAGGAACCAGAGTTGAGGCTTTAAACTACCTGGAGAGACTAAGGGGGGCACAATTAACAAAGTGGTGTTATCTGCCACTCTTCGATGAGGCATTTTGGTACTGAGCTCCCAGACTAATATATGCAATGCAATAACACGTGATTGCGTGCGGCGGGAAGCATGCGAGAAGCTACGTTGCCACACTCATTATACTTTAAAAACCAAATTATTTCACGTTTTTTTTTTTTTTTTTTTAATTTTAATCATATTGTAAACTAAATCGTATGATAAAAATGTATATTGACTCTTGTAATATTTTTTAAAACATTTATATTACTTTATAGTTTTTTTTATATTCACATAAAATATTTTTAAAATTAATCTTTAACATATTTTTAATTAGATATAAAATCTATATCGGGGATCAAGATTGGCTAGGGGCCTAGGATTCGTATTAAAAAAAAATGTTACTTCTGTTTCTGCAATAGTATTTTTTAGAGAACTTGAAGGGCGCAAAAAGGCTGCTTTCAACCTTATACAAAAGGGCATAACCAACCTCGTTGTTATCGGTGGTGATGGCTCCTTGACAGGTGCTAACTTGTTCCGTCAAGAATGGCCAGGATTTTTGGACGAGTTCTTAAAAGAGGGACACATTACTCAAGAACAAAGAGAGAAGTATAAAACATTGCAGATCGCCGGTTTGGTCGGATCTATCGATAATGATTTTTGCGGCACAGATATGACAATTGGAACTGACACTGCTTTGCACAAGTAAGACTGAATAATATTTATTTTTTAATGTTCTATACGGAACACTTAAAAGATCACTTCGGTGTCTGTCCATCTGTCTGTCACACCCCATTTTCTTCGAAATTATTTGACATAGAAAGTTGAAATTTGACACTAATATAGGAATTGATGGCCTCATCAGAGCCGTTTATTTTTGAAAGTTAAATTTTAACTTAAAAGATTAGTTTTGGGAGGGGGGAAATCGAAAGTGAAAAAAAAAATTCGAGTGGGGTCTCAAATGAAAGCTTGTGAAAAAAGGAGTTTAAAAATATATATAATGTAATAAAGGGTATCTCAAAATGACCTGACATTTTAAATTGTGCCCCATTTTTTTTGTGGCGAACATAGAGTACTAATCTTTGACAACTGGCATAAGGAAGTATTGAGGTTTAGTCATGGAGAATTACACGATCAAGCAACGGATAGAAATTGTGAAGATTCAATACAAAAATGATGAAAATTTTGCAGAGTTGGTTTGAAAAGTCCGCACTTCTTTTGGCCATTAAAATACATCATCTCGCAACACTGTGGTGCAGTTTATCAAAAAATTTGAGGTTAGTGGTTCAATTCTGACTGCGAAAAGCAGTGGTTCTCCTACCGGCCGGTCGAATGAAAACTAAGCTGAAGTGAGTACGAGTGGTAACGGAAGTCCTTCCACCTCGATTCGCCGTCGTGCTCAGCAATTGAACATTTCAAGATGCTCTGTGCAGCGAATTTTGACGAAAGATCTGCATTTGCATGCTTACAAGAACCAACTGACACAAGAACTGCAGCCAACAGTCCATACGCAGCGCCGTAAATTTTCCAATTGGATATTGGAGCATCAACAAATCGATGGTGATTTTTTGAAGAAAATTAGTGGCTACATAAATAAACAAAACTGTCGAATTTGGGGGACCGAAAATCCACAAGTGATCCAACAGCTTCCCATGTATCCACCACGAGTCACTGTTTGGTGTGGATTTTGGGTTGGAGGAGGATGTGAATTGAAGGGGGGTCTCATCACCCACTCCACCTCCTGTCCTTTATGAGTACCCCAAATATGCATTAATCAAAAGAAAATTTCGCCCTTCAATTATTCACCTCTTTTCATATTCACTGGAGATTTTATGAGGGATGCTCTCCCTATTTTTGGGTCTATGCCCGGGGATACCTTCAACTCCCCTAAGGTTTCTTCCTGAATGTTCACTGTCGACTGTGTTCAACGACGTAGTACTGTCTGGTTTTGTGTATTCCGGAGTAGGCGTGGCCATTTGGACTCTAGGCCAATCAGGTACCAGCGATATTTCCCTGTTTCTTAACGTTTTTGTTTGTCGTAAAGCGGGCGTCCAAGTTTTGCTGAGATTAAGCCCTTCGTCTTTTTGATTGAAATTACGTTTGTGTTTGTGGATTTTAATAGTCTCTCTATATAACCTCGGGTAGTAGCTCGGTACGTTGGCTAGAACTTGAGTCTGGTCGAACAGTATTTTGTGGTCTTCCTGGGTCAACGTGTGCTCGGCTACGGCAGATTTGTCTGTATGTCCTAGTTGGTAGCTCCTTTAGTGTTTAGCTAGCCGTGTATTAATGCTAGGTTTCGTTATACCAACACAGACTAAACCACAGCTGTATGGAATTCGATATACAACTGCAGCGGAAAGTGGATATCTCTGGTCTTTGACCGATCTTAGACTTTGTTTTATTGTCCGTGTTGGCTTGTATGTGGTATTAATATCGTGCCGACGTAGTAATTTTCCAATGCGGTCCGTTACATTTTTCACAAAAGGCAAGACAACTCTTTGGCATCCAGTGGATTGTTTATCTTTGTTGTCAGTTTTTGTAGTTTTATTCTGACGAATGGCTCTTTCTATTTCTTGCCGAGAGTAAGGCTGTTCTTAGATGTTCAAATTCATTTGGCAGGTGTTTTGGTTGGCATATTCGGATTGCTCGGTCTGGTTATTATCCCTCTTTTTTGTTTAGGGTGATGATTCTAGTCCTTGTTTTGTGACCTAGTTTTCCATTGTCTTCTCATTCAATTAATATATCTAGAAAAGCGATTTGTTTGTCTTTTTCCTTCTCCATGATGAATTGGATTCTATTGTTATTCAATTCAGGTGTTTCAAGAACTCGTCCAGATCTTGTTCTCCATGGCTCCATATAACAAATGTATCATCAACATATCGGTACCAGTGAGATGACCGCTTGCTAGCTGTTTCAAGTGCATGTTGCTCGAATTTGGGTCGAATTAGCTACAACTGGACTTAGTAGGCTTCCCATTGCCACTCCATCCATGTCAACGAAACGTCAGGAAGTTGGAGAACACGGCCTCAACCAGAGACCAACATTAATTCAACCAGGCCTGAAAGCCTTCATTCTTCATATTTATTATTATTATATGAATGTAGTATTACATGAACTTGAGTACAAGAAGAGCTGTGGTTAATCAAATAAGACAACATCATTGCTAAAAAAATAATATAATTTTAACTTAGAGAATATATTCTACTAAGTTGGGAATGTGGAATCTTTGGCACAATGATACTACTCAGTATATATCACCACTACACCAAACACTTTATTTTTGCACTCGACGCGCGTTTCGCTAACCATATTAGCTTCATCAGGAGCGATGATTGACTAAACCTAAACTACAAATCTACCCTATTTATACTTAGCTTAACTCTTGAATTACTCAAGCGGAACTAATGAGATAGGCAAGGCCATCAATTCCGGTCAAGTAACCAGTAGAGGGGACTATAAGGAATAGGCCCTCTGTCTTTATTTAAACTACTTTTACATTTTATGATTTCCGTACTTTCGTATGCGTTTTTAACAATCTCCTATCAGATACATTTTTTATTAATCTTAGATTATCTAATGTTACAGTATGATCAGCTTCAAGGGCATGTTCGGCAATGCTAGACTTTTCTGTTCTATTGTATTTTAAGTGTGCTAAATGTTCTTTAAATCGTGTTTTAATTGACCTTTTAGTTTGCCCAACATACTTTTTGTCACAATCATTACAACTAATTTCATAAATTCCACTTTTCTCACAATTAGGAATCTTATCTTTGGGATTTCCTAAGATATTCCTCAGATTGTCTGATGACTCATAGACTAAGGTGAGGCGTACCTTATTAAATACCTTATTGAGTCCCTTGCTATATTTCGGATTATATGGTATGGAGACATACTTGGTGTTATTGTCTTCGCGTGTAAAAAAGGTGGAATTCTGAATATTAAACCTAAACTTATGTCTATTTATTAGCTTATTTGCTAAGTCGTCGTCATAACCATTAACTCTAGTTATATTTCTAATACGATTCCTTTCTTTATTAAAGTTTACTCTATTCAGAGGGACACTAATTGCGTAAGTCCGACTTGCACTTGACCGATTTTTTATTTGGTTTGTAATATCTATAGTTTTACTTAAACCTTCTGTGTACTTTAGAATAATTGAGGCCACAGATGCCATTACATCCACTGCTTACTCCCACCAGCGTACATTTATTATGGAGGTCATGGGCCGGCATTGTGGGTAAGATTTAGTTTCATCGATCACTAAAATAATAAAAAGATTTGGTATACAATAACTGTTTATTATTTATTTTTCCTCTTTGGATCACTAATAAAATATGTTTGTTGTCTACTGTTTAATAAATATGTAGGTTTACGTAGTGGCGGCCCATTGTTCCGTGGCGGCGCATACGTTTCTCGGGTGCCAATCCCGGCAGATTGGGATACTTATTTATTAATTTATTTAGGTATATTTGGCCTGGTCACATACATAGGTAGTAGTCCGTGGCAGCCCCACAGCCTTGTCTAAAAGGTGCTGTGAAATACAAAAAAGTATGTTTCAGCACTTGGATAACGTTGACGGGTATTACGACATCCTCGTCGATATACTTAAGATGTACAAAAATGGGTAAAATCCTTGCTCAGGCTAGGAGGAATACCATTCCATACTTAATACTTACTTTACGTACATTATGTACGACATTACAAAATATGTACTCAAAAATGGATGTCTCTTAACATGTCTATTGAAAAAAGTAGGATTATTCCTTTGCTTTTAATATATATTTACCGCGTTGTATTGTATGTTCATGTATTTTTTTTTAATTGTAGCAGATTTGATTTCAGTAACGGTCTACGTTCTCGTACCGAAATGCCATTAGAACAGGTTAATAAACAGCTACTATAATCAAAAAACTTAATTATTTTGAGAGTACATTAGGATTTTTTATTTATTTAAATCAAAATATTTTTCATTCAGCAAAAAACAAAATTATTGTACAGTTGTGTTTTTTTTTAATTTAAAGTAATTTATGGTAAATAGAATCTAGCGATTCTTTCTTGATTGACTCGTGCCACATATGCTTGGATGTATCCTAATGATTTTCAATAGAAACTAATAAGTAATCAATCCTTAGTATTCTTCAAGAAGAAAAAGTCGAGACATTTAATGAGGTACAATAATTTTTCTGCACCTAATTTCAACTATAAATTCGAGTTTAATTTATAGCGAGAACAGTTAGCCCCAGAAACATGAGGCTATAGTTACCAAATGGAGGGAAAATCGGAAGAAGCTAGAATTTTAATAAGTAATAGGACCCTTAGCTAACAAATGATGTTCACAAATATATTAAGTGCAAGAGAAGCTTCGTATCTAACATGTTTCTATCCTCGTTATTACATTCCACGTACTAGGTTAGGAATTATTCTTGATGCTGAGGATTTTTGCCATATTAAAAGATGGTTTTTACAGTCATCATCTTCAAATAATTGTTGGCCCTACGTTCTTCCTGTCGCGGGAAATGTCTAAATTTTATAGCTAATAACAATATGAACCTCCGCTGCTCTGGCACATGCTGCCTACGCTGAGCACCGCCTCCTTAACACTCTGCTTAGTAATGTCTCCAGCATCAGCTCTTTTGCGGTGATTGTAAAAAATTCAAGCATGTGGCTGATTGGGAGCGAGTAGATTCTGTTCTCATCTAGTTCCTTCTCTGTTATTTTGTTTTAGCCATCACACAGCTCTTTATTTACATAATTTAAAGAAAAAACAAAAAATTCAATCATTTTTTTATTTTTGGTCTGAGACTGACTTCACACGAGTTATCTCATAGGGGGGGGGGGGGGTAAAATCAAGTGTTTGAAGTATTGACTATTGGTAGAAATTAGATTATTAAGGATTAGACTGAATTTTTTTTTTAATTTTTAAATGATTAAGTATACTATCGTGATTATTTTGTTTTATTTAATTTGATTTTTAGTTTTGTTTTATATTACTTATTCTCTTGGTCCAAATAAATAAATTTGAAACAAATTTGAATTTTTGAATAGTATGAGGTTTTTATCATTATTATTCTTGTAACAGTAGACAATAAGAAACCTAAATTTAAATTTGAAATAGTGAAAAACATTTTACTAGATGCCGGTTGTTTATTACTAACTATTCATCTAATTATAGTTATTTAGCTCTCGTTGCTGCCCTTACAAGCGAGGCGGATTACGTTTTTATTCCCGAGGAGCCTGCAGTTATTGAGTGGCCAAAAGAGCTTTGTAGAAAACTTCAACAGGTATGATGTAATTTATTTTGCAGGATCTTTGATGTATTTTAATCTTTAAAATTTTTTTTTAAGTATTAAAAAAGTTATTGTTTTCAGTACGATGTCTGCAATTTCATCGTGTCTTCCAGAAATTAATTTTTATCTCGTTCTTTGCTCTCTCTAGAGCTATGAACTGATCAGTTGAAGGAATTAATTTAAGTTTATATGTTTTGCTTACTTAATTCATTTTTCCATTATTGTTTTTCAGTCAAATTATGGACTAGTTTAATAAGAATTTTGCCTTTACGAAAAAAAAGGCAGTGTAAGTAACATGTCGAATTATGATAGAAAAACAACTTGTAGGAAATTGCATTTCCATATAATAATTACTAAAGACGATGTTTTGAAATTTCCTTCTCTTTTAAATATAAATATGGTAATATGTAGTAAAAGTAACGTGCACAGCAAGTAACACAGAGTCTGGGGTGCTTTTATAATACTCTTATTTTATTCGTATACCCGAACAAATGTATTTTCCACAATACATTTCCTTTATATTTTCTTTTTTATTTGCACGGTTTCTTAATTTCTAAATTATACTTTCATCGCACACGGCTACAATTATTTAGTAGAAATATATTACAATGCGTCCATTTGAATTTTAAAATAAACCCTTTGTTTACTATAGAAATATTGCAGATAAAATAGTTACAACACTAATATGATCTTGGTTAACACACTAAAAGCGTACAGATAAATTCATACTATACAGCAGGGGTGCTCAAACGGTCGATCGCGATCGACAAGTCGATCGCAAGTGCTTTTTGAGTCGATCTCGAGAAAAAAATTCCGATATAGAAGAAGAAGAATAGAAGATTAGTTACCTAAAACAGATTTTGTTTTAGGTAACTAAAACAAAATGTAATGAATAAACTACTAAAATTTATTCGATCCACAATTAGGCCAGAATAACCCCCTCATCACTTTCTTTTATCGTAATAACCCCCTGCTAGCGGCAAAAGGCGGCTTTATCAAAGGAACGCGCGGTACTTGTCAAAGAAAAGCCGCGTTTTTGATTCCCGCCGATTTTTCTAGAAACTTCGGGCGGCGTGTTTGACGGGAACATTCGAGACTTCGTTCGCGCCGATATAAATGTTGCGCCTGGAGGAATAGGAGTCAGTCTGAATTGTAACTTGAAGGCGATACATCGATACAAAGTTTATTAATAAATATTCCAAAATGAGTGCGGCGAAGAAAAGTAAAACTTATCATTTTAATAACGATTGGGAGGAAGAATTTTTCTTTTGTATGGTAAAGGATAAGTGCATTTGTCTCATTTGCCGTGCGTCAGTTGCAATACATAAGCGTGAGAACTTAGAGAGGCATCATAAAACGGTTCATAAAAACTATGAAAAGGATTACCGTCACAGAGTGAATTAAGAAAACGAAAAGTACGTGATTTGATAACTTGTTTGAAAAAAGAACAAACCATGTTCACAAGACCAGCCAAACAATCTAAAGCTGCAACGATCGCGTCATTTAAAATATCTCATATATTGGCGAAACACAAGAAACCATTTGATGATGGATTGGTTGTGAAGGAAGCATTTATTGAAGCGGGCGAAACTTTATTTGGAGATTTTAAAAATAAAACAGAGATTATGTCTGCTATTAGAGAACTTCAGTTATCTCGTCCGACTGTCACAAGGCGTGTTGAAGTCATGAGTCAGGACATGGCAGATAAACTAAAACATGATATCATGGAATGTACATACTTTTCTTTACAGTTCGACGAATCCACCGATATGACAGACACTGCCTAGCTGTGTATTTTTATTCGATTGGTATTCAATGACATGTCGGCTAAGGAAGAGTTTTTGACAATGATTCCTCTGAAAGGAAAGACCCGTGGCGAAGATATATATGACGTTTTCTTCAATTTTGTAACAAACTACAAGCTAGTGTGCATTACAACCGATGGAGCACCAGCAATGACTGGAAACGAAAACGGTTTTGTGGCATTGTGTCGAGCTAATGATGATTTCCCTTCATTTTTCTCCTTCCATTGCATTATACATCAACAAGTTTTGTGTTCAAAAGTTCTAAACATGGAGGAGATTATGGGTATTGCAATAAAAATTGTGAATTCTATCCGTGCACGTAGCTTGCAACGACGGCTCTTTAAATTGCAGTTGGAAGATAGTGAGTCAGCTGAACACACTGATTTAGTTCTTCATACGGACGTCAGGTGGTTGAGTCGCGGAAAAATCCTAGAAAGGTTTCAAGAATTATTGCCCGAAATAACAGGTTTTCTGGACGAAAGAGGTGATGATACTCAGATGCTGAAAAACGGAAAATGGCTGACTGATTTGGCATTTTTGATAGACATCACAATGCATTTAAACACCATTAATTTGGAGCTTCAAGGTAAAGGAAAAACTATTATTGAGATGATTAGCGCAATAAACTCATTCAAAAATAAATTGCAACTTATGATAGATCAACTGAAAAGAAAGGATCTGAAAAATTTTCCGTCTTTGAAATCAAGGATTCCTCAGTTGAATTATGATATTTATGAGGCAGAATTATTAAATATTTTGGGCCAATTCGAAATACGTTTTTATGATTTCAGTAAATTGGCAAATATCGCATCATTTATGAGTTATCCTTGTTCGTGTAAAAACATTGAGGAATTAGCTACTGAAATAGCAAGTCAGTTTAACATGGACTCATGTTCTGTTGAAAATGATTTAGTGCAGATTATATCCGATATACATCTCAAAGCCACAGCATCTGATACAAAATTCTGGTGTTTTATATCTGAAGATAAATATCCGAATCTAAGGCAAATCGCCCTTCAACTGACGGCAATGTTTGGGTCAACTTACTTGTGCGAGTCTGCATTTTCTGAAATGAAGATAATTAAGTCAAAATATCGCAATCGACTAACTGACGAACATATGTCATCATGCTTGCGATTAGCACTCGGTAATTACGTACCATCTTATGAAAAGTATGCTGAGGACATGCAGTGCCACGCTTCAACATCCAAAGTCACTCTTTAGTTAAGTTTAGACACTAGAACTCGTTTGTTTTGTAAGAACCAATAAACTCGCAATTTTGAATAATTATGAGTTTTTCATTGACATTCTAGAGCAGATCAACACTTACCTTGACTAAAAAAATGCATATTGTACGGAAAACTAATATCTATGCCACGATACATCCTACCTAGACGACAATACTGCATCACACTTACTTGCAGCCTCTCAGAGTCGATCGATCATAGTCTAACAATATTGAGGTAGATCGCCAGCAGTTCAAGTTTGAGCACCCCTGCTATACAGTGTATACAATTCCATAAACAATTATTAGATATACATATTTGTTTAAATACCTTCAAATGCTTTTTTTATTCTGGGCTCGCGTTTAACGTATGTTTAAAATAAACTGTGAGATAAAATGCGTTTTTACGATTGTTTGCACTAATGCATGGCGTTAATTGTTTATCATTAAAACGAAATGTGAGGCACATATTTTGTTTTGGATTTCCTTGCTTTTTTTGTTGATTAAAACGTCTTGACCAATAATTTCGTTTTCTCATTCAAATGAAGATAGTTTTTTCTATATTCGTGTCGAAATGTTGCTAGTTTTGACAAAAAACTAAGGAGAGAAAACATTTAAAACTCCAGTCATGGTATTAAAACTCAACATTAAAAATATTAAAAAGTTGAACACTCGTTTGGTAGCGCTTCAAACCAAATTATTTTATTTTTATAGTATACTAGCTGTGCCCGCGGCTCCGCTAGCGTGGACTTGATTCACTATTATCGTCACTGCCTATTTCTTATATTACCTAACGTAATAAAATATATCCTATAATCTGGCTAGAGAACAGATGTATTTTATAAAAAAAAAAACACATAAATCGGATAAGTTGTTCTTGAGTGTCAAGCGCACTAACGGGCAGGCAGACAGACAGAGAAGTTGCGTTTTATATATATCATAGATTTTTTTTGATAAATATTGAGTTAAGCATACTAACGGACAGACAAATGGGCAGAGAGACTTTGCGTGTTATATATATTACATTATTATTATTATATAACCTGGTCAGAGAACATATATCTATATCACAAAAAGGTTCTTCTTTCTCACGTTTGGTCAATGTGCTTCCATGTTTGGCTGACGGGCCCAAGCCAAGTCAGCACAAACGCTATTACCATTGTGTATCAAGGAATGACCTAACAATGTTACATGTTTTCAAAATTATTTCTGAATGTTTCTGTGTATGTTTGTGTTGAATCCTAATTGCACTAAGTGTGGTGTGAATGTTATTTGTATAAGGCCTGTGGCTGGTATGATGAGGGGGACAATGATGACTTTTTCTTGTTTCCATAGCCATTCTATTTCTTTTGCAAGGTCTGTGTATTTTTCTGACTTGTTATGTGTTCGATTGTTTCTTTCTGTTGTCCTGCATCTGTCTTCTGTAATAATTGGGTCTTTGATGATATGCTTTTGGTAGTTTCTGGTTAATATGAATTTATCCTGGATGGGAAGTAAGAAGCCTTCTGTTTCAGGGAATAGTTGTCCATCCTATTACCAGGTGTATGATGTATCTGTGTTTTCCGTGGAGTGTTTTTTCTGACCACGTTTTCATCTTTTTCTGTTGTAACTGGGTGTGACTGTGTGTGTCTGCTGGGTAGTCTGCCTGGGATAAGTCGAGAGATGTGTAGTTTTTGTCTTCTTTTACTGTTGCTGTGTGGAGGCTGGTTTGCCTGCTGTGAAAGAATCTCCTATGTGCTTGTATTTGTTTTGTGTGTAGTGATCTAATGTCTATGATATATATTACATGATATATATTATATGATAATATATATTATAGATGATATGATATATATTATAGATAGATACAAGCACGTAAATTGCATAAGAGGTTCTCGAATGATAAGCGCACTAACGGACAGATACATTGCATTTTATATATATATATATATATATATATATATATATATATATATATATATATATATATATTATAGATAACCTTGCCAAAGAACAAATGTATGAATCAAAAAAAAACATGTAAATCGGATAAGTGGTTCTCGAGTGATAAGCGAACTAACGGACAGACATACAAACAGAGAGACGTTGCATTTTATATATATTATATTCTTTGCTACATGATATTGTTCCATATTTAATGGTTTTGGCAGTGTATTGCAAGAGAACGCGCGCTAGCGGCAAACTTTTTTCCGACTTGATCCACTATTACGTAATAAAATATATCCTATAACCTGGCCAAAGATCATATGTATATTTTAAAAGAAGCACGTAAATGGGATAAGTGGTTCTCGAGTGATAAGGGCAGTAACGGACAGACAGACAGACAGAGGGGACGTTGCATTTTATATATATTATAGATGAAAAGACCTTGTATGTCCAGGGTGCATATATTTGACGCTAATGCACAATATCAGAAAAAATCTCAAGCAAATTAAGTTAGGAATAACCTAAAGATAATTTTACCTCTCATATATATTACTTTCTAATTCTGGGATAATCTCAATTCAATTTCGGAATCATTTTCTTATTCAGTATTTACAATCGTGATACTTATATACTATATAATCGATTTAAAATAATGTACTACAAAAATGTTAAACCCTAGGCGGAATGCACTTGGGTATATACAAGTAATTGAACTAGCTTATTACATTGTCCCTGGTGAATTCCTAAGTCAGTGATAAAGGCTTTAATTCACTTAAAGTAAGACCGACTATTAAAAAAAAAAACAACTTTATGTAATCATCTCGGTATTCCTGTCTATACAGTTTTCACCGGGACGTACACTCTCAAGTAAGAACGTGTCCGCGATAATTCATTTTTAGTAGATGCGATTCTAGCGATTCAACAAAAAATCGGTAAAGGGAAACTTTGTTTACGACACATTTTAGTAAAAGTATCAGTCGGTTTCAAATTTTCGTCGAAATTACGTAAAATCCAAAATCAGTTACTTGTTTGAGCATCGGTTCGAGGCACTTTTTCTTTATTCTCATTCAAATGACACATTCCGCGGCCTCTAAATATATTAAAAAGTCGGTATCGGTTGTGACGAAGTGGCTAAATCATTTTAACGAGACGAAAAATATTGACGACTTGCCAAAACGTGGCTAGGTAGGTAAAGTCGCTTCGAAAGTCGAAAAACGAATCGTCAAGGGGCGGCAAAATTAAGAAAATCTGGTTTGAATGTGCCCCATGAGATCATTCGACAACATCTTCGTGCACGTTGAAGAAACTTTTGCTGCGCGAAATCACGTCTCGAAGTGGTTCGCTTGGGCTAACGATAATTGAAAACCCCTTTGTCCCTTGTAAAGAGAAAGCTCAGAGGAAAGACTCTGGGGACTTTGACTTAGTTGTCTCACGAGATTCGAGAAATTTGGAGATCATTACAGAAAATCTCCTCGACAGCATACCTCAAAGATGCCAGGTGATTATATTATTGATGCAGGAGGCGATTGGACAACTTACTAAGGTAATTGCGCCGTTATTAGGACACCAAAGAATATATCGATGGCAAAAAACGTTCTCGAAACACATTTTATCAAGAATACGAGCGGTCAAGTTCTTACTTGAGAGACTGTACTTTTTTGACTTGCCGATATTCTACCCAGTTCCATTGAGTTGGAATAACCTCTTGTTAACGCTGTATTTTTTATTTTGTCAAGAGTTAACTGATCACATGTATCCATAGGAACGAGACGAAGGTCAGCGATTAAACATCATCATACTATCAGAAGGTGCAATCGATCGTGATGGCCAGCCAATCACAGCTGAACAAATTAAGAAAGTAGTATCCGAGTTGTTACATCAGGACGCTAGAATTACCGTTTTAGGTCACATACAGAGAGGTGGAGATCCTACAGCATTCGATCGTATTTTGGTAGGTAAAAAAGTTTTAAATTAAAAAAATAAACTATATTTAACTTTCTGGAACGAGAAAACCATAAAATATTTGATACATATGACGATGTCATTCCTGCAACGGTAGTAAAGATTATATTATATACGAAGTTCATCAGTTTTGAAGGTAATACTCTTTGTAGGTTAGTATGATTATAAAATTGGTATGTTACCAAATGTATTGTATTAAAAATATTAATAAAATTCAACGAATATGACTTAGTAACACACAAAACTTCTATTATTCGTAGTATTTTTCAATTTTTTATCCAAAATTTGAAATTTAATTACTCTTGCCACTTTTACCAGATGCATCTTACTAGAATTCTCTAGAAAAATTCAGGAATAGTTAAAAAGGGTCAATTTGTGTCGTTAACTTGAGTAGGTTGCCAGAATCTCCAGCTAAGGTGTCATCAATTCCTCTGCTCTTTGTCGGTTTCATCCATTCAATTTTCCTTAATGCTGAGGAAGCTTGCTGTCTTTCTATAATTTAGGAGATCGTGTTTAGGTTCTAGGTTCTATTAACTAACACTTAAGAATTGCATTGGAAAAAACATGTTATAATCAGCCGCATTTTATCAAGCTATCTATTGCTCGCTGAACTAAAAACAAATGAATAATTTTCGGCCATACTTTATAATCTGTCACTTGTTGCTAGTAATTTTGCAGTGTGTTTTCAAAGTAGTATTAAAAATGAACGAGAGAAATTCATAATCTGTGTGTGATTTGTGGAAAGTGGGAAAAACAGAGTGGCATGCTACTGTTCAGTACATTGTAAACCAGTATAAATCAACGGGTTGCTATAAAATTCGACCACGCTCCGGTCGTCCCAAGAAACTGATTCCATGTGAAGAGGTCAGTATTGTTGGACAAATAATTATAGATCCCAAGAAAAGTGCACCAAAATTAAAAGAAGAAGTACGGGAACTATTTTGAAAAATATTTGTTCACAAACAGTGAAAAATTGTTTATACAGGGCAGGCGATAAGGGATGTGCAGCCAAGAAGAAGCCGTTAATTTCGGAAGCTAATCGCTAAAAGCGGTTAGCTTTTGCTAGGGAATACGTTACTAAACCTCCTGAATTTTGGGAATCCGTAATCTTTAGTGATGACACTAAAATTAACCTTTTTGAGTCTGATGGCAGAACTAAAGTTTGGAGAAAGAATACCGCATTCGATATTAAAAACATTTGTTCCACGGTGAGACAAGGGGGTGGCAGTGTTCTGCTTTTGGGATGCATGTCCGCTGGAGTGGTTGGAAATTTACATTTTATTAATGGTATAATGATTAGCATGTTTATCTGAACATTTTGAGAGACAATTTAAAAACAAGTGTCAAAAAATTAGCACCCGAAAAAAGATACATTTTGCAACAGGACAATGACCTGAAACATACCGGAAACTTGGTGCGATAATGGATGATCCATAATGTGCGACAGCAGCTTCATACATCTCCGTAATTACCCAATGTTAACCCCATCGAGCATTTATGGGAAGAACTTAAATGGCTCGTTCGCAAACATAATGTTTCAAATAGAGAAAAATTAAAAAAACAGAATATTGAACAAATGGGAGAATATGCCAGCAGAAGTTACTAGAAACCTGGTCGCAAGCATGACAAAAAGGTTACAGGAGATTATCAAGGCCAACGGCAATCTCACTAAATATTAGTGTAAACGAAATTGTTACTTTTCGTTAAACTCCGTCAAACTATTATTGGTAATTCTTTAGTATCCTACTAATCCTCGTTAGTTAAGTTTCAAATATTAATTTAAACATGTTTTCTCATAGTTCCAATTAATTAGTTATGTTGTGTTCTCGGTGTGGGTTTGTTCTTGAGAAAATGAACACTGCATCTACTTATTATTGACTTATTTATTAATAAAAAATGTTATAAATTAATATTAAACTATCCTGAAAAAAAGGTTGGAGTTACGAATAAAGAATAATAGATACTGAATATTGAATGTAGAATGACCGTAAATGTTCTGCGAAATCCCTTTTTATATAATAAGAATTTCTACTTTCAAATACGTCATAATTGATTATTTAAACATTAAGGGCGATTTGCTTTTATTTTCGATCGACGACTTAATTATCTTATCATTTAAAATTATTTATCAATAAGTACTTTATTTTCTATAGCTAATCGTTTAAAAATAATTACACTGACTAACAACTAATAATAATTGGAAAATAAAATATCTACATACAGAGTGTTGCTAGTATACAACAGTTAAACATAACAGAAAAATAGTATAGAAAGCAGGTGGTATATGGAGACTTTTTGCATTGACTGTGTATCTTTTCCCCTCTGTGACGATTCGGAAAAAATAACTTTTATTTTAAATACAGCATCCCATTGGTTGACCACAAAAGCTGTTATTTTCACCATTTTTTGGGGATTTAGATATGTAAACAAATTATGACCAGCGCAGTAAAAGAATTTAAGATGAGTACTAGAATTTTTTAACTAAAAAGATATTATAGGGCTCTAGGATGGGTGCTGAAGCAGTTCTGGCACTGTTGGAGGCTGAGGAGAATGATGAACCGTGCGTAATTACTTTGTTTGGTAACGAAGTTGTCAGGTTGCCTCTTATGGAATGCGTACAACAGACGAAAGCTGTAGGTCAGGTGAGAATATACTTCTCTAATTTTCGAAAATTAGTATACGGCAATGCAACCATTACAACATCCACTGATACTCTCAGATTTAATGTATTAGTCACATTTAGTTTAGTTTTAATAAATATAAATTGACCGAGTGGTGTATGGTACTAACCGTGATAAATTATATAAATTAATAATTTTGTTTGGTCCTTGGTTAATTATGTTTGAGAAATATGAATTTTTGACAAGTCAACGCTGATTTATAACGGGAATGGATCTGGTGAATATATTTATTTACTTTTATAAAGGACGAGAAAGCTTTGTATTGATGAATAAAAGAGTTCTTTATTGTTTACATGTTATATAATAACTATAATATATATTAAATGTCTGACGATATTTTTTTTGTAATAAAATGCAACAAACAAAAGAAACATAATGGTATCAGCAAGAAAAGTTGTTTTAATTGACCAATACCTTAATACCAAAGAATAATAAAATACTTAATAATTTAGAAAGACTGTTTTCTGGTTTTGACACACCGATAACTTTTTTAGGCTATGGCTGACAAGGATTGGACCAAGGCAGTTGAACTGCGAGGAAAATCTTTTACGAGGAATTTGCAGACTTTTAAACTTCTGAATAGTTTTAAAACCTCCCAACGAATCTTTTAATGGAACAAGAGAAGGAACGGTAAATAAAACAAAGGATTGTGTTTTTTATTTCTTACTAGCCGTGCCCGCGGCTCCGCTCGTGTGGACTTGATTCACTATTATCGTCACTGCTTATTCCTTATGTTACCTAACGTAATAAAATATATCCTATAACCTAGCCAGAGAACATATGTATTTTATAAAAAACACGTATATCAGACAGGTGGTTCTTGAGTGTTAAGCGCACTAATGGACCGACAGACAAACAGAAGACGTTGATAGATTTTTTTTGATAAATATTAAGTTAACAATTTAAAAAAAAAACACAAATCGGATAAGTGGTTCTCGAATGATAAGCACACTAACGGACAGACAGACAGAGAGACCTTGTGTTTTATATATATTGTATTTATTGTTACATGATATTGTTCCATATCTAATGGTTTAGGCAGCGTATTGCAAGAGAACGCGCTAGCGGCAAACTTTTTTCCGACTTGATTCACTATTATCGTCACTGCTTATTCCTTATGTTACCTAACGTAATAAAATATATCCTATAACCTGGCCAGAGAACATATGTATGTTGAAAAAAAGCACGTAAATCGGATAAGTGGTTCTCCACTGCTAAGCGTACTAATGGACAGACAGACGGACAGAGACATTTTGTATATTATTATAGATTATAATTTTTAACAGATTTTAAAATGTTAATATTTGGATTCGGTTTAAAAGAAGTAATTTACATTCAACTAATATGCCGTTTATGCATTGTTATAATTTTAGGTATTTCGTACGGAACAATTATGGGATTACTCCAGTGTCCGTCTATCTATCAAACCCAATTTTCTCCGAAACTGTTTGACATAGAAAATTGAAATTTGGTACAAATATAGGAATTGATGGCTCAATCAGAGCCGTGTAGTTTGGTTAGATAAATTTTGGGGTTAGTTTTGGAGGGTGAAATCAGAAGTGAAAGCAATTTTTTTTACTAGGTTATCAAGTGGGGTGTCAAGTGAAAACTTGTGAAAATACGAGTTCAAAAAAAAGTTTGATGTTATACTTGCACACACGTTTCTTTGTATTTTTTTTTTTAAATTGGCCAAAAACTCTTGCCTCCCTTGTCTCGAAAAGTACTGTTTAAGAAATTTTGAAAAAATTCTGGAATATTCTCCATAAAGTGTAGATTAAGCGAAAATTATCACGAGTTCATTACGTTTGATAATTTATCTGGTATACAAAGAAAAACTATTTGCCTTGACAAAATGCTGGAGTTTTTTTTAATATACTTTTCAGCACACACACTGGTGACCAACGGATAGGTACCGAGACAAAACAATTCTATTCCTCTTGTTTATAATTAAACAAATATTTAGGTAGTAAATATATTATTAGATTCTAGATTGAGCTAGATTTATTGGTTTAACCTGACTATAATAATACATTGTTGACTAGTACAATTGTACTGGTAGCAAGGACAGAAGGAGACTTGGAGCTGAACATGAATATATGGACAGTAGAGTTAAAAAAGTATAACCTCTTTATTAACCTGGAAAAAACAAAGGTGATGGTTATAACTAACAGACAAGAAACTATGAACATTAAAGTAGAGGGACAAAAAATTTAACAGGTGGAGCTATATAAATACCTGGGAATAGTAATAAACTCCAAAGGCACACAAGAAGATGAAATTGGAAATAGAATGAAAGCTGGAACAAGATTATACTGCTCGCTGTACAGAAGCTTTCTGAGTAAAAAGGAAAAATCAGTGAAAACAAAAATGGCAATTTTCAAAACAATAAATACGCCAATTATAACCTACGGGGCTGAGAATTGGATTCTGACGGATAAGTATGAAAAACGATTACAAGCCACAGAAATGAAGGATCTGAGGGAGATGGTAGGGGCAAGAAGAATTGATAAAAGAAGGAATGAAGATATTAGACGGGAACTTAATGTAAAAGAAGTTAAAATGGACTGGACACATAGTGAGAATGAATGATGATCGGCAAGTCAAAATGGTGTAGAATGCAAGAGTGATTGGAAAAAATAGAAGGGGGAGACCGAGGGAAACATCGAACAATAGTGTGAATGAAATACTGAAGAAAAGAGGAAAATCCTGGTCTGAGGCGAAACAACTAGCTTTAAATAGAGATGAATGGCATAAATTGGTGGAAAAAAAGTAGAGAACGATCCCCGGCACCTACGGGTATAAGAGGTTTAGCGATTATGTATGTACATTGTGGACTAAGAAAAACTTGAAAATATATATTAAATGTTAAGATATATATAGAGACCTAATTAACTTAGCCTAGGTAAGGATTTTATTTCATTTGAAAAGCAATCACCAAACGGAACATGATAATAATATTAATAATAGAAACAGTAGAGCACATACCGAACCAATCTCACACACACAACCACCCAGTCGAAAACAACAAGACCCACCACCCAGCAGGAGCATAACTCAAAATAATATTTTAGAGCAAATAGCAAGCACCACACGACACTCAACAACATCTATACAACATCACCCCGAATCACCTCTCATCCAAACACTCAAAGCAGAAATGCAGTCACATCTAGCTCGATGGTCAGGCACCGACCCTACAACAAGAAATCCCATCCCTCGTTTAATTTTCAAACAGAGCACTCAAATGATCCTTAACACAATAAACAAGCACATAATACCTCAGTACATAACAGACTTAAGCACGATCGATGACATCCACACAATAATATATGCAGCAGCAATCACCACTATAACACAAAATAATCAAAAACTCCCGCAACGACAAAGAAACCCCAACAGCAGAAAACCCAAATTTAAATGGCAAATAAGAATAGAAAACAATATCAACAACATCAGAAGAGATCTGGGACACCTTACCCAGTTTATGAACGGGAACGCATCCAAACGTGTCACACAGGGTGTAGACAAGATCAAATCTAAATCTCTCAACCGAACACTGCCAGAAATCGTTGATACTTTGAAACAAAAACTATCCGTATATGCTGCAAGACTCCGTAGATACAAAGAATCAAACGAGAGGAAAGACACCAACAACCTCTTCCGAAGAAGCGAAAAACAGTTCTACTGAAAAACTATGTACAACGAGCAGACAGTAGTAACTGAACCACCAAATAAACAAGAACTCGCAGATTATTGGAAAACTGTCTGGTCAGAACCCAAACTACATAATAATAACACCTCCTGGATCAAAGCCGAAGAAGATAAACACAAACGTGTCACAGAACAAGAAAATTCCACACTAACTACAGAAGAAATTACAGAAACAATCAAACACACACACAGCTGGAAATGTCCTGGAATAGACAATATACAAAACTTCTGGTACAAAGAGTTTACCACCACACACGAAGCACTCACACACCAAATCAACAAAGCCATTCTACAACCACACACATTTCCCACTTTCCTTACACAAGGAATAACATACGTTAAACCCAAAAGCTCAGACACCACAAACCGTCAAACTACCGACCTATCACCTGTCTTCCAACCCTATACAAGATCATCACAGCCGCAATTTCCAAGAAAATAGAACAACACCTAACAGACAACAATATTATCACAGAAGAGCAGAAGGGATGCAGGAAAAATAGTCGAGGATGCAAAGAGCAGCTGATCATAGATAGCGTGATTATGGGACAAACCAGAAAAGAACACAGAAACCTTCACATCGGTTACATAGACTATAAAAAAGCCTTCGACTCCATACCCCACAGCTGGTTAATCAGAGCCTAGAAATCTATAAAATCAACCAACACCTCAGGCAATTTCTAGCGCAAATTATGAAAACATGGAAAACCAAAATACGCCTAGAAACACAAACCGAACGCATCCAAACAGAAGAGCTGTACATCAGACGGGGTATATTTCAGGGAGACTCGCTCAGCGCTCTATGGTTTTGCCTCTGTCTTAATCCACTCTCAAATATACTAAACAGAACAGAGCATGGCTTCAATATCAGACATCAAAAAGGGAATCAACATAAAATAAACCACCTCCTATATATGGATGACATAAAACTCTACGCTGCCACAAAAACACAGCTGAAAGAACTCCTCAAAATCACAGAAATTTTCACCTTAGATGTCAGTATGGAATTTGGTATAAGTAAATGCAAAGTGCTCCACATCAACAAAGGCCAATGGAAGTACCACCATGAGACAGAAACCATCAACAATGAAACACTCGATAACATGTTTGACAAAGAAACATACAAATATCTAGGCTTTCAACAAAGCACCAAACTCAACCATACTCACATCAAAACAGAGCTCAGAACCGAATTCAAGAACAGACTGACGAAACTTTTACAAACAAAACTCAACTCCAAATATCTCACTAAAGCCATCAACACGTTCGCTATACCTATACTCACATATTCATTTGGTATCATCAAATGGTCACAAACAGACTTAGAAAATATTCACATCCTTATACGGTCTCAATTCACCAAATACAGGAAATTACACCCCAACGCATGCAAAGAAAGACTTACCATCGAGAGGAAGGCAGGAGGAAGAGGAATTATAGACATCAAATCATTACACACAAAACAAATACAAGCACTTAGGAAATTCTTTCACACCAAGCAAACCAGCCTCCACAAAGCAACAGTCAAAGCAGACAAAAACTATACCCCACTTGACTTATCCCGGGTAGACCACCCAGCAGATACACACAGTCACATCCAATTACAACAGGAAAAGATGAAAACGTGGTCAGAAAAAATACTTCACGGAAAACACAGATACCACATAGAGCAAGACCACGTAAATAAAAAACAATCATACACCTGGTTACGGGATGGGCAGCTATTCCCAGAAACAGAAGGCTTCTTACTTGCCATCCAGGATAAAGTCATATTAACCAGAAACTACCAAAAGCATATTATCAAAGACCCAACTATTACAGAAGACAGATGCAGAAAATGCCACCAACAGAAAGAAACGATCGAACACATAACAAGCGGATGTAAAATATTAGCCGGAACGGAATACACAGCCAGACATGACTCAGCGGCAAAAGTAGTTCACCAAGCACTAGCCACCACATACAAGCTCATAGAAAACACAGATCCCTACTACAAATATACACCAACATCCGTACTTGAAAATAAAGATTACAAACTCTACTGGGACATCAGTATCCATACAGATAAAACAGTCTCCGCCAATAGACCCGATATTACTTTTCAGTGCAAAAAAGAAAAAGTCACCTATCTAATTGACATAGCTGTCCCCAACGACACAAACATCCAAACGAAATACACAGAAAAAATTTCCAAATACACAGACCTTGCAACGGAAATAAAAAGGCTATGGAAACAAGAAAAAGTCATCATTGTCCCCCTCATTATATCAGCCACAGGCCTTACACCAACAACGTTCACACCACACTTAGTACAATTAGGACTCAACACAAACATACACAAAAAACATTCAGAAGTCAGTGATTTTGAAAACATGTAACATTGTCAGGTCATTCCTTAATACACAATGATAATGCGTTTGTGCTGACTTGGTTTCCGCCCGTCAGCCAAACATGGAACCACATTGACCAAATGTGAGAAAGAAAAACGAGAACATTAATAATAATAATAATAATAAGGGAGACTCGCTCAGCGCTCTATGGTTTTGCCTCTGCCTCAATCCACTCTCAAATATACTAAACAGAACAGAGCATGGCTTCAATATCAGACACCAAAAAGTGAATCAACATAAAATAAACCACCTCCTATATATGGACGACATAAAACTCTACGCTGCCACACAAACACAGCTGAAAGAACTCCTCAAAACCACAGAAATATTCACCTTAGATGTCAATATGGAATTTGGTATAAGTAAATGCAAAGTGCTCCACATCAACAAAGGCCAATGGAAGTGCCACCATGAGACAGAAACCATTAACAATGAAACACTCGATAACATGTTCGACAAAGAAACATACAAATATCTAGGCTTCCAACAAAGCACCAAACTCAACCACACTCACATCAAAACAGAGCTCAGAACCGAATTCAAAAACAGACTGACGAAACTTTTGCAAACAAAACTCAACTCTAAGAATCTCACTAAAGCCATCAACACGTTCGCTATACCTGTACTCACATATTCATTTGGTATCATCAAATGATCACAAACAGACATAGAAAATATTCACATCCTTATACGATCTCAATTCACCAAATACAGGAAATTACACCCCAACGCATGCAAAGAAAGACTTACCATCGAGAGGAAGGCAGGAGGAAGAGGAATTATAGACATCAGATCATTACACACAAAACAAATACAAACACTTAGAAAATTCTTTCACAGCAAGCAAACCAGCCTCCACACAGCGACAGTGAAAGCAGACAAAAACTACACACCTCTCGACTTAGCCCGGGCAGACCACTCAGCAGACACACACAGTCACACCTAATTACAACAGGAAAAGATGAAAACGTGGTCAGAGAAAACACTCCACGGAAAACACAGATACCACATAGAACAAGACCACGTAAATAAAAAACAATCATACACCTGGTTACAGGATGGGCAGCTATTCCCTGAGACTGAAGGCTTCTTACTTGCCATCCAGGATAAAGTCATATTAACCAGAAACTACTAAAAGCATATCATCAAAGACCCGACTATTGCAGAGGACAGATGTAGGAAATGCTACCAGCAGAAAGAAACGATCGAACACATAACGAGCGGATGTAAAATATTGGCCGGAACAGAGTACACAGCCAGGCATGATTCAGCTGCCAAAGTAGTTCACCAAGCACTGGCCACAACATACAAACTCATAGAAAACACAGATCCCTACTACAAATACACGCCAACATCCATACTTGAAAAAGAAGAATACAAGCTCTACTGGGACATCGGTATCCATACAGATAAAACAGTCTCCGCCAATAGACCCGATATTACTTTTCAGTGCAAAAAAGAAAAACTCACCTATCTAATTGACATAGCTGTCCCAACGACACAAACATCCAAACGAAATACACAGAGAAAAATTTCCAAATACACAGATCTTGCAACGGAAATAAAAAGGCTATGGAAACAAGAAAAAGTCATCATTGTCCCCCTCATTATATCAGCCACAGGCCTTACACTAACAACATTCACACCACACTTAGTACAATTAGGACTCAGCACAAACATACACAAAAACATTCAGAAGTCAGTGATTTTGAAAACATGTAACATTGTCAGGTCATTCCTTAATACACAATAGTAATGCGTTTGTGCTGACTTGGTTTGCGCCCGTCAGCCAAACATGGAACCACATTGACCAAATGTGAGAAAGAAAAACGAGAACAGTCATAATAATAACAATAAAAACAAACAAGAACTCACAGATTATTGGAAAAGTATCTGGTCAGAACCCAAACTACACAATAATAACACCCCCTGGATCAAAGCCGAAGAAGACAAACATAAACATGTGACAGAACAAGAAAATACCACATTTAATACACAAGAAATTACAGAAACTATCAAACACACACCCAACTGGAAATGTCCTGGAATAGACAATATACAAAACTTCTGGTACAAACAGTTTACCACCACACACGAAGCACTCACACACCAAATCAACAAAGCCATTCTACAACCACACACATTTCCCACTTTCCTCACACAAGGAATAACATACGTTAAACCCAAAAGCTCAGACACCACAAACCCATCAAACTACCGACTTATCACCTGTCTTCCAACCCTATACAAGATCATCACAGCCACAATTTCGAAGAAAATAGAACAACACCTAACAGACAACAATATCCTCACAGAAGAGCAGAAGGGATGCAGGAAAAATAGTCGAGGATGCAAAGAGCAGCTGATTATAGATAGCGTGATTATGGGACAAACCAGAAAAGAACACAGAAATCTTCACATCGGTTACATAGACTATAAAAAAGCCTTCGACTCCATACCCCACAGCTGGTTAATCAGGGGGCCCTAGAAATCTATAAAATCAACCAACACCTCAGGCAGTTTCTCGCGCAAATTATAAAAACATGGAAAACCAAAATACGCCTAGAAACACAAACCGAACGGATCCAAACAGAAGAGCTGTACATCAGACGGGGTATATTTCAGGGAGACTCGCTCAGTGCTCTATGGTTTTGCCTCTGTCTCAATCCACTCTCAAATATACTAAACAGAACAGAGCATGGCTTCAATATCAGACACCAAAAAGTGAATCAACATAAAATAAACCACCTCCTATATATGGACGACATAAAACTCTACGCTGCCACACAAACACAGCTGAAAGAACTCCTCAAAATCACAGAAATATTCACTTTAGATGTCAATATGGAATTTGGTATAAGTAAATGCAAAGTCCTCCATATCAACAAAGGCCAATGGAAGTGCCACCATGAGACAGAAACCATCAACAATGAAACGCTCGATAACATGTTCGATAAAGAAACATACAAATATCTAGGCTTCCAACAAAGCACCAAACTCAACCACACTCACATCAAAACAGAGCTCAGAACAGAATTCAAAAACAGACTGACGAAACTTTTGCAAACAAAACTCAATCTCACTAAAGCCATCAACACGTTCGCTATACCTATACTCACATATTCATTTGGTATCATCAAATGGTCACAAACAGACATAGAAAATATTCACATCCTTATACGATCTCAATTCACCAAATACAGGAAATTACACCCCAACGCATGCAAAGAAAGACTTACCATCGAGAGGAAGGCAGGAGGAAGAGGAATTATAGACATCAGATCATTACACACAAAACAAATACAAACACTTAGGAAATTCTTTCACAGCAAGCAAACCAGCCTCCACACAGCGACAGTGAAAGCAGACAAAAACTACACACCTCTCGACTTAGCCCGGGCAGACCACTCAGCAGACACACACAGTCACACCCAATTACAACAGGAAAAGATGAAAACGTGGTCAGAGAAAACACTCCACGGAAAACACAGATACCACATAGAACAAGACCACGTAAATAAAAAACAATCATACACCTGGTTACGGGATGGGCAGCTATTCCCTGAGACTGAAGGCTTCTTACTTGCCATCCAGGATAAAGTCATATTAACCAGAAACTACCAAAAGCATATCATCAAAGACCCGACTATTGCAGAGGACAGATGTAGGAAATGCCACCAGCAGAAAGAAACGATCGAACACATAACGAGCGGACGTAAAATATTGGCCCGAACGGAGTACACAGCCAGGCATGATTCAGCTGCCAAAGTGGTTCACCAAGCACTGGCCACAACATACAGACTCATAGAAAACACAGATCCCTACTACAAATACACGCCAACATCCATACTTGAAAATGAAGATTACAAGCTCTACTGGGATATCGGTATCCATACAGATAAAACAATCTCCGCCAATAGACCCGATATTACTTTTCAGTGCAAAAAAAAGGAAAATTCACCTATCTGATTGACATAGCTGTCCCCAACGACACAAACATCCAAGCGAAATACACAGAAAAAATTTCCAAATACACAGACCTTGCAACGGAAATAAAAAGGCTATGGAGACAGGAAAAAGTCATCATTGTCCCCCTCATTATATCAGCCACAGGCCTTACACCAATAACATTCACACCACATTTAGTGCAATTGGGATTCAACACGGATATACACAGAAAACATTCAGAAGTCAGTGATTTTGAAAACATGTAACATTGTCAGGTCATTCCTTAATACGGAATGGTAATAGCGTTTGTGCTGACTTGGTTTTGGCCCGTCAGCCAAACATGGAACCACATTGATCAAATGTGAGAAAGAAGAACTTTTTGTAATAATAATAATAATAATAAACCCTCAGGGGCTAGGGGAATCCCAGGATTCTCCTAGTACGGGCATTGACGATCCCGAGGTACCTGAGTCATGTTGTGCTGTCTTGTGTTGTCCAGATTATGTGTAATAAAAACGCAATCTTAAGGTGTTTACCGTGCCGAGAAGATGAATGGCTCAGCGTTTATGAGTCGCGAACGGTTCCCCCGGATACCGGGCGTCCTCCGGGAGTAAGTAGCCTTGCTGTGGCATCCAGGCTCTGCCGCAGTCGACCCTTCTTTCCTAGGATACTTGTGGGAATACTATGTTAAATAATAATAATTATAATAATGAAAATGGAAGGGTGTTGCGGAGGCGGACCCCTGTCGTACAAACAGCTACAGCAACACCACAACAACAACAACCACAGACGAACCAAACAACCGCCTCAGCCGAAACTACTCCCGATAGTTTTACCAGATCCGACATTGTAGGTGATGGAAATTGCCTTTTCCGTGCAGTTAGCTTACACTTATATGGCCACCAAAACCATCATGAGAAACTCCGAGAGGTTGCTCTAAGATATTTACAACAAAACTGGTCGGAACTTCACACATTTTCATTAATTGAAGTCGACGATATAAAAGACTTCAATAACTATTATAATTATATGAGGAAAAATGGCACCTATGGAACGAGCCTAGAGATACTTGCCCTCTCGGAAACACAAAATAGCAACTTTCATATCTTCTCAAAACAACGAAGAACAAGACATACAAAAATAACTTTTACGGACAGACCAAAAATAATAAGCACGGGAAAATACAACAAAACCATTTACCTTCTACTAACAGGCAACCCAATGTCGGGACACTTTGAGCTTCTGACACCACAAAACATTGAAAACATTCCAGAGAACAGCAGACCAATAAAAGAAGCATCGGGCGAGCGACGTAACGGTCGAGGACGTCGCGGGAAATGGCAGCTCGACCAAAACGATGAAGACCAGGCAACCGAAAATGGACCTGCCAAAAGTGTTGTGTCGGCGACTAAGCCGACACCCACCAAGGCGGGAAAATCACAGCAGCGCATGAATTGCACCACAGGAATCAACGAACACGCCATGCGTTGCTGTAATGAAAACACAAAACCTGACAAAGAAATCACTGAGAAGAGAATCACTCGCCGCTTGGACCCACCAACACCAATCCCAAGCGCAACCGACGTAGATGCGGGACAAACACAACCACCAAAGTCAAGCCAGGGCTCGTATGTTTTGCAAGGACAACACGCAACTACCAAGGCTGGCAAACCAAGACAGCGGTTAAAGTGGACGGATGAGATGAATAGGACTGTGATGTACTGTTACTACACCGCCACCAAACTCGAAACAATAACATCGGGCTACAGACCGGAACTGCACAGACTTTTCTTGACCGAATATCCACATCTGCAATTACTTGTTTCAGAACAGAGAGTAATAGACCAAAAAAGAGTTATTACCAAGAACAATCGTCTCACACCTCTCGAATTGCAAACCATCAAGGACACAGTGGCTGTTGAACTGAACACAGACCAACCAAACAATAGAAACAATAAAGCAGATTCCGAACCAGCCTCACACACACAACCACCCAGTCGAACACAACAAGACCCACCACCCAGGAGGAGCATAACGCAAAATAATATTGCGAGTACCGCGCAACACCATATCACAGACAACAACATGAATCACTTGCCACCCTCAACAACATCCACACAACATCACCCCGAATCACCTCTCATACAAACACTTAAAGCAAAAATGGAGTCACATCTAGCTCGATGGTCAGGCACCGACCCCACAACAAGAAATCCTATCCCTCGTTTAATCTTCAAACAGAGCACGCAACCAATCATCAACACACTAAACAAGCACATAATACCTCAGTATATAACAGACTTAAGCACAATCGAAGACATTCACACAATAATATACGCAGCAGCAATCACCACTCTAACACAAAATAATCAAAAACTCCCTCAACGACAAGGAAACCCCAACAGGACAAAACCAAAATTCAAATGGCAAATAAGAATAGAAAACAAAATCAACAACATCAGGAGAGATCTAGGACATCTTACCCAGTTTATAAACGGGAACGCGTCTAAACGTGTCACACAGGGGGCAAACAAGATCAAATCTAAGTCTCCCAACAGAACACTGCCAGAAATCCTCGATACCTTGAAACAAAAACTATCTGTATATGCCGCAAGACTCCGTAGATACAAAGAATCAAATGAGAGGAAAGACACCAACAACCTCTTCCGAAGAAGCGAAAAACAGTTCTACCGGAAAACTATGTACAACAAACAGATAGCAGTGACTGAACCACCAAACAAACAAGAACTCACAGATTATTGGAAAAGTATCTGGTCAGAACCTAAACTACACAATAATAACACCCCCTGGATCAAAGCCGAAGAAGACAAACATAAACATGTGACAGAACAAGAAAATCCCACATTAAATACACAAGAAATTACAAAAACTATCAAAACACACACACACAACTGGAACTGTCCTGGAATAGACAATATACAAAATTTCTGGTACAAACAGTTTACCACCACACACGAAGCACTCACACACCAAATCAACAAAGCCATTCTACTGCCACACACATTTCCCACTTTCCTCACACAAGGAATAACATACGTTAAACCCAAAAGCTCAGACACCACAAACCCGTCAAACTACCGACCTATCACCTGTCTTCCAACCCTATACAAGATCATCACAGCCACAATTTCGAAGAAAATAGAACAACACCTAACAGACAACAATATTCTCACAGAAGAGCAGAAGGGATGCAGGAAAAATAGTCGAGGATGCAAAGAACAGCTGATTATAGATAGCGTGATTATGGGACAAACCAAAAAAGAACATAGAAACCTTCACATCGGTTACATAGACTATAAAAAAGCCTTCGACTCCATACCCCACAGCTGGTTAATCAGAGCCCTAGAAATACATAAAATCAACCAACACCTCAGGCAGTTTCTCGCGCAAATTATGAAAACATGGAAAACCAAAATACGCCTAGAAACACAAACCGAATGCATCCAAACAGAAGAGATGTACATCAGACGGGGTATATTTCAGGGAGACTCGCTAAGCGCTCTATGGTTTTGCCTCTGTCTCAATCCACTCTCAAATATACTAAACAGAACAGAGCATGGGTTCAACATCAAAAAGTGAATCAATTTGGTATAAGTAAATGCAAAGTGCTCCACATCAACAAAGGCCAATGGAAGTGCCACCATGAGACAGAAACCATCAACAATGAAACACTCGATAACATGTTCGACAAAGAAACATACAAATATCTAGGCTTCCAACAAAGCACCAAACTCAACCACACTCACATCAAAACAGAGCTCAGAACCGAATTCAAAAACAGACTGACGAAACTTTTGCAAACAAAACTCAACTCTAAGAATCTCACTAAAGCCATCAACACGTTCGCTATACCTAAACTCACATATTCATTTGGTATCATCAAATGGTCACAAACAGACATAGAAAATATTCACATCCTTATACGATCTCAATTCACCAAATACAGGAAATTACACCCCAACGCATGCAAAGAAAGACTTACCATCGAGAGGAAGGCAGGAGGAAGAGGAATTATAGACATCAGATCATTACACACGAAACAAATACAAGCACTTAGGAAATTCTTTCACAGCAAGCAAACGAGCCTCCACACAGCGACAGTGAAAGCAGACAAAAACTACACACCTCTCGACTTAGCCCGGGCAGACCACTCAGCAGACACACACAGTCACACCCAACTACAACAGGAAAAGATAAAAACGTGGTCAGAGAAAACACTCCACGGAAAACACAGATACCACATAGAACAAGACCACGTAAATAAAAAACAATCATACACCTGGTTACAGGATGGGCAGCTATTCCCTGAAACAGAAGGCTTCTTACTTGCCATCCAGGATAAAGTCATATTAACCAGAAACTACCAAAAGCATATCATCAAAGACCCGACTATTGCAGAGGACAGATGTAGGAAATGCCACCAGCAGAAAGAAACGATCGAACACATAACGAGCGGATGTAAAATATTGGCGGGAACAGAGTACACAGCCAGGCATGATTCAGCTGCCAAAGTAGTTCACCAAGCACTAACCACAACATACAAACTCATAGAAAACACAGATCCCTACTACAAATACACACCAACATCCATACTTGAAAATGAAGATTACAAGCTCTACTGGGACATCGGTATCCATACAGATAAAACAGTCTCCGCCAATAGACCCGATATTACTTTTCAGTACAAAAAAGGAAAAGTCACCTATCTAATTGACATAGCTGTCCCCAACGACACAAACATCCAAACGAAATACACAGAAAAAATTTCCAAATACACAGACCTTGCAACGGAAATAAAAAGCTATGGAGACAAGAAAAAGTCATCATTGTCCCCCTCATTATATCAGCCACAGGCCTTACACCAATAACATTTACACCACATTTAGTACAATTAGGACTCAACACAAACATACACAAAAACATTCAGAAGTCAGTGATTTTGAAAACATGTAACATTGTCAGGTCATTCCTTAATACGGAATGGTAATAGCGTTTGTGCTGACTTGGTTTTGGCCCGTCAGCCAAACATGGAACCACATTGATCAAATGTGAGAAAGAATAACTTTTTGTAATAATAATAAAAGCATATCATTAAAGACCCGACTATTGCAGAGGACAGATGTAGGAAATGCCACCAGCAGAAAGAAACGATCGAACACATAACGAGCGGATGTAAAATATTGGCCGGAACGGAGTACACAGCCAGGCATGATTCAGCTGCCAAAGTGATTCACCAAGCACTAGCCACAACATACAGACTCATAGAAAACACAGATCCCTACTACAAATACACGCCAACATCCATACTTGAAAATGAAGATTACAAGCTCTACTGGGATATCGGTATCCATACAGATAAAACAGTCTCCGCCAATAGACCCGATATTACTTTACGGTGCAAAAAAGGAAAAGTCACCTATCTGATTGACATAGCTGTCCCCAACGACACAAACATGCCAGCGAAATACACAGAAAAAAAATTTCCAAATACACAGACCTTGCAATGGAAATAAAAAGGCTATGGAGACAGGAAAAAGTCATCATTGTCCCCCTCATTATATCAGCCACAGGCCTTACACCAATAACATTCACACCACATTTAGTGCAATTGGGACTCAACACGGACATACACAGAAACATTCAGAAGTCAGTGATTTTGAAAACATGTAACATTGTCAGGTCATTCCTTAATACGGAATGGTAATAGCGTTTGTGCTGACTTGGTTTTGGCCCGTCAGCCAAACATGGAACCACATTGATCAAATGTGAGAAAGAAGAACTTTTTGTAATAATAATAATAAGTACGAAAACATGGAAAACCAAAATACGCCTAGAAACACAAACCGAACGGATCCAAACAGAAGAGCTGTACATCAGACGGGGTATATTTCAGGGAGACTCGCTCAGCGCTCTATGGTTTTGCCTCTGTCTCAATCCACTCTCAAATATACTAAACAGAACAGAGCATGGCTTCAATATCAGACACCAAAAAGTGAATCAACATAAAATAAACCACCTCCTATATATGGACGACATAAAACTCTACGCTGCCACACAAACACAGTTGAAAGAACTCCTCAAAATCACAGAAATATTCACCTTAGATGTCAATATGGAATTTGGTATAAGTAAATGCAAAGTGCTCCACATCAACAAAGGCCAATGGAAGTGCCACCATGAGACAGAAACCATCAACAATGAAACGCTCGATAACATGTTCGATAAAGAAACATACAAATATCTAGGCTTCCAACAAAGCACCAAACTCAACCACACTCACATCAAAACAGAGCTCAGAACCGAATTCAAAAACAGACTGACGAAACTTTTGCAAACAAAACTCAACTCTAAGAATCTCACTAAAGCCATCAACACGTTCGCTATACCCATACTCACATATTCATTTGGTATCATCAAATGGTCACAAACAGACATAGAAAATATTTACATCCTTATACGATCTCAATTCACCAAATACAGGAAATTACACCCAGCGCATGCAAAGAAAAACTTACCATCGAGAGGAAGGCAGGAGGAAGAGGAATTATAGACATCAGATCATTACACACAAAACAAATACAAACACTTAGGAAATTCTTTCACAGCAAGCAAACCAGCCTCCACACAGCGACAGTGAAAGCAGACAAAAACTACACACCTCTCGACTTAGCCCGGGCAGACCACTCAGCAGACACACACAGTCACACCCAATTACAACAGGAAAAGATGAAAACGTGGTCAGAGAAAACACTCCACGGAAAACACAGATACCACATAGAACAAGACCACGTAAATAAAAAACAATCATACACCTGGTTACGGGATGGGCAGCTATTCCCTGAGACTGAAGGCTTCTTACTTGCCATCCAGTATAAAGTCATATTAACCAGAAACTACCAAAAGCATATCATCAAAGACCCTACTATTGCAGAGGACAGATGTAGGAAATGCCACCAGCAGAAAGAAACGATCGAACACATAACGAGCGGATGTAAAATATTGGCCGGAACGGAGTACACAGCCAGGCATGATTCAGCTGCCAAAGTGGTCCACCAAGCACTAGCCACAACATACAGACTCATAGAAAACACAGATCCCTACTACAAATACACGCCAACATCCATACTTGAAAATGAAGATTACAAGCTCTACTGGGATATCGGTATCCATACAGATAAAACAGTCTCCGCCAATAGACCCGATATTACTTTTCAGTGCAAAAAAGGAAAAGTCACCTATCTGATTGACATAGCTGTCCCCAACGACACAAACATCCAAGCGAAATACACAGAAAAAAATTTCCAAATACACAGACCTTGCAACGGAAATAAAAAGGCTATGGAGACAGGAAAAAGTCATCACTGCCCCCCTCATTATATCAGCCACAGGCCTTACACCAATAACATTCACACCACATTTAGTGCAATTGGGATTCAACACGGATATACACAGAAACATTCAGAAGTCAGTGATTTTGAAAACATGTAACATTGTCAGGTCATTCCTTAATACGGAATGGTAATAGCGTTTGTGCTGACTTGGTTTTGGCCCGTCAGCCGAACATGGAACCACATTGATCAAATGTGAGAAAGAAGAACTTTTTGTAATAATAATAATATTCTCACAGAAGAACAGAAGGGATGCAGGAAAAATAGTCGAGGGTGCAAAGAGCAGCTGACCATAGATAGCGTGATTATGGGACAAACCAGAAAAGAACACAGAAACCTTCACATCGGTTACATAGACTATAAAAAAGCCTTCGACTCCATTCCCCACAGCTGGTTAATCAGAGCCCTAGAAATCTATAAAATCAACCAACACCTCAGGCAGTTTCTCGCGCAAATTATGAAAACATGGAAAACCAAAATACGCCTAGAAACACAAACCGAACGCATCCAAACAGAAGAGCTGTACATCAAACGGGGTATATTTCAGGGAGACTCGCTCAGCGCTCTATGGTTTTACCTCTGTCTCAATCCACTCTCAAATATACTAAACAGAACAGAGCATGGCTTCAACATCAGACACCAAAAAGTGAATCAACATAAAATAAACCACCTCCTATATATGGATGACATAAAACTCTACGCTGCCACAAAAACACAGCTGAAAGAACTCCTCAAAATCACAGAAATATTCACCTTAGATGTCAATATGGAATTTGGTATAAGTAAATGCAAAGTGCTCCATATCAACAAGGGCCAGTGGAAGGGCCACCATGAGACAGAAACCATCAACAATGAAACATCGATAACATGTTCGACAAAGAAACATACAAATATCTAGGCTTCCAACAAAGCACCAAACTCAACCACACTCACATCAAAACAGAGCTCAGAACCGAATTCAAAAACAGACTGACGAAACTCTTGCAAACAAAACTCAACTCTAAGAATCTCACTAAAGCCATCAACACGTTCGCTATACCTATACTCACATATTCATTTGGTATCATCAAATGGTCACAAACAGACATAGAAAATATTCACATCCTTATACGATCTCAATTCAACAAATACAGGAAATTACACCCCAACGCATGCAAAGAAAGACTTACCATCGAGAGGAAGGCAGGAGGAAGAGGAATTATAGACATCAGATCATTACACACAAAACAAATACAAGCACTTAGGAAATTCTTTCACAGCAAGCAAACCAGCCTCCACACAGCAACAGTCAAAGCAGACAAAAACTATACACCTCTCAACTTATCCGGGCAGACCACTCAGCAGACACACACAGTCACACCCAATTACAACAGGAAAAGATGAAAACGTGGTCAGAAAAAACACTCCACGGAAAACACAGATACCACATAGAACAAGACCACATAAATAAAAAACAATCATACACCTGGTTACAGGATGGGCAGCTATCCCCTGAAACAGAAGGCTTCTTACTTGCCATCCAGGATAAAGTCATATTAACCAGAAACTACCAAAAGCATACCATCAAAGACCCGACTATTGCAGAAGACAGATGTAGGAAATGCCACCAGCAGAAAGAAACGATCGAACACATAACGAGCGGATGTAAAATATTGGCCGGAACAGAGTACACAGCCAGGCATGATTCAGCTGCCAAAGTGGTTCACCAAGCACTAGCCACAACATACAAACTCATAGAAAACACAGATCCATACTACAAATACACACCAACATCCATACTTGAAAATAAAGATTACAAGCTCTACTGGGACATCAGTATCCATACAGATAAAACAGTCTCCGCCAATAGACCGATATTACTTTTCAGTGCAAAAAAGGAAAAGTCACCTATCTAATTGACATAGCTGTCCCCAACGACACGAACATCCAAACGAAATACACAGAAAAAATTTCCAAATACACAGACCTTGCAACGGAAATAAAAAGGCTATGGAAACAAGAAAAAGTCATGATTGTCCCCCTCATTATATCAGCCACAGGTCTTACACCAATAACATTCACACCACATTTAGTGCAATTGGGACTCAACACAAACATACATAAAAACATTCAGAAGTCAGTGATTTTGAAAACATGTAACATTGTCAGGTCATTCCTTAATACACAATGGTAATGCGTTTGTGCTGACTTGGTTTGCGCCCGTCAGCCAAACATGGAACCACATTGACCAAATGTGAGAAAGAAGAACTTTTTTGTAATAATAATAATAATAATAATACATTGACACCACATTTAGTGCAATTAGGACTCAACACAGATATACACAGAAACATTCAGAAGTCAGTGATTTTGAAAACATGTAACATTGTCAGGTCATTCCTTAATACGGAATGGTAATAGCGTTTGTGCTGACTTGGTTTTGGCCCGTCAGCCAAACATAGAACCACATTGATCAAATGTGAGAAAGAAGAACTTTTTGTAATAATAATAATAAAATTGCAAACCATTAAGGACACAGTGGCTGTTGAACTGAACACAGACCAACCAAACAATAGAAACAATAAAGCAGATTCCGAACCAGCCTCACACACACAACCACCCAGTCGAACACAACAAGACCCACCACCCAGGAGGAGCATAACGCAAAATAATATTGCGACTACCGCGCAACACCATATCACAAACAACAACATGAATCACTCGCCACCCTCAACAACATCCACACACCATTCCGGATCACCTCTCACACAAACACTTAAAGAAAAAATGGAGTCACATCTAGCTCGATGATCAGGCACCGACCCCACAACAAGAAATCCCATCCCTCGTTTAATCTTCAGACAGAGCACGCAACCAATCCTCAACACACTAAACAAGCACATAATACCTCAGTGTATAATAGACTTAAGCACAATCGAAGACATTCACACAATAATATACGCAGCAGCAATCACCACTCTAACACAAAATAATCAAAAACTCCCTCAACGACAAGGAAACCCCAACAGGACAAAATTCAAATGGCAAATAAGAATAGAAAACAAAATCAACAACATCAGGAGAGATATAGGACATCTTACCCAGTTTATAAGCGGGAACGCGTCCAAACGTGTCACACAGGGGGCAAACAAGATCAAATCTAAGTCTCCCAACAGAACACTGCCAGAAATCCTCGATACCTTGAAACAAAAACTATCTGTATATGCCGCAAGACTCCGTAGATACAAAGAATCAAATGAGAGGAAAGACACCAACAACCTCTTCCAAAGAAGCGAAAAACAGTTCTACCGGAAAACTATTTACAACAAACAGATAGCAGTGACTGAACCACCAAACAAACAAGAACTCACAGATTATTGGAAAAGTATCTGGTCAGAACCCAAACTACACAATATTAACACCCCCTGGATCAAAGCCGAAGAAGACAAACATAAACATGTGACAGAACAAGAAAATTCCACACTAACTACAGAAGAAACTACAGAAACAATCAAACACACACACACAACTGGAAATGTCCTGGAATAGACAATATACAAAACTTCTGGTACAAACAGTTTACCACCACACACGAAGCACTCACACACCAAATCAACAAAGCCATTCTACAACCACACACATTTCCCACCTTCCTCACACAAGGAATAACATACGTTAAACCCAAAAGCTCAGACATCACAAACCCGTCAAACTACCGACCTATCACCTGTCTTCCAACCCTATACAAGATCATCACAGCCACAATTTCGAAGAAAATAGAACAACACCTAACAGACAACAATATTCTCACAGAAGAGCAGAAGGGATGCAGGAAAAATAGTCGAGGATGCAAAGAGCAGCTGATTATAGATAGCGTGATTATGGGACAAACCAGAAAAGAACACAGAAGCCTTCACATCGGTTGCATAGACTATAAAAAAGCCTTCGACTCCATACCCCACAGCTGGTTAATCAGGGCCCTAGAAATCTATAAAATCAACCAACACCTCAGGCAGTTTCTCGCGCAAATTATGAAAACATGCAAAACCAAAATACGCCTAGAAACACAAACCGAACGGATCCAAACAGAAGAGCTGTACATCAGACGGGGTATATTTCAGGGAGAGTCGCTCAGTGCTCTATGGTTTTGCCTCTGTCTCAATCCACTCGCAAATATACTAAACAGAACAGAGCATGGCTTCAATATCAGACACCAAAAAGTAAATCAACATAAAATAAACCACCTCCTATATATGGACGACATAAAACTCTACGCTGCCACACAAACACAGCTGAAAGAACTCCTCAAAATCACAGAAATATTCACCTTAGATGTCAATATGGAATTTGGTATAAGTAAATGCAAAGTGCTCCACATCAACAAAGGCCAATGGAAGTGCCACCATGAGACAGAAATCATCAACAATGAAACACTCGATAACATGTTCGACAAAGAAACATACAAATATCTAGGCTTCCAGCAAAGCACCAAACTCAACCACACTCACATCAAAAGAGAGCTCAGAACCGAATTCAAAAACAGACTGACGAAACTTTTGCAAACAAAACTCAACTCTAAGAATCTCACTAAAGCCATCAACACGTTCGCTATACCTATACTCACATATTCATTTGGTATCATCAAATGGTCACAAACAGACATAGAAAATATTCACATCCTTATACGATCTCAATTTACCAAATACAGGAAATTACACCCCAACGCATGCAAAGAAAGACTTACCATCGAGAGGAAGGCAGGAGGAAGAGGAATTATAGACATCAGATCATTACACAAAAAACAAATATAAACACTTAGGAAATTCTTTCACAGCAAGCAAACCAGCCTCCACACAGCGACAGTGAAAGCAGACAAAAACTACACACCTCTCGACTTAGCCCGGGCAGACCACTTAGCAGACACACACAGTCACACCCAATTACAACAGGAAAAGATGAAAACGTGGTCAGATAAAACACTCCACGGAAAACACAGATACCACATAGAACAAGACCACGTAAATAAAAAACAATCATACACCTGGTTACAGGATGGGCAGCTATTCCCTGAGACTGAAGGCTTCTTACTTGCCATCCAGGATAAAGTCATATTAACCAGAAACTACCAAAAGCATATCATCAAAGACCCGACTATTGCAGAGGACAGATGTAGGAAATGCCACCAGCAGAAAGAAACGATCGAACACATAACGAGCGGATGTAAAATATTGGCCGGAACAGAGTACACAGCCAGGCATGATTCAGCTGCCAAAGTAGTTCACCAAGCACTGGCCACAACATACAAACTCATAGAAAACACAGATCCCTACTACAAATACACGCCAACATCCATACTTGAAAATGAAGATTACAAGCTCTACTGGGACATCGGTATCCATACAGATAAAACAGTCTCCGCCAATAGACCCGATATTACTTTTCAGTGCAAAAAAGGAAAAGTCACCTATCTAATTGACATAGCTGTCCCCAACGACACAAACATCCAAACGAAATACACAGAAAAAAATTCCAAATACACAGACCTTGCAACGGAAATAAAAAGGCTATGGAGACAAGAAAAAGTCATCATTGTCCCCCTCATTATATCAGCCACAGGCCTTACACCAATAACATTCACACCACATTTAGTGCAATTAGGACTCAACACAGACATACACAGAAACATTCAGAAGTCAGTGATTTTGAAAACATGTAACATTGTCAGGTCATTCCTTAATACGGAATGGTAATAGCGTTTGTGCTGACTTGGTTTTGGCCCGTCAGCCAAACATGGAACCACATTGATCAAATGTGAGAAAGAAGAACTTTTTGTAATAATAATAATAATATTTATTGTCTAACAGATAAATACATCCATTAACAAGACAATGTGACTAAAGCTAAGTTAAATCTAAACGAGTCTGTTAGGATAAGCACACTACACTGTTAAGTTACAGCTCTAACAATATATGTTACAATATTACTTAATAGTATTCCCAAGACAACGATCCCGTGCGACCTTCAAAAACTGAGAATATATTAACTTGGTGATATCAATGTCGTTGCAATTCGCATTAAAAATCTTCATAGCTTGAAAAAGGGGTCTTTTAACTGAAAGGTGGAAGCATGGAACGGTACGTTGAACACGGGATAATGTCTTAACGCACGAGATGGTACGTTAAAGTTTAGTTTTGACAGTAAGTAGGGACAGTCGATAGCTGAGTTGCATATTTTAAACAAAAAAACCAACATAAAATGGCGACGATCGGCCAATGATGATATCTGAAAAATATGCGAAGCAGCGTTTCCTGTGGCGAGTCTCGTGGTGGGAAAATGCCCTCCGTTTCATATACGAGAAATTTTAAAAATTTTCGTTGTGCCCCTTCTATTTGGGAAGTATACTTTGAGTGAATAGGATGCCATACTATTGCTACATATTCTCATTTTGATCGACCATATGCAAAGTACAGAGATTTAATTGTATCAATGTTTGAGAAATCAGAAGAGTTTCTAAATATGAATCCCAGCGTTTGCATTGCGCTCTTGTAAACCTGATTTATGTGTTCCGAAAACGATAGGCGCTCATCGAAAACTACGACAAGGTTTCTGATGGATTTTAAATCCTTCAATATCTCAAGATTTATATAATAATCAAATTGAGTTAGGGTCTTTTTATTAGCATACGTCATTTTGTAGCACTTTTCAGTATTTAGTGGTAAGTTGTTAGCTGTGCACCAGTTGCTAACCAATCTTATATCATCTTGCAGTGCAATGCAATCAGAAACGCAATGTATTTGTCTGAAAATCTTTAAATTTTAACATTTAACAAATAATTTTATTATACTAGTCCTAGGACCTAGTATGAACCCTATGCTTGAAGTTCTTTAGAGAGTTTTCTTATATCCGGTTCATGTCTGGTTATTTTCAGACATGCTTCCGAGTTGTCTGTTGTCAGCCTGCTTCGGTACGGGTTTAAAATCACTCTCATATGGGAAAAAAGTTGTTCACAGATATAGGATGATCCGAAAGCTGTAAGCATGGCAAACGCTACTTTCTTAAGACAAATAAATTTCTCCGGTAAACTCATCCAACAACTGAGTATCTCGTTTGAATGATTCTGGCAGTCACCTTCTACTACCCTTCTTAATTCTATAAATTTCGTGTTCCATAACTCGGAGCTTTTAAATTAAATGTATTGAAGATCAAAATCATTAATGTTCATCCATGAGAAAAGAGATATGTCAAAGCAACTGCTGGAAAAGTCCATTAAATCTGGTTTGATTAAAAAAGCGAACATAGGACCATGGTTATCAAAATCCTGACCCCTCTCGATAAACTCCTCTTTTAAATTAGTCATATATTTAAGAATTTCGTCTATTAGTGCACCATCGTCGACACTGTATATATAAGTTTTTAAATTTGGAAAATATTTATATGTGTTTGTAGTAATATCGCTGATAAATAAATCTATTTTTAATTTGAATGATTTCCAGGATTCGTATAAATCCAGAACTGTTTTGCCTGAACCTTGTAACTTTAAATTGAGTTCACTGAGATGGTTTGTAATATCAGTAAGAAACATTAACATACAGATCCAGTTCTTATCTTCTAGTTCAGGATAAGCATCCACTTGATTTTTTTCCAACAAGAACGATTTAATTTCGCCCAGACATTGCACAAATCTAGAGAGCACTTTACCACGGCTGAGCCAGCGCACATTATTGTGCAATGGTATACCTGAATATGCACCTTCTAATTCCTGCAGAAACGCCTTAAATTGTCTATGGATCAGTGAAGAACGACCGACAATGTAGTTAACTATTTTAACCACCCTATCCATCACGGATTTTAAACTTCCAGCGGAGATTTTAGCTCACAAACTCTCTTGGTGAATTATGCAATGAAAATTCAAAATTGATCGACCCATGAGTTCAATAAGAAGGGAAACAAATCCTTTATGTCTCCCAATCATAGTAGGAGCGCCATCTGTCGTTACGCAAAAAATTTTAAATCAGCGTTCCGCTTTTCAAAATGTTTAACAAATTCTGAAAATATATCCTCTCCTCTTGTAGTTCCCTGCAATGGGAGCAGAGAAATCAGCTTTTCACACATACTGCCATCATCGAAGTATCGCGCAACGATTGCCAGACTGGCAATGTCATTAATATCGACACTTTCATCCAATGCTACACTAAATACAAAACTCCGTTTGATAGCGTCTCTCTGCTATTTTTGGACATTTTGTGTCATTTCGGTAATTCATCTCTCGATGGTCCGCGCTGATGCCGGTATATCCCTAATCCTGGCCAATATTGTATCCTTATTGGGCAAGTCGTCGAATAAAATCTGGCCAGTACTCAAAAACGTTTGCTTCATAAATTCTCCGTCAGCGGCCTACCCTTTTGTGCCAACGATTATGCAATTTTGAAACTGCATTCAGTGACTTGATTTTTTCCTTGGAAAACTTTGCTAAAGAATGTTGACTGTTTCTCGTATTGATTACTTACTCTTTGTATTGCCTTCCTTTTATCAGCGTTATCTTTAAATGACGATTCATGTTTTATCTGAAAATGTCGTTGAACACTAGATGTCCGGAAAACTACGCTTTCCCGACATAGGACACCATGTCCCGATCGTTTTGCTGTACAAAACCGTAATCTGTTGTCCATGAAGTTTGAAATGATCGAACGTCTACCTTCTGTTTCTTCGCGGCCATAACGCAACGTAATTTTAATTTTTAAACTTTTCGACGACTATTGACTGGAACGGATGTTACTTCTATACTAAATGATCCAAACGTGTAGCCGCTTGCTATATATAGAAAAATAATGTTTCCAGAAAATTCCAATAATTACGTTTATTAAATTTCTTAATCTAACAAAAACTAAAGTTCGGCAATATAAAAAGAGTTGCGGCGCGCGTCGGAACGATTGAAGTCAAGTCAAACAAAAACCGCCTTATAGCGGCCCTTTTGATCTGAATTGAGGACGTTTATTTGTATTTTTGCCTAGGCTTATATTTTGAGGCTTGCCGTCTTTAATACTTATAAATTACAAAATATATATTTTGTAGTTTTTGGTAATAATACCTAGTGACCTACATAATATATTGTTTTTGTTTGTATCTTTAAAGTAATACTGTCTTCGATTATTTACTTAATTTCGAAACATGTCACAGATTACACAATTAATGTGTAAACTTTGAATAGGTACGCGTGCCATTCAAAATTGCTTGGCGTGCCAGAGATGGCACGCGTGCCATAGGTTGCCGACCCCTGGTCTAGACATTCAAGCATTTGATTACTGTTTTCTTTTAGGAACGTTTCACCGTAGCTGTTATGCACATTGGCTCCCCCGCTTGCGGCATGAATGCGGCGGTACGGTCGTTCGTCCGTAGCTCCATTTACAGAGGAGACACTGTGTTGGGTATTCAGGATAGTATTGAGGGACTTATTGCTGGAACTGTTATGAAAATGCGTAGGTATTTGTTAAACTGTATAAATTATTGAAATAACTTATCGAATTAATGTTAATTTCAGTCACTCCAATCAGTGGTTTTATAAAACTGGAAAATCAAAAATTTTAGCATTATTTCTAGACCAGTTTGCTAAAGTATTTACAAATAAAAATGCAATAACTTGTTGAATAATGACAATTATACTTATAAAAGGTCTCGCAATTCAATTTCCGCATCAACATTTCAAAATTGACATTATTTATCTTTTTCGTCTTTCCTTAGAATGGTCTGATGTAACGGGATGGGTAGGAAATGGTGGTGCCAATCTGGGAACCAAATCTAGCTTAGTTGGAGATCGCTTGGGTCTCATAGCCTCCAAACTTGAAGAGTTTGGAATTCAGGGTCTGTTAATTATTGGTGGTTTCGAGGTAAGCTTCCAACCGCTTGGATAATACTAGGGCAGACCGAGGAGAATTGTAACAATTTTTACATTTCTGGGCAAATCTCAGTCAAACAAAGTACTATCTTAAAGATTCTTTGACACAAGATAGTTAGTTATATACTCTATGTAAATCCAACATAGTTATAAGTAAAACCGATCAGAATCCATGAAAAAATCGATAAAACTATAACTCCCACTGTTACAACTCTCCTTATACCGAGGTGTGTTGTAACAGGGGTCGAGGTGAGTTGTAACAATTACGTATTTGATAGAAATTTGAGGAAATAAGTCTTAATTAAACTTCACTAATTGTGAAAAAATAACCTTTAATGTTTATCTTAATTATTACAGCAATAATCAGCCTTTGGTATGTGATTAACACTTAAAATTATTACTTAAATTGTATCAGTTAGCTTATAGCATTATAACGACATAATAGGAACAGTTATACTGTGACTTTACATCTAAATTATCAATATACTGATGGCGTAATCACCTTAATACTTGTTTTTGTTTCCTTTTAGTGTAGTGTGTGTGTAGGTTTCTTTTCTTTAGGTTTCTTATTCTTATACCTTTCGTCACTACAACTATGCTTCTTTGGGTTCTTTTTTTACAGGCTTTTCTTGGATAATTTTCTTCGTCGCTAAGGACCCGTTTCTTCACGTTTGTAACCTTTCTACTTGCCTCAATGGCAGCTATTTCATCCTTAGTTGGTGTGTTAGTTAACACAGCCGATTTTATCTTGCGTCTATTTGTCTGGTTTCCTTTTCTCGGAGGTGCTTTTGGCAACGGTCTTATTGCTTCTGGGGAGAACACATTGGATGTAGTTTTGGATGTGGATGCAACAGGTTCTATGTTGTGGCGTCACTGGCTAAAATAGATGGACTGCTGGCAAATACTCTGTCGTCATCTTCCACTACAAGTCTCGTAATATCCTCGTTCTCAGGTATGTCTTCACGTAAATCTTGCACTGCATTAGACAAAGGGCGATCAGTGACTTGACTGGGTAGGAAGTCAGCTTCATCAAAAATATCTGTGTTAACTGGCCAAATCTCTGTCGCACAAAACCCTGCGCTAATGTTCTTTGCCGTAATCGCCACACCAAATGCACTCTTAGCTATAGACGGGACATCATATATGGACATAACTTTCCCAGCATTTGAGCGCATCCAATTATCGCATGCAGTGTTAATAGCCTTTTTAAGAGGACCAAACGATCCAATGGCTGTAGCTTATGCGTGCAGTGGGGTGGGAATGTCAGCAATATGATGCCATTTTATCTGCAAAACTCGATGTTTTTTAGCGCCATGGGTGAGGAATGATTGTCTAGGAGTAACAAGGCCCTGTGCTCTTTTGATGGTCTTACGTGACTTGTAAAATACACGAGAAAGGAGTAGAAATCTTCTTCCTGCATCCACCCTGAGCCGTTAGCTGTACCTATATATTCTTCTGGACCATCTCGGATGAAATGATCTTGATATCTTTTCCGAGGGAATATAAACATAGGTGGGATGTAATTACCTATAGCATTCCCAGACGCATTTGTGCAAGCGAGAAAAGTAAGTCGTGCTTTTTCAGCTTTCCTTCTTGGAGCGGATTTTTCATCATTCATTACCAATATTTTCTCAGGTAGCAGTCTCCAAAACAAGCCAGTCTCATCTGCGTTATCAATTTGATCATGTTAAATTCAGTTTACATATTACTGAACAAAGATCTTGTTTAAATGGATCTACTAGCTCAGGGTTTATAGATAATTTTTCACCAGATATCTTAAAAAATCTAATGCCAAATCTGCATTTAAAATTTTGCAACCAACCATCGCTTGCAGAAAATGTTGGTGTTTCACTAATCACTGGAAGATTCCTTAACCTTTATTTACAAAACCATTCATACAATTTTTTCTCCATCCTAGGGCCTTCTCCCGCCTTTACCGTTTTTCTTTTAATAATACCAACGCATTTTGTTGTTACGCTTAGAATATTTGCTTTATTTTTTTAATTGCACAAACAGTAGATTTAGCTATATCATACTTTTTTGCAAGGTGTGTAACACTCACTCCATTTTCCAAATTCTTCATGATGTTACTTTTTTCTGATAGTGTTAACACTTTTCGTTTCATATTTTCTAATTGGAAGCACTAAAGTCACTAAATATTTAATATGAAATGAACAGACCGGACACCAAAGGTAGCACGATAATCGCCCGGCAATACTAATCTAACCTAAATACATACAAATAACAAGAATACTGGGGAAGCACCGAAAATTGTTCATTTAATCGAGATTGCTTCTGTTTACTCTATAGAACCTCTAATATTAAATTTCCACTGTATTTTTAAAGAAGAAATAACCTGATTAAATCCTTAAATAATTTTATATAGCCCGAAATTAGTATTAAATATTTCAAGGGCGTATCTCTTTCTCTCGCATCCTTGCTCGACTCTGAGCGTCGTGACCCTTATTGCATTGTTACACAGAATTTACAACAGCCCTCCAGGCTTCTCTATCTTCGACACTTCTCATCATCTCTGGTAACTTCAAGTGCATTTCAGACATGATCTGATCGATGGATCTGTTGGGAGATCTACCTCTTTTTCTTTTACCGTCGACTTTCCCTTGGATCAGTAATTTTTCCATGCCATCCTTCCTTAATATGTGACCAAAAAATGATGTTATTTTTCTCTGAATCGATGGTGATAGCCGGTCACTATTTTGGATGTTAAGATCGCTCAGGGGCATTTGTCCTATGAGCTGTCCATGAAATTCTGAAAATCCGCCTGTAGCATGTAGTTTCAAAAGTCTCTATTCTTTTACGGCATGCTGCATTAATAATCCATGTTTCGGCTCCATGGGAAATATTAGTGAATTGTCAAGCATTTTTTTTATTCTGTGATCTTCCCATACTTTACTTAGGCTTGTCATTACAGTTTTGGCCATCGCTATCCTTCTTTTAATTTCTTCTTCGCAGCCTCCCCTTGTTAGAAATTCTGGCGCCTAAGTATACAATATCTGTCTTCTGTGGTATATTGCTGATTCTGTTGAAAGGGGGTAAAATTTTAGCTCGATCTACTATAAGAAGAGAACATTTTTTTCGATTTAGTGAAAGGCCAACATTTACGCTAACTTTGTCGATTAGATGCAGCAGTACAACCATTTCTTCCTCTGAGCTAGCCATTATTGTAGTATCATCAGCGTATCTTAAGTTCGAGAACTTTTTGCCTCTTACTGATACCCCTCCATTCTACTCTTCCTTCGCTTTGCGGATAATCCTTTTACCATATATGTATATGGGTCAGTATATATTGAAGAGTAGTGGAGACAGGATACAACCCTACCTCGCTCCCTTTCTGAGTTGGAATGGCTTAGACAGATTTTTCTCAACTTTAACATAAGCGGTGTTGTTGCTGTCTAATTTGTGGATTAAGAAGACCAGGTGGTCTTCATTTCTTGATGAATTCTTATAATCAAGGAAACAGAACACTGCAGGGACATGATTAAAGGCGTATTTTACATCCAAAAATAAGATTAAATAACTTACTAACAGATAGCCACCATAGAAAACAAGAACAATCCTAGAGACTATCAAAATTTAAAAAGCGGGACATTTGAATATGAGACGAAGCGTTAAATTTGCCAAACATGTGGAAAATGACAATTAAATAACCGGTCAAGTGCAACTTGTACTTGCACAATTAGTGTTCCGTACGTTGATTGCTTTTAAAATAAAAAATTTTGTTACGGTGGTATAAAATGATCAGTGACTTCACAAAACAGACCCCAAATGAGTTTTCAACAAAGTTTGGTTCCAATCTTTACTAACATTATTAAAGGTGATGCACTCGCGATAATTTTCGTTAAATCTACACCCCGTGGAGAATATTCCAAAATTTTTTTAAAATTTTTTGATTAGTACTTTTCAAGATAAGGTGGGGGGACAGCGATTTTTCGCGATTTTTTAAAAATAATACAGAGAAAAGTGTGCGCAAGTATTACATTATATATATATTTTTCACTCGTGTTTTCACAAGCTTTCATTTGACACCACACTTCCGATTTCACCCCCCAAAACTAACCCCTTAAGTCCAAATTTAACTTTCAAAACTACACGGCTCAGATGAGGCCATCAATTCCTATATTATTACCGAATTTCAACTTTCGATGACAAATAGTTTCGGAGAAAATCGGGTGTGACAGACAGACAGACACCGAAGTCATCTTATAAGTGTTCCGTACGGAACACTAAAAAGAAATCTATTAATCCACAAACAGACAGTCGATTCTAATGTATCATAATATATGTAATTTTCAGTGTTCTTGAATTAAGTTATTTTTATTGTGAAAACATTTAATTTAGTACATACTTTTATTTGCCAAATAGGTTAAATTCTTTAACATTTTTTTTTTTTAAACATATTTGGTACCAACTTCGAGATAGTTGATGCTCTAAATACGTTCTTTCAAGTTTTGAAAGGTTATCTAACTATGAGAACTAAGCGAAACGAAGCCCTTGTTTGCAATCCAGTGCAAATACACTAAAACAGTTTTTTTTTTCGGGCTGATGAATCCGATTTTTCACTATGTCATCTGTAGATTTAAAATATTTTTAAGTAAAAAAATTTATAATTATTATTTAGGCCTTCCATGCTGCTCTCCAATTGTGTGAAAATCGGCATGAACACCACGCCTTCCGCATTCCTATCATGGTAATTCCCAGTACCATCTCAAATAACGTACCCGGAACTGAATTGTGTTTAGGCGCTGATACTGCGTTGAACGAAATTACTCAAATTTGTGACCGTATCAGACAGTCTGCTCAGGGAACGAAGAGAAGAGTATTTGTTATTGAGACTATGGGAGGTTATTGTGGGTAAGTTTTTTTTCTGCATAAAAATGCAATCATTTTTAGCAACAACTTTAACTAACTATTACTTAAATAATAATTATATATTGGTATTAATTGTACACAGCTCTTTTCCATAGCATTTTTGTTTTTTTTTCAAGGAAAAAGTCCGAGGTGAGCTCCAGTTTGCTTCAGATTTTAATACGTTGTTTAGCAGCGAAGCCTTAGTTTTTCTTGGTAGCAATGCATTTTAAAGAAATAATCTTTTTAAGATCAAAGAATCCTTGTTTATTACTTCACGACAAACTTTTGGAAAAAATGTGAACGTTGAATGTAAGATTTAAATATACTTCAAGCCATCACACATGTTTATCGACTGACGTCCCCTCTATAAGTCACTCTTTAGCGTTTTTTCCTTAAAGAAGCTCCCCTTGTCTTCATATGCTCTTCCCCTCTTGAACCTGGTTACGCCACTGCTTGTTAATTATTATTAACTTTGTATTTTACAACTAAGTAAAATCCCTCCATATATATAGTGAATTGACTAAACTTAAAGGGTAAAAACTATTAACCATAAATAGATAATGAAATAAAATTTTATGGTTTTCTTTGGACACTTCAGAAGCAAGTAAATCATGGACCGTACTTAAAAATATCTGTTCGTTTTACCTGTGTGTAAACAACAAAAGTGGATATTAAATAATTATTAATGAAATTTTAATATGATTTTAATGGTGGTTATAAAACATGGCATTTACCCGAAAATAACTTACATAATCCATATTGGCACTTACTGTCTAGTAATATAAATACAGCCTCCACCTAGTTTAAGCTTTGTAATTATTGTTACTTCGTATGCGATAGAGCAGCTTAGTCATGGAAAATATTTGCGAGTCAAGTGTATCCCAACAGGTTACCCCGTGCAAAAGTAGAAAACACTTATCTATTGATGCCAAGGAAATTGTAAAGAATGTTTATTCAACTCTAATGGATGGTAATGTTAGTAAGCAAGCAGCGTTAGAAGAAACGGCCACATTAACGAACATTCCAACATCAACGGTAAGGAAAATTGTAAACAACGCTATTCTAGTGAGGAACAAAAGAAGTGATGCTGGCATTTTCTCAAGGATAAATGGAAATGATCTAGATATAATACGACGTAAAATTTACAAGATATACGAGGAACACTGGATAATTTAATGAAAAGGCTTGAAAGACATGAAACCGTGATTAAGTGTAGTAGGACAACATTATGGAAGTGTATTCAACACATGGGTTTCAAATTTAAAAAAACCTAATAAAGACAAGTTTTAATGGAGTCCAAGAGAATTCAGGAATGGCGACTGGAATATTTAGAAAAAATAAAGTTTTACAGAGACGAGCAAAGGCCAATTATTTACTTGGATGAAACATGGTTCGACACATACGATACTCCGGAAAGGGATTGGGTTGACTCAAGTTATAACTGTAAAACAAAAGCACCATCAAACAGAGGTAAAAGGATTACGATTTTGCATGCTGGATCTAAAGAGGGATGGATTCCGAATGCACCCTCCCTGTTTGCAAAGAACATAAAAGATTCTTCTCGCGATTACCATGAGGACATCACTACCGAATTATTTGAAAATTGGTTCAAAAACAAGCTAATTCCGAACATACCTTCAAATAGTGATGGACAACGTAAACTATCATAGTGGGCAGTTAATTAAGTCTCCCTGCTCAAACGATACAAAAGCAACAATTCAAAACTACATGTACGATAATGACTTTTACTTCCACGAAGATTATACCAGATAGCAATTGATAGAAGTTTTGAAGAGTTTAAACATAAATAAAACCGGTCAAGTGCAAGTTAAACTTGCGCAATTAGTGTTCCGTACGTTCATTGCTTTTAAAATAAAAAAAATTTGTTACAGAGGTATAAAATGATCAGTGACTTCACAAAATACACCCCAAATAAGTTTTCAACAAAGTTTGTTTCCAATCTTTACTGAAATCTGATGACCTTGAAATTTTTGTTTTCTTTATATACCATATAAATTATTAAAGGTAATGCACTCGTGATAATTTTCGTTCAATCTACACCCCGTGGAGAATATTCCGGAATTTTTCGAAATTTTTTGATAAGTACTTTTCGAGATAAGGCCCGGGACAGCGATTTTTGGCGAATTTTTAAAAATAATACAAAGAAAAGTGCGCGCAAGTACAATATTATATATATATATTTTTTACTCGTGTTTTTACAAGCTTTCATTTGACACCACACTCGATGACCTAGTAAAAAAATTTTTTTTTCACTTCCGACTTCACCCCCCAAAACTAACCCCTTAAGTCAAAATTTAATTCTCAAAACTACATGGCTCTGATGAGGCCATCAATTTCTATATTATTACCAAATTTCACCTTTCTATGACAAATAGTTTCGGAGAAAATCGGGTGTGACAGACAGACAGACAGACAGACAGATAAACAGACAGACACCGAAGTGATCTTATAAGTGTCCCGTACGGAACACTAAAAAGGAGTATGTCTGTGACAATTGTACAAAGGATATGGGGCATACAGTTTTAAGGATTCCACCGTACCATTGTATATTTAATCCTATAGAGCAGGGGTGCTCAAACGGTCGATCGCGATCGACAAGTCGATCGCGAGTGCTTTTTGAGTCGATCTCGAGAAAAAAATTCCGATATAGAACTATTCACAGATTTTGTTTTAGGTAACTAAAACAAAATGTAATGAATAAACTACTAAAATTTATTCGATCCACAATTAGGCCAGAATAACCCCCTCATCACTTTCTTTTATCGTAATAACCCCCTGCTAGCGGCAGAAGGCGGCTTTATCAAAGGAACGCGCGGTACTTGTCAAAGAAAAGCCGCGTTTTTGATTCCCGCCGATTTTTCTAGAAACTTCGGGCGGCGTGTTTGACGGGAACATTCGAGACTTCGTTCGCGTCGATATAAATGTTGCGCCTGCAGGAATAGGAGTCAGTCTGAGTTGTAACTAGAAGGCGATACATCGATACAATTAATAAATGGTCCAAAATGAATGCGGCGAAGAAAAGTAAAACTTATCATTTTAATAACGATTGGGAGGAAGAATTTTTCTTTTGTATGGTAAAGGATAAGTGCATTTGTCTCATTTGCCGTGCCTCAGTTGCAATACCTAAGCGTGGGAACTTAGAAAGGCATCATAAAACGGTTCATAAAAACTATGAAAAGGATTTTCCGTCACAGAGTGAATTAAGAAAACGAAAAGTACCAGCCAAACAATCAAAACTGCAACGATCGCGTCATTTAAAATATCTCATATATTGGCGAAACACAAGAAACCATTTGATGATGGATTGGTTGTGAAGGAAGCATTTATTGAAGCGGGTGAGACTTTATTTGGAGATTTTAAAAATAAAACAGAGATTATGTCTGCTATTAGAGAACTTCAGTTATCTCGTCCGACTGTCACAAGGCGTGTTGAAGTCATGAGTCAGGACATGGCAGATAAACTAATAATAATAAACGCATTCAAAAGTAAATTGCAACTTATGATAGATCAACTGAAAAGAAAGGATCTGAAAAATTTTCCGTCTTTGAAAGCAAGGATTCCTCAGTTGAATTATGATATTTATGAGGCAGCATTATCAAATATTTTGGGCCAATTCGAAATACGTTTTTATGATTTCAGTAAATTGGCAAATATCGCATCATTTATGAGTTATCCTTTTTCGTGTAAAAACATTGAGGAATTAGCTACTGAAATAGCAAGTCAGTTTAACATGGACTCATGTTCTGTTGAAAATGAGTTAGTGCAGATTATATCAGATATACATCTCAAAGCCACAGCATCTGATACAAAATTCTGGTGTTTTATATCTGAAGATAAATATCCGAATCTAAGGCAAATCGCCCTTCAACTGACGGCAATGTTTGGGTCAACTTACTTGTGCTAGTCTGCATTTTCTGAAAGGAAGATAATTAAGTCAAAATATCGCAATCGACTAACTGACGAACATATGTCATCATGCTTGCGATTAGCACTCGGTAATTACGTACCATCTTATGAAAAGTATGCTGAGGACATGCAGTGCCACGCTTCAACATCCAAAGTCACTCTTTAGTTAAGTTTAGACACTAGAACTCGTTTGTTTTGTAAGAACCAATAAACTCGCAATTTTGAATAATTATGAGTTTTTTCATTGACATTTTAGAACAGATCTACACTTATCTTGGCTAAAAAAAATGCATTTTGTGCGGAAAACTAATATCTATGCCACGATACACCCTACCTAGACGACAATCCTGCATCACACTTACTTGCAGCCTCTCAGAGTCGACCGATCGTAGTCTAACAATATTGAGGTAGATCTCCAGCAGTTCAAGTTTGAGCACCCCTGCTATAGAGTATATTTGGCATCAATTGAAATCTGCCATTTGTCGTAATAATCTTTGCCCCACTGTGTACTGAAACTTATGGAAACCGAAGTTTTTAATATACCTCTACAGAGTTGAGCGAACTCTGTCATACATGTTGAAAAAGTAGAAAAATCATATATCCATATTGCAAATAATATAGAAAAACTAATAATTAGAACCAATGATAACACAGCCCCACAAAAAAAAAGTGGGGTATACTTTTGATGCGATATATCAGATCCGTACTATTTTTGCCCGCTGATCGCAAATCTGACGTCAGAATATCGCCATCACATCTCAGTTTTTTTCTAACCTCAAAAAATAGGTAAAAATTAGTAAAAATTAAGAAAAATATACTCCTAAAAAATTGATTCAAGCTTTTTCATGAATCCAAAGATGTATTAATATGTATTCGGACACGCTAAGCTAATATTCATCGGTTGGATTAAGCCATATAGTTCTGTTTTCTTTCTAACCTCAATAAATCAGACAGATATAGTGCTTCTCGAATGCAAAAACGAATTCAAATTAAAATTCAACCGATTCTTACCAAATTTGGTACACGGGGGTTTTTGGGTTGCTGATCATGAATCTGAGGTCGGATTTACAAAATTCAAAATGGCGGATCCAAGATGGCGGACAAAATTTTTGAAAACCAACCGATTCCTACCAAAACATACAGTTGGGGAATCCTCAAACCTGATACTCTTAAACCCTAAACCCTGAAACCTTTTTTTTTTTTTTTTTTTTTTTTTTTTTATTGGTCTAGCACACGTGCTGCAGGGAAGTCCCTAAAGCGCTCCAGGAGCGGCACGAGTGCGGAAAAAGCGATTCACGTTGTTCTTGAATCGCTGTAAATTGTACTCGGTGGGAAACACAGCGCTGGGCAAATTATTCCAAAGGGATGACGTTCTCCATATAAAAGATTGCTTGAAAAGCGTTGTACGCGGAGTAACAAGCTGAACCTCATACGGATGCGAAGCATCAGCGCGACGTGTATTTCTAACATGCACCGCTTTGGGAGGAATTAAGCGGGCTACATCCTTCGAACACTTTCCATGAAAATACTTGTAGAACAGACTCAAGTCGCCAACCGTTCTTCGATGTTCCAGCGAATCAAGGCCGCCGGTCAATTCGGGTCCCCAATCAGACGGACCGCTCTTCTCTGAACAGAATCCAACAAATGCAGTGTATGTTTGGGAGCGGAGCCCCAAACGTGGGAGCAGTATTCCATAGTTGGTCGAATTTGGGCTTTGTAAAGAATTAACAGTTGTTTTGGGGTGTAAAGCTTTCTGGTTCTAAATAATATTCCCAACTTTTGAGAAGCTCTCCTTGCTATGCCTGCAACATGTTCATGCCAAGACATATTTGCTCCCAAACTAACGCCCAACAAATTGAGCGACGATGCTAGGGGAATGGAGTGCCCCGACATAACTATGTCGGGTTCAGCAACGTTAACTTTTTTAGAAAAAACTGCCGCTTGGGTTTTTGTAGCGTTAAATTCCACTTGGTTACTGTCACCCCAAGATAGAATTTCTTCCAGGTCTTTGTTGAGTTGAACGACCTCCTGCTGTCTGCGGATATTCGCCTGAGCAGCCGATGTCCGAGCGTTCAAGGTGAATGAAGAGACAAGCGTACTGTCATCTGCAAAGCTATAGATTGGATTCCCGGTCTTTTCCAGCAGATCGTTAATGTAAATGAGAAAGAGAGTAGGAGACAGTATGGAGCCCTGGGGCACACCAGCGTTGATAGTGAGGGTGTTAGAAAGAAATCCGTCGACCGCCACTCGTAAAGAACGCTCTCTGAGGAAACATGAGAGCCACAAACAGAACCTTTCAGACATACCATAAGAGCGCAACTTAGCCAACAGTCCATCGTGCCAAACACGGTCGAATGCCTTGGATATGTCAAGAGCAACCGCTCGAGATTCTCCAAAGTGTTCAATTGCGTTGTTCCAAACATGTGTTACATAAGTCAGAAGATCTCCTGTTGATCTATGTTTACGAAAACCATATTGGTGATCGCTAATAATATTGAATCGTTCAAGATATTTTAGAAGATGCTCATTGATAACCTTTTCCATGACTTTCGATATTATTGAAAGCAGTTATTTGGCAAGGTCTTCTTACCTTTTTTAGGTATCGGCTGAACCGTGGCGCATTTCCAGCAGGACGGAAATATTCCCTTTCTGTAGGATAGGTTAAAAAGTCTACAGAAAACTGGTGTTAGTTCCCTTGCACAGTTTTTGAGAACTATGGCAGGTATTCCGTCAGCGCCAGAAGCCTTCTTGGTGTCTAACTTCATTAAAATACGCTTTATGATGCTCTGTCTGAAGACAACATCGGGCATCCTTGACTGCAATATGGGAATAGTAGGTGGTATTTTTCCTTGGAAATCGACAGTAGAATGTGAAGCAAAAAGTTCAGCCAACAAGTTCGCTCTCTCAACAGGTGTGGTTGCAATGGAATTATCTGGCCGTGTGAGTGGTGGTATGGTGGATTTGGTAAAATTTTGACTAACTGCCTTAGCGACTGCCCAAAAGGACTTGGAATTGTTGGGACAAGCAAGAAGTTTGTTTCTAATTCGTTGATTGTGTGCCTCCTTGGTTTCGTCGATAATTCCTTTGCATCTGTTCCGGGCATGAACAAAGATGTTTCGATTTACGGTGTTAGGATTTTCACGCTATTGTCGGTAGGCAATATGTTTAGAAGCAACAGCTTCTCTGCATTTTCGGTCGAACCAAGGCTTGCCGTTGGAGGAGCATTTCTTCGAAAAAGGGATGTAAGCTTCCATACCAGCCAAAATAACATCGGAGACCTCCCTGGCGCAGTCAGATGGGTTATCGAATCGAAAAACAAACGTCCGTCCAAGGGAAAGTTCGAAAGTATTCCATGAGATCTTCCCATTTAGCAGATTTGTAGTGCCAAATCTTGCGCGGCCTAGGTGCCTCTCTGTCACTGATTGGCAGGATACTCGATGTCGAAAGCAGTTTATGGTCGGAAGAACCTAACGGCGGATTTACGGTGACCGTGTAAATCTCCGGATTGGTGGTTAAAAACAGATCAAGAAGACTGGCGAACTCCCCGTCTCGATCAGGGATCCGTGTTGGTTCGTCAATAAGCTGAGTTAAGCCACAACTGATTGAGAATGATTCAGCTTCACGACCTTGTTCGTCGGTAGTATTTGAATATTTGAGCCAGTTGATATTGTGGACATTAAAGTCGCCCAGGACTTAGACTCCCACACCCTGTAACCTCAAAAAATAGACCTCAATAACCCTGTAACTTTAAAAATGAGACCCAATAAACTCAAAACCAGGACTTTTAAACCATATACTCTCAAATAGTAGACCCTTAAGCCCTAGAATTGCGAAGGTTAGACCCGCGCCTAACTTTCCTTTTTTTGGCTGTTTCTTGTTCTTTTTTCCGCGAATGACCTATTCAAAGGCTTTCTGCCCAAACGCTTTTGAGGACTTGTTTCTCTTTTTAGCGACCAGCAATACACCAGCAATAGTTCGCTAGCATATGGTCATCCCATCGTCCTTGATACCGAATTTTCTATGATTTTCAGATCTTGGTGAAAACGTTCCCCTTGTTCCTCACTGTAGTCACCAAGATTATCTGGGAAATCATCGATGTGGGAGTCCAGGAAATGTAATTTTAGATTCATTAAGCAACCTAATGTTTGAAAATTTTTTACCATTTTCTCGACTATTTCTTTGTACTTAGGACTTTTATTATTTCCCAAAAAGTTTGTTGCGACTTCTTTAAAACTAAGCCAAGCAGCTTTTTCAACTTTATTCATTTTAGTAACAAATAATGAATCTTGAAACAATTTTCTTATTTGTGGCCCGTCAAATACGCCTGCCTTAATTTTAGCTTCAGAAAATTTCGGAAATTTTTTATGCAAATATTTGAAACATGGGCCGTTTGTATCTAATGCTCTCGTGAATTGCTTCATAAGTCCAAGCTTAATGTGAAGCGGGGGAATAAGAACTTTTCCTGGATCTACCAATGGTGGAAACAATACATTATTTTCACCAGGAGTGAACGATTCTCTTGTTGACCAAATTTTTTTCTTATCATGACGTTCCCTGTCTCTGCTATTACACAGACATTTATAACAGGGATAAAGTGTAAACCCTGACTGTTGGCCAAGCAATATTGTTACAATTTTCAGATCTCCACAAATTTTCCAGTTATGATCAGCATATTTTATTTTTATCAAAAGCTGCTTCATTTTTTCATATTGCTCTTCCATAACTGTGGAATGAGCAATCGGAATGGGAGCATAAATGTTGGTATTATGCAGCAAAACTGCCTTAATGCTCCGTTTAGAAGAATCAATGAACAGTCTCCATTCTTCAGGATCGTATGAATTATTTTGAAATTCATCCATTAGACCTTTTACATCGGTACAATATGAAAGTGACAATTCCTCGTCCATTGTGAAATATTTTCGAAATTCTTCATCTCTGTTTCTATAATAAGAAATCGTAGCTTCTGGCTTAAGTAAATGTCTTTTCTTTAAAAAGGAAGCAAGATGCTCTGAACCATCTTTGGATAAGCCTAAATCTCTGACTAGATCACTAAGTTCTGACTGTGATACGAGTATTGGTTCTGGTTTACGGTTGTATGGTAGAAATTCTTTATCTGTGTCACTAGTATATGATAGGTTGTCACTAGAACATTCATTAGTAACAGTGTTTGAATGTTTTTCGACAGTCTCAATGTTTTCGGCATGAACTGATAAGGTGAAATCATTTGTTTCCATAACATCAGCATCAAGTGGTTCAGGAGGCAGAATTAGTTTAGTTGGTCTTGTTACTGTCGAAACATCGTTATAAGTAATAGTGCTTTTATTTTTTCGGTTATGCCTAAATACAACATTCATACAAAAGTAGCAATCATTTTCACTGTATGGTCTATTCCATATTGCTGGTCTGGAATATTTAATCGCCTTCTTATTGATGTACAACATTATTTTGCAAGAACTGCAAATGATATGGGGAACCCAATCTGTATCCTGGTGCTGTATTTCAATGTTAAAACAATCCTTATATAAGGTTTTAATCTTATCCGTTATCGGTGACCCCATTTTACTCAATACGTGTTGACAGCAAATATAACAAAATGAATCACTGTTTTTATCGCACTTATGAAAAGTCCTTGTACCGTGAGACCGTTTTCTTGTAGCATTATACTCTACATGAGCCAAGTCACCCACACATGAAGAGCTACGGTCGCTGGATGACGACGGCTGCGGGCCCGCTTTCCCACTCTGACCAACCGCCGATACTGGGTTTCCGAGTCCCTGCATCGTAATTCTCTTTCTTCTACCTGCCATGACGGCATCTAAGCCGTTATCCACGGACTCTGCCGGCTAGTGGAGTAACACCGTTGCCCACCGTCACCACGTGGAGGAGCCCTGGATGCAGATAGAAGAATAAAAATCGACCGATGAATTTTCTCGGCGTTTAAAATGGCGCGAAAACATCTGCCATCTTGAATTTTGCAAATCCAACCTCAGATTCGTGATCAGCGACCCAAAAAATCCCCGTGTACCAAATTTGGTAAGGATCGGTTGAATTTTAATTTGAATTCGTTTTTTGCATTCGAGAAGCACTATATCTGTCTGATTTATTGAGGTTAGAAAGAAAACAGAACTGTATGGCTCAATCCAACCGATGAATATTAGCTTAGCGTGTCCGAATACATATTAATACATCTTTGGATTCATGAAAAAGCTTGAATCAATTTTTTAGGAGTATATTTTTTTTAATTTTTACTAATTCTTACCTATTTTTTGAGGTTAGAAAAAAATTGAGATGTGATGGCGATATTCTGACGTCAGATTCGTGATCAGCGGGCAAAAATACTACGGATCTGATATATCGCATCAAAAGTATACCCCACTTTTTTTTTGTGGGGCTGTGTAATCATAGCGATATTATTTTAAGTGAATAATATAATCAATTTTAATGAGTAAAGTAATAATTTGTATTTGTAATAAAAATAATTGGTAATAATAAGATATTTAAATTCTAAGAAAAGTACGGACCTGTTCAATCATATTTGAATTTTACAGCTTGCACTAATAGGAATCAGTTAGTCACTTCGCTATATGTATAGACGGACTTTACAAAACTTTAAGTACATTTAAAAGATAATAAAAAAAAGTAGTAATCCATTTCCAGCAGTGGAGCCGGGGGAGCAAGGTACGTCCTATAAAATTCCATTGTTTACCTATTTTTTACCGTGTAGGGAAGGTTCTAACATTTAAAGTCTCATTTATGAGCCCTGAATTTTATGATGTTGGGAAGGGTTCGAGTTGTTCAAGTTACATGGCCGGTCGTCGATCTTTTCTAGGCTGATGAGAGTTCAAGTTTTTAAAGTTTTAATTAGAAGAGAGTTTTGATGTATTCCTCCTTGGTTACTGACATCCTTTAATTGTATTGGGAATGGCTTAAGTCTTTACAGTTTCACTGTAAAAAAGAATTTTTCTGCAGACCTCCACATCTCACCTATTTTTTTGCTACTGCCCTGAAAATAGCTCAAACGTTCAAATCTCTATTGTTTTTTTTTCTCAGTATACTATTTTTTTGTATATTAAAATATATTTTTCTTCAAAATAGGCACTCCAAAAAGCTTTCACTGCCATATTTAGCTATATTAAAACCAGATTTAAAATATCTAAAAATAAAAAAATAATTTTGGCCGCATAAAACGTTGAAATACCCCTAGGTGCGGTGTCTTGACTTGTGAGAAAGTTGTGGAATAGAGCTATCTCTCCGATTTCACTGCAATGTCCTATGCTTTTTTAAGTAATTCATTAGCGACTCGGTCTGCGTCATCACGATTTTTTTAGTGGGTCAATAATTCTGTTAACGTGCTCTCCTACCTTGACCAAATCCATGCTTTTACTTGCTGGCCATTTACCACTGATTCTAATTCTGCCGAGTATTATGCTATTGTAGTTAGGCCAATAATGATCGAAGATTTGGTAAACGCTGAATGTAGCACGGGGAAATTTTCCGAAGAATTGAATGTTTTTGTATTTCCTAAAATCATCTAGTCCCGCACACTCGCGAAAGATTGGGAACCTACGAGCAGTTAATTCTTTCAAAAGGTTTATAGTATCCGTTACAATAGCAATAGTGTTTCTAATTTCCGGTACATGTTGATCACAAGTTTTATTTTTGATTTAGGCCCGAATGCGTTTTCCTTAAAATTGCTTGTACGCTACCCTCTTTGCCTCCCATTGTAGAACAATCATCAAAATTAAACGAACTACATGATTATTTGGTGTATTTATATATATATATATATATATATATATATATATATATATATATATATATATATATATATATATATATTATAGCTAATAAAAAACTGTCAATTGCTCCTACGATTGATGGGACGTCTTATACAATTAGTTCTCGGACTTTCCTTTGGCTTATATCGTACAAACGCAAGCCGATAGATAAGTTGTTTTTTCCGAGATATGTTCGCTACTTCATCAGCTTAGGCTGCGTGAGCCATATCATTATTAGCATTCTCCTACACTTCGCCACGTAAATTTAATTCATTTTGTCTTTTTCGCGACGTGTAAACAGCATTTTGACGATATTTTCTAAATGATCCTTCCAGTTCTTGTTCGTTATACTCTATTCGTAAGTTCAATAGACCGAAGAAAACCCTTTCATCTGCTTCTTTTTTTCTTAGAGGCATACCATGTGTGCGACCCAACACTATAAAGGAAACAATCGATGATAATATTTGCTTGTTTTTCTCGATTATGTTTTGGTGAAAACTTTGCACTTAAACAACTACATGCTTATCTTCTAGAAAAGCCTTCGGCAGTCCTCGTGCATATCTTTTAATTTTGTGAATGGGCTAATGATAAACGATCTTAAAACGGCTCTAACCATGATTAAATCGCAATTGCAGTTAATCTGCAAATGGCTTGCATCAGCTGCAATATCTTTTGGCCGTGGCCCAGGGATTTTTTAACAATTCTTCTCCATCTTTAGCTGTAAAGATTAAAGAGACAGAAACTTGGTTAGTTGTTGATAGAGAGGATGTGACTACGGCGGCAAATGCTTCCATGCATTTTAGAGAATTTTTACAGTTGTCCGGTGTCAATTTTAGACGACCTCTGGTTTCGTCGCTTCCACTGCTACTGTCACGACCATTTTTCTCTTATAAGAGTTACAGTCGCTGCAAAACATAGATATACTAGCATTAGTAATTTTAAATACGCCAACTTTAATTTATATTTTTGAAAATTTTAACCTCTCTTTTCACTCCTATTAGGAATTTTATACAGGATGTCCCAAAATTTACTCTACTGCGTTTTTTTTCCAATACTTACAATTGTATTTTTGAGAATGTCAATGATAAGATGCTTGAAAGTATTCACAAACGAAGAAACAAATGTACACAGTTTGCATTCAGCAGGAGACTTTTGAATATTTATGATCATAAGTCAAAAGCGATTTATTTAACAAGAAATTGGAGTTTTTTGTTTAAAAAACATGAACTATTATATTCCGGAATAAAAAGTTGCGGTTAAAAAAATGAGTGGATTGAGTACAGAACTAACTAGTGGCTGACAGAACTGTTACTTCATAAGTGCTATCTGTTGGTGAATTAGATTTGTCTACTGTAACGATATGAAACAAAACAGAAATTAAGTAAAGACACACTAAGGAGACTCGTTCACTCGTAACATGCATTCGATACCATATTTAAAAATAAAATTAAAAATACTCCTCTGATATTGTTTTCATCGTCCGTTTGATTTAAACTATCGTTTTTTACAGAACCCAGACATATCCTGGTCGGTTTTTCGCTTTGACTGGTTTATTATTTTTGTAATATAATATTATCTAGGGAGCCGCTGATGGGACTCCAGGTTATTAATATCTCTCTCTCTCTCTCTCTCTCTCTCTCTCTTTCTCTCTCTCTCTCTCTCTCTCTCTCTCTCTCTCTCTCTCTCTCTCTCTCTCTCTCTCTCTCTCTCTCTCTCTCTCTCTCTATATATATATATATATATATATATATATATATATATATATATATATATATATATATATATATATATATATATATATATATATATATATATATATATATGTATATATATATATATATATATATATATATATATATATATATATATATATATATATATACCTCTTTGGCCCTATATTTGTAATTAACATAGTATCTAATTATACAAGTTATTTTAATACCAATTCACGCTATAGAGCTTTTAGTAGGTACTAAGTATCTCACTCTCTGTGTTAAACGAGTGTAAAAATATCATTTATGTTTCATTCAACGCATAAAAATTAAGAAAAACGTAACTTTTGGATTGAATCGTTTAATCTACTTTCTAAGTTCACAGTTTTTCCAGTTATTTGGCCGCACTTGCCGGTCTTGCAGGAGGCGCAGACGCGGCTTACATCTACGAAGAAGAGTTCACTATTAAAGAACTGCAAGAGGATCTTTACCACATGGCTACCAAAATGTCCGAAGGCATACAGCGTGGTTTGATTTTAAGGAACGAGAGAGCTTCGGAATATTTTAACTCTGACTTCATTTGGAGACTATACTCTGAGGAAGGAAAGGGATTGTTTACCGCTAGAATGAACATTTTAGGTAGGTAGGACAAACTGATGATAAACCATCATTAGTAAGCAATTTAAGATATACGTGATTTTTGTGAAGCAAGTGCTATTATCGAAGTTTCGTGAACTCTATTATGGTAAAATTTGAGAAACTAGGTAGTGGGTTAGCTAGAAACTTAAACTATTATTATAAATATTTACTACGTATAAAACATTATTGCAATTGGTTCAAAAGATTTTGTGGGCAAAAGCTATAATGAATTATAGTCATAAGTAGTAGAGCAATACGTTATTAAAGTTTTATACCTATATTGTACATAGAAAATTATTCTTAATAAACTACATAAAAAACCGATCAAGTGCAAGTTGTACTGGTGCAATTAGTGTTCCGTACCGTAATCGCTTTTAAATTTTTTTTTTACGGAAATATAAAATGATGAGTGAGTTCACAAAATACACCCCAAATGAGCTTTCAATAAAAGAATTAAGACGAAATAAATCTTCACCATTTTGGCGGTTAAACAGTTTTTTTTTTATGCCAGATAAATTTTACTGGAAAAAAAATCGAATTTTTTTTTATCACATGACATCTGTTAAGTGTTGTTTACTAATTGGACGTCGTTGATTCTGAATCTCCCCTTATATTGTATCTAGCAGCTCTAGTTTTAAAGATCAGGTACCGTGTTAATATTTACTATTCAACTGACAATTGCCATCAATAGCGTTATTAATAAACTAGTTTCTTTGCATCTTTTTTTTTTGTCAAGGAAAACATGCGTAAACAGTCCAAATTGTTTTTGTGTCATTTGTGGCGAATATATGTTTAAAGAATTCCGTTTGAATGTGTCGGACTTTGGGTTTTCATTAGAGACAAACATTAAGCCCTGGATTCCTAGTTTGGTGTGTAAAAGCTGTGTTGAGCCTTTACGTTTATGGGCAAATAAGAAATCATGATGACGGTTATATTTGTGCTGTGAAAATTACGAGTATAAATCGCAACAATCGTTCTAAGAGGATTTATCCTACCTTACAATCTGCTACTAGACCTGTTGTAAGTTCCAGTAATAGATAAGTACCAGAGCCATCTACATCCCAGGAACATCCAAATGAGTTCAGCCAACAAATTGATGATAGGGACGATAGTAGGGATAGTGAGTTTGATTGCCCCGGGGATTCTAGACCACTCAATCAAAGTGACCTGGATGACTCGATCAGAGATTTTGGACTGTCTAAAAAGGCATCAGAAGTTTTAGCTTCCCGGTTAAAAGAAAGACGATTGACAAAAGAAACGAATATCTCGTGTTCTGCACTAGAGAAAAGAATTTACTTCCTTTCTTTTCTGAAGAGGATGATTTTATACTTTGCAGTGATATTCCTGGTCTAATGGCTGCAATGGGATTACAAAAAATATGACTCAAATGAAAGGCGTTTATTTATAGACTCATCAAAACGTAGTCTTAAATGTACTCTTGCATAACGGTAACAACCTAGGTTCTTTGTCTATCGCACATTTAACCAAAGTCAAAGAAGATTATTCTACGATATTTCTAGTTATGAGCAAGATCAAGTACAATGAACATGAGTGGATTTTATGTGTGGATCTGAAAATGGTCAATTTCCTCTTGGGCCAACAAGGCCGTTATACCAAATATCCTTGTTTCATATGCTTATGAGATAGCAAAGCTAAAGCTGAGCACTAATCCTTGGGAGGCTGAATGTTATAAATTATCGGGCCGCTAGACCGCATAATATTTCCTCCTTTACATATCAAACTGGGGCTAATGAAACAGTATGTAAAAGCGTTTGACAAAGACGGGGAATGTTTTCAGTACATTTCAAGAATGTTTCCAAAATTGAGTACTGAAAAGTTAAAAGCTGGCATTTTTGACGGCCCACAGGTCAGGAAATTAATAAATGATCTAATTTTCACCAGTTGTATGGTAGATAATGAAAAATGCGTGGGACAAGTTCGTTTGAATAGTGAAAAATTTCTTGGGAAATAAAAAGTCTGACGACTACTCTCGACACATTGAGCAGCTAATGCTGCACTTCCAGCGACTTGGATGCAACATGAGTATACAGCTACACTTCCTCCACAGTCATCTAGATTTTTTTCCCGAAAATTTCAGTGATTTAAGCGAGAAACAAGAGGAAGGCTTCCACCAGGATATTCGCACTATGGAGAAGTGATACCAGGGTCATTGGAATGTAAGTATGATGGCTGATTATTGTTAGAGCATTCAGAATAGTACTCGTAAGTCGACTTATGCGAGAAAATCGTATCAAAGGAAATTTCATTCAAGTTAGGTGTGTCTACTAAAATGTTATAATTCGAAAAAATTGTATTTTTTATTAAAAGTCTCTCCACTCATATCTGTAAAACTAGAGCTGCTACAAGAAAACCGACTAGATATTTGAAATAAGTGTGAAAAACACATTCAGAATCGGGTATAACATTTCATTGAACAGAAATGCGGTTACGCAATGTTATCAAACGTGATGGACTCGTAATAATTTTCGCTCAACCTACATTTTATGGAGACTATTCCAGAATTTTTTTCAAAATTTTTTCATCAGTACTTTTCGAGATAGGGTGGGTGAACAGTTGTGTTTGACCATTTTCTTTTTTTAGATAACAGAAAGAAAAGTATATATTTTTGAACTCATGTTTTCACAAGTTTTTATTTGACACACCTCTCGATGACCTGGTAATTTTATTTTCATTTCCGATTACACCCCGCATAACTAACTCCTTAAGTGAAAATTTAACTTTAAAAACTGCACGGGATTGATTGGGCCATCAATTCTTATATTTGTGCCAAATTTTAACTTTCTATGTCAAATAGTCTCGGAGAATATCGTGTGTGACAGACGGACACCGAGGTGATCCCATAAGTGTTCCCTACGGAACATTAAAAATTTTAAAAAATAAATCCTTTAAAAATTTCATAACAATAGCTCTCATAACTTGAAAATAATTGTCCACGTAAGTAGAAAAAACAACTAAATTTTGAAATTAGTATACTTTTGCATATTAAATTTTAATTCTATTAATTATTATTCCCAATAAAACCAATCTAAAGTTTAGAGTCGGTCTCATTTATCTGTGGAACGTGGGAATTTATGAAATATCTGTAAAGTTCACTTTCATAAAAATCAAAATTTAGTAGACATTGATTTGAAAACCTGGAATTTAGAGAATGTTTCCAAAGACGTACGTCTGAAAATAAACACTCATCTTCTCTATGAAAGCTTCATCTGTTGGAGAAAGACATCGACGAGAATTCTTGTCCTGTTCCCATTGTATTTGCCCACATTTTACATCTATATAATATATATAAAATGCAACGTCTCTCTGTCCATTAGTGGGCTTATCACTCATCCGATTTACGTGCTTTTTCTTTCAAAACATACATATGTTCTCTGGCCAGGTTATAGGCTATATTTTATTACGTTACGTAACATAACGAATAAGCAGTGACGATAATAGTGAATCAGGTCGGAAAAAAGTTTGCCTAAACCATTAACAATGGAACAATATCATGTAGCAAAGAATATCTATATCTATAATATATATAAAATGCAACGTCTCTGTCTGTCAGTTAATGCACTTATCCGATTTACGTGTTTTTTTTTTTAAATTTATACATTTGTTCTCTGGCCAGGTTATCTATAATCTTTTATAATATATATAAAATGCAACGTCTCTCTGTCTGTCCGTTAGTGCGCTTATCACTCAAGAACCATTTATCCAATTTACGTGCTTTTTTTTTAGCTCATACATTTGTTCTCTGTCCAGGTTATCTATAATCTTCTATAATATATATAAAATGCAACGTCTCTCTGTCTGTCTGTCCGTTAGTGCGTTGATCACTCGAGAACCACTTATCCGATTTACGTGCTTTATTTTTAAAACATACTCTTCTCTGGCCAGGTTATAGGATATATTTTATTACGTTAAGTAACATAAAGAATAAGCAGTGTCGATAATAGCGAATCAAGTCGGAAAGAAGTCTGCCGCTAGCGCGTTCTCTTGTAATATACTGCCTAAATCATTAAATATGGCACAATATTATGTAGCAAAGAACATAATATATGCAACATATCTCTCTTTATCTGTTTTGTCCGTTAGTGCGCTTATCATTCGAGAACCACTTATCCGACTTACGTGTTTTTTTTTAATTCTTAACTTAATATTTGTCAAAAAAATCTATAACATATAAAACGCAACGTCTCTCTGTCTGTCTCTCCGTTAGTGCGCTTAGCACTCAAGAACCACTTATCCGATTTATTTTTTTTTATAAAATACATATGATCTCTGGCCAGGTTATAGGATATATTTTATTACGTTAGGCAACATAAGGAATAAGCAGTGACGATAATAATGAATAAGTTCACGTGAGCGGCGCCATGGGCACGGTTAATATCATATAATCAATAAAATTGTCATTTTAGTTTTCAGTTATGTATAAGGAATATTCATTCTTAAAGTTATAATTACTTTATTATTTCCTATTTCATAAGACATCTAGTATATCTTTCAGTTATGGGCCGTCGCTACTAGCCCATTATCCAATAAGGCACAATTCAAATATGCCATTTTTAGCGTACCGTAGGCGTGGTACAGTATCATTAGCCAGTTCAGTAGGACTTGCGCTCAATGATTTGCAGAAGTCGATATTGGCTCGGGCGCCCGAGGGGCGCTTTTTCTTGAGTCAAGAAAAAAGAGCTCTTCGGGCCCCCGGGCCAACATCGACCTCCTCAAATCATTGAGTGCAAGTCCTACTGAACTGGCTAATGATACTCTACTACGCTTACGGTGCTACCGTTCAGGCTAAAAATGGTATATTCGAATTGGGCCTTATTGGATAATGGGCCAGTAGCGACGGCTCAAAATATCTGAAAGGTGAACAGTTTCTGTGGCAGATGAACCTATCAAAGGGGCAAGTTGCTACTGCCCACGCCACTTTTTTTCCCGTAGCTCTTAGTCCATAGTCCAAGAGTTTTATTAGCGATGTTTATCTTCAGACCAATCTCTCTGGACTTGTAAAGTTTATTCAGCATTTCTTCCAATTCTTCTTTGTGGTTAGATATAAGCACAATATCATTCGCGAATCGCAAATGATTGAGTTGCTCTCCTCCTATATTTATACCCTTACTTGTTCATGGAAGTTGTTTAAAAAGATCTAGCGCCAACGTAAACAATTTCGGCGGGATGGTGTCCCCTTGACGTATCTCTCTTTTCATTTATATCTTATTGGTCTTTTCTTTTAATACTATCTGAAATGTTGCATTTTTATATATATTTTGAATAATCTGCGAGTATCTGCTGTCAATTCTACAGTTACTAAGACTAGTTAATGTTGCCCAGATTTCAAGGCAGTCAAACGCTTTCTCGTAATCCACAAAAGCTACCCAAATTTTAAAATTATACTCGTTTGACTTTTCTATTAAGGTTCTTAATACTTGAAGGTGGTCCAGTGTACTAAAGCCTTTTCTAAATCCGGCTTGTTCTCTGGGTTGGTAAGCGTCCAATTTTTTGCGAGGGTCGCAGTTATTATTTTTATAAATAACTTGTACATTACGGACATAGTTGGTTAATTTAGATTAATCTCCTTTTTTGAAGAGCAAGACCACCACAGCATTATCCCAGTTTCGAGGTACATCGCACATACCGAGACACTTATTATACAATATATCTAGCATTCATAATATGGGCTCTCCGCCCTGTTACAACATTTCGACAAGTATGCTGTCTTCACCTGTTACTCTTTATTTGCCATTTTATTTAAAGAATCTTGCATTTTGTATTTTGTGACGTTGGAAATATCTTCATATCCTTCATTCATTACTCAATACAGTATTCAAACTGACTCGCTTTTATCTGGTGGTAGTTCTACGTTACTCTTATAAAGGTCCTTGTAGATTGGAATTGGCAGAAATTAAATGGACCAGAAAATAAAGAAAAATATCAGAGAAGACATCAAACTCAAAAATAGAAGAAACTCTAAAATAGAAAAAGTTTGAAACACCTAAACACACAAATGAATGAAGGGAGACATCGAATAATAAAACTGATGATAACCAAGAGATCACACAAACCCAGGCGATAAGGGAAGCTACAGAAATATATTATCAAACACTATATAATGTGGTATGGAGGGATATCGCTAATACAATCTCTTCAAACTCTATTTAATATATGCCTTATAGAAACTAAAATATTAACAGCCTGGTTAAACTTTTTGCGTATTTTTAAAAAGGGGAATAAATTTAAATTGGCAAATTGCAGACCCATCAGCGTATTATGAGCACTATACAAAATCCCCACTAGAATCATAACATATGGATTAACGAACAAATTAGACAGTTCTCAACCACGGGAACAAGCGGGATTTAGACGGGGATACAGCACTTTGGACCATCTGAAACAATTGGATTAGTGGAAAAAGCAAATGAATATCAGGTCACTTTGTGGATAGCAGTGATTGAATACGAAAAAGCATTTGATTCGGTAGAGATATGGGCAGTAATTAACGCTTTAAGTAAGTGTTTAAAAGATGCTGTGACATACAAAAATGTATGTTTCGGCACTTGGACAAACGCTGACGGCATTACGACAAGGGTAAAATCCCTACTGAGGAGGGGAGGTGAGCGATAAAAAAAAGCAGAGTCGACGAAACATATACAATTTCTCTCGAACAGTTATATAAAAATGTATGTATGTATATCGATTTATGACGTTCTTCGTCGTCTTCGATTCCCAGTCTCCATTCTTCTCTATTTCCCCATAGTTCTTCTTCTATTCCTCTTTCTCTGATTTCTCTATCTAGCCTTTCTCTCCAGCTTCTCCTAGGCCTCCCTCTTTTTCTTCTTTCAATCGGTTTCCATTTAAGAATCTGTCTTGGTATTCGTTCCTCTGGCATTCTTAGGACGTGACAATACCATTTAAGCTGTTTAGTTTTAATATCATCCACAATTGTATGTGTGACTTCCATCATTTCGCGTATCCGTTCATTGGTAATTCTTTCTAGCTTAGATTTCCATGCTGCTCGTCTCCAATAATCCATTTCGATTGCTTCCAGTGTTTTCTCTGTTCTTAACTTTAACTATCATACTTCACTACCATATGTAACAATGCTTTTAATAATGGTGTTATATATTCGATTTTTATTTTTCTTTGATATATGTGAGTCCCACAATATTCCATTCATCAACGCGGTTGCTCTCCTCCCTTGGTTATTCCTACCTTTGATGGCTGCACCCATCATCCCGTCTTTTGTTATTTTCATCCCTAAGTATTTATATTTTTGGCAACTCTTTCATTTGCTGTTCATCATTTAAGATTAGGTCTGCTGTGTACCACCCCCCCCCCCCGTTTGTACTCTTCAATTAATTTACGTGTCATATATTCTATGTCGTCGTATTGTTGTGCTATTACGACCTGATCGTCTACGAAACATAGTATGTAGAGTGTATTATTATCTAGAGATATTCTCATGTTACCACATTTCCTTTTCCAACGTTTTAATGCTTGTTCAACATAAATATTAAATAATGTTGAGGAGAGACAGCATCTCTGTTTGAGTCTTTTATTCACATAGAACCTTCTAAAATCTGGTGCACAACTTTGAATTTTGCAGTGTTATTCTTATATAAACTTTTTACGGCTTTAATTAAATTTGAATTTATATTCGTTCTTTCTAGGGTTTCCCATAATCTGCTGAGAGGTACATTATCGTACGCCTTTTTGAGGTCCAGGAATAACAAATGGGCTTCTTGGTCGTACACCGTTTTCTTCTTTATTATCTGGGTCAAGCTGTCGATCTTCCCGCTCTAAATCCCGCTTGTTCTTCTGCTTCCATATCGCTGTATTCCTTTTCTATTCCATTCTTAATTTTTCCATATACTCTACTGAGTGAACTGGTCACTGCAATCCCTCTGTAGTTGTTGCAATCGGTCCTACATCCCTTTTTGTGAATTGTGGATATTATAGATACTCTCCACTCGTCTGGTATTTCTCTTTTACTAATACATTCTTGGAATAGCTCAGTTAACTGTCCGTATAACTTCTTGGTTCCATTTTTTAGAAGCTCTGCCGGTATATTTCCTGAACCGGGTGCTTTTTCTTTTTGAAGTGATCGGCATACGTTTTTAACTTCTGCAACCGTAATTCTGATCGAAGTAGCTTACGTTTACATGTTGTGTCTCATTTTCTTCTTGAAATTCTTTTCTGTTTTCTGACAATAACGCTTTGACGTATTCGTTCCATTCTTGAATTTTAACAGAGGAGACAATGTCTTTCCTCATCTCTTTTCTTAAGGATTTTATGATTTTTCAACTTTCGGCACGTTTGCTTCCAACCAAATATGTATTTATTCTATTACAAGTTTTTTTCCCATGTTCCAATTTTGTCAGAGTCAGTTTTAGTGGACATAAACTTTTCATATTTCTTTTTTTTTCTTCTATTGCCTTTTCTATTTCTTCGTCCCACCAATATGATTGGCGCCGTTTTTGTATTTGCTGGATTCCTAGAGCTTCTGCGGCTGCTTCATGTAGGCAGTTTTTTATATAATCGTAGTGTTCCCCTATTTTCCCAAATTGTTTATTCTGTAATTTGCCGTCTAATCTGTTTTTGTAAAGTAATTTGACGCTTTCGTGCTCTAAACTTCTCAGATTAAATCTTTGTTCATTCTCGTTCTTCCTCATAGACAAATGTCTTATCTTTTCTTACTGGAAACATTATTTTGGCTTTTAGGAGAGAGTGGTCACTTCGCAAAAGTTGCTCCTCTATACACTCGTACCTCTTCTATCCTTATACTTGTTTTCTGGCGCATTATTAGATAGTCTATGATAGACTTTAAGTTCCTGGCTTCTTCTATTCTCGTGTATTTATGTATCCCTCTGTGTTGCTAAAAGCCATTCATTATCTTTAGTTCATTTTGTTCACATAGTGATATCAGTCTGTTGCCGTTTTCGTTTACTATCTCTTCTTACCACTTGGCTTTTATGCTTTTTTCCTGTTGTGCTGTTTAAGTCTCCAAGCAACATAATTTCCCTGGAGTTTCCGATTATAGATATTTCATAATGTAATTTGGAAGAACTCATCTTTCTCTTTTATTAAAGCGTCATTATTTGGGGCTCCAATAATTGTTACCTTATGATTCCGTATTCCGTTCATTTTAATTATTCGTTCGTTTACAGTTTTCCATGTCGTGATGAATCTTCTAAGCTTCTTGTTGATTAGTATAAACACTCCTCGAGCGGCTCTGGTATCCTTTTGTACTCCGCCGTAAAAGTGGTCATAGTAGCCCAAGTTTTCTGATCTCTGACCCTTCTTTTTTGTTTCTGTAGTTATGTAAAGTCTATTTTATATATTTTTAGTTCTGATATAACTTCATTCATCTTTTTTGAGAGACCTTGGACATTCCACGTTTCCCAATTCATAATCCGTTTTCGTAGCTTTGATCGTCGACCTTGAATACGTCCACTCCGAGGCTTTGTACTGGGTTTTTTAACATTAATTTTTTTCCGAGTCCTGAGGAGTTAGCCTGATGCCTCAACCTCCAACCTGGAGGACCAGGGTTTCCGTTTCTGAGTCTTCTTCTCCTAGATAGATAGCTTTCGCTACAGTTGAGGAGTTCTACCTACCCCAAATTGGTTCTTCCGCTTCTCCTTCTAATGGTAATTCACATGCTAACCACTTCGAAATTTGAATATTTGTTGTCACTCATAACTCTGAGAAGGGACACTTACTAGATGCTATCAGCCGGATCAGCTGAACCGAGGTTTTTTTAACCAGGTTGTTATTCTTCCCTTCCCCTTCCCCCTTTCTTACCCTGGATTGGGACAGGCCATGGTGGATATAAAAATGCCACATCACAAATAAAGCTTGAAGAAAAAACAAAATCAAAATTAAAAGTGGAATTAGTCCCAAAAGCTGTTCACGTTGACTCTAGAAGACATGTTCAAATCGCTACAGTGGAAAAACAAATGAATGTTAATTGACGGTGAGCGATTAAATCACTTCAGGTTCGTAGATAATGTTACTCTGATCGCCAATACAAAAGAATAATTACTAGAAATGCAGAAGGAATTGAATAACAAGTCTCGAGAAATGGGTCTAAAACGTCACTAAAACCAAATATTAGAACAAAAAAACTGAAGATAACAACCAGGAACTTTTAATAGAAGGTAAAAGAATATAAAAGGTCCAAACATTCATACATTTAGTACAAAAAATCGAAATATCAAAGAATAATTTAAAAGCTGACTTGGATTGAAGAGTTTCGTTAGCTTGATCTGTGTTCGGAAGGTTACAATCCACATTTAAATTGGATATCTCAAATACAATAAAAGCCAGAGTGTTCGATCGATATGTATTGCCGGTTCTAACATATGGCACTGAACCATGAGCTTTAAATAAAAGTATAATGTACAAGTAACTCATAGAGCAATGGAAAGGAAAATGCTAAATATTAGATTCCCAAATTGCATTTCTAACATCGAGACACAAAAAAGATCAAAAGTGATATTGTAATACCACGAATATGTACACTAGGGTAGAAATGGGCAGGGTATATCGTAAGGATGATTGATAACAGATGGATATATGGTTGAATAGAGGACCAGGGAATAAAAAGGACGTAGAGGTATACCACAGACCAGATGGATGGACGATATAAAAAGACTAAAGGAACACGTCAGAAAGCAAAATACAGAGATTACTGGAGATAACTTAAGGAGGTTTACATCCGACTATGGATGGAATAAGCTAATAATGATGGTGATGATATTTGAAAAGATCTCCTAACACGCTTTTAAGAGACTAGCAAACAAAAACGGGATAAAGAGTTTTTGCTTAAATACTATACTGGATGCATTTTCGCTGCATTACTCCCAAGGCGCGAGCCTCACCAGGCAAAAGGTGAGGAAGAAGGAGGGATTAAGGAGTAACATCTAGCTAAAAAAACTAGGTTCAACTGGCTCCGGCTGATAGCACTCTGTAAGAGGCCCTCGCCCAAGGTTACGGATGAAGACCACAACAGCGATGAAGGTGAAAAGAGACTTAATACAGCAGATTTCGCGGAGTGACAGAATGTCAACGTGCAATTTATTGTAGTTTAATTTTTTTAAAGTTTTTACCGTAATAAATAACCGGTTACGAAGGTATAAAATAATAAATGACTTCACAAATCACACCCCCAACAAAATGACCTTGATTTTTTTTTTTCATACCAGATAAATTACAAAGTGATGTTCAATCTACACCCTGTGGAGAATATTCCAGAATTTTTCAAATTTTTTGATCAGTACTTTTCGAGATAAAGAGGGACAGCGACTTTTGGCAATATTTTAAAAATAATATAAAGAGAAGTGTGCGCAAGTATTTATTATATATATTTTTAAACTCATGTTTTTACAAGCTTTAATTTGACACCCCACTCGATGACCAGTTAATTTTTTTTTCACTTCCGACTTCACTCTCCAGTCCTCCCTTAAGTCAAAATTTAACTTTCAAAACTATACGGTTCTGATGAGGCCATAAATTCCTATATTAGTGTCAAATTTCAACTTTCTATGTCGAATAGTTTCGGAGAAAATCGGGTGTAACCGAAGTGATCTTATAAGTGTTCCGTTCGGAACATTAAAAAGGAAAAATCTGTATAAAGATAGAGTCCAATGACTTCACCAGACAACATAACTTGAAATCTTATTAATATTTCTAATGATTGCTTTATCCTGTTTTACATTTTTAGTCCGTGATCAATTTGTTTAGTTTTACTATGCAATATTGCTAATAGACAATATCATAACAATAAAGTGCTTTTAAACATTTCGTATTTGTTGTAGGAAAAATAAATAATTATTCTGTATATATATAATATATATATATATATATATATTAATATTTATTATATATATATATATGAACTTATGCGACTACACAAGATATTTGATGTGCTTGGCGCAAGGGTAGACCTCACAAGTCTTCCTTTTATAGGTCACATGCAACAAGGAGGTTCTCCTAGCCCCTTCGACCGTAACATTGGTACAAAAATGGGGATCAGAGCCGCTGACTGGATGGGATGTCAATTGACAAACAATAAAGATGAGAAGGGACAAGTCTGTTGCACGGATCCTAACACCGCCGTAGTACTGGGTGTACTAAAGGCACGATACAAATGCTCTAGTATCCTTTCTCTGAAAGAACAGGCTGACTTTGAGTAAGTATTTCATCTGGTGGGTTGATGAGTGATAGAAAAGAGTTTTTTTTTTTAAAAAACATATATATATATATATATATATATATATATATATATATATATATATATATATATATATATATCTTTAATATACTTTGCTCTTGAGGTAATGCTGAACTGTTCTGGCTGACCAACATCTTGCACACACTACAACAGACATATTTAGTTATTTACTAATTTTAAATTTATTTTAAAGATACTTTACGACTTTCTGTACAGGTTATATGTATTTCCTATTCTTGTAAAAATGCTTTAGTCTCTCATGTCGACTTATTTACTACGTTTTAGCATCGAATGTTAGGTATCTTTGTCGAACGTCCAAACTGAGGGCTGACTTTCCTTGCCTATTACAAATATATAACTCTCTCATTCTTTCCAAACTGACCTACGGTGACTTTATATATGGAGCTGCGACTCAAAGCTATATCAAGACCCTCGATCCAATCCAAAATCAATCCCTCCGACTCTCTACGGGTGCTTTTCGCACCACCCCCATCCCTACTTTACAATGCCTTACATCTACCCCTCCCTTACATCTTGTGAGACAGCTGTCTCTCCTAAAATTTTATTCATCCTCCATATATAAACCTCTTTCCAAAACCACATTGAACCTATCCAACATACACAGACCCAACCCACTACTTCCACAAAACTCGATTCCTCAGAGAATCTCGGCCTTACTGTCACTGCACAATCTCTCCCCCCCTAAATATGACTACCCTTTGCAAACCACCTTTCCCCCATGGCTCTCTCCTATTCCACATATTGATCTTTCCATGCGACAATATAATAAAGTGGACTCTCCAAACTCTTTCCTCAATAAATCCTTTTTACAAATCGTCGCCACAAAATACCCCAAACATACGCTCTTTTATACGGATGGGTCCAAATCAGACAAGGGAGTCGGTTCTGCCTTCACATCGCCCTCCACCTCCAGAAAGTTCAAACTTCCTCATTATGTCTCCATATTTACAGCTGAACTCCTAGCCATCAAAGAGGCAACTAGATTCGCTCTAACCACAAGCTCCAACCTCATCCTAATTATCTCCGATTCTCTCAGTGCCTTATCATCCATCAAGACCAGAAATCTATCCTACAACTACATCCGACAAATCCTAGATCTCCTCTACTCCGCAAAACTGAAACAACGTTCCATCTCCTATTTCTAGCTTCCCAGCCACATAGGCAACCAGGGAAATGACAGAGCGGATAGACTAGCCAAACAAGCTATAGACAACGGTATTTCCATCACAGCCGAGAATTTCTACTCAGACTTCAACTCTCACCTTAAATCTATCCATAATTCTTTATTTCAATTACAATGGGATCTAGAAAATCCAAACAACAAATTGTGGCCACTCAAATCCTCGGTATTCCCCCCCCCCCCCCCCCTACATAACAACAACCTCAATAGAAAAGAGAACGTGATTCTGCGAAGACTGGCTGCTGGACACACTTTCTCTACTCATCGCCATCTCTTGGAAGGAGCACAAGACCCTAAATGTCAAAGTTGTGGATCCAACCTTACAGTCTCGCATATACTCACAGCAAATCACCTTAAAGACATCCGACTAAAGTACAACCTACCCTCTTCCATAAGTAACATAATCACCATCTTTGCTGAAAATAAAAATAACATATGTGACTATCTCCGAGAATTTCATTTTAAAGTTTAAACCAATTTAACAATCACCTTATGGGCGCTAAATAACCTCGTAGTTGATGCGCCCCGGCTCCAAAAACATCATCATCATCATCATCATCATCTGGTGGGCTGATGAGTGATAGAAAAGAGTTTTTTTTTTAAAAAACATATATATATATATATATATATATATATATATATATATATATATATATATATATATATATATATATATATATCTTTAATATACTTTGCTCTTGAAGTAATGCTGAACTGTTCTGGCTGACCAACATCTTGCACACACTACAACAGACATATTTAGTTATTTACTAATTTTAAATTTATTTTAAAGATACTTTACGACTTTCTGTACAGGTTATATGTATTTCCTATTCTTGTAAAAATGCTTTAGTCTCTCATGTCGACTTATTTACTTCGTTTTAGCATCGAATGTTAGGTATCTTTGTCGAACGTCCAAAGTGAGAAAACGGCCTGATTTCTACACAGCAGGGCGTATTTTTAAAAACATTATGGAAAGCAAAAAACGCAAATTCCAGTAAGCTAAAGGTAAATTACTGAAAAATTTTAACGTTACTGCCTCTTGAAAAAACTTCCTTGGCGAATAATTGAAAAATATTTTCATTTATACAAGATACTATCCATTAATCACTAACATCGTAGGAACAAAACATTGTAAATTCTACACTCGGGCAACTGCGTTTTGATTTTTACAGGGAAGGAATTAAAGAACCAAGTAAATTAAGGAACAAATTTAAGGACGATTGGTGGAGTTTTCCTTAGGTAAGTGTTTGCTTTGGTCACCATCTGATTGTGCTCGAAAGTTTTCTAATATCATCGGGTAGCTGCTGCTGCCAAACTTCTTGCTTACCACCAGTGTTGTGAAAACGACGATAAAGGCATAAACCGTAACATCTATAGCTTTCCTGACGACAGCATGCTATTTTCTTCATTCATTTCGAATATCAAGTGCCCATGCAAATATCCACTCAAAGCAGGAAGTTCTCCAACTTAACAACATATTTCTGTAGTATAATTTAACAATACAAACCTAGACAGCAGCCTTTTCCAAAAAATTTAAGTTTAAACATAATTATGTCCGGACACTAGCTGCCATTAGTATCATAACTCAGCTTACTATGCGTTAAAGAGCTAATACGTCTTGGCATGAACATGATAGGTCTCAAAAGATCGGAATATTATCATACTGAAAAGCTGTGTACTCCAAAACAGCTAATCTTTAACAAAGTTTAGTTCGTCAATAGATGGAATGCTGCCCCCATGTTTGGAGTTCGCCTCTCAAACATACTTTTTTGTTGAGAAACCTTGAGTCTGTAGAACATCAAAAAGAAGTTTGTGATTTGAATCTATTCTATAAACACTTTCAAGAAAAGTTGTGTATATTTTAAAGTATTAATAACATAAAAATGTTATTCAGTATGCTCGCACATTTAGACACGAATGGATGATCAGTCCCAGGAAATTGATCGACTTTTACGAGTGAAGCAAGTATTATTTCATCTAGAAAATACAATCGAAAGGGATAGCTCTTATTGTGGGAATCTCGTTATATACAATGGTTAATCACCAATTTGCTGGCTTTATACTAAGTGATAAACCCTTCAAGCAGGGTAGATGCCGTACCAAATATTTTCATCACACAAATGTTTCCAACAATCGATGTATTATCGGCATGCTTCAGAACTTCTTCTTAAGAGGTGCGACCAGAAAGATCATTAACAACTAAAAGGTTGATCTAGCTTGTGAAGCACTTAAATTTAAAAGAAAATTTTAAGAAAAGATGTTGTCAATCTTAGAACTAATTTTTGAATCTGATAAGAATGATTTTATCCAAAGTCTTCGCTTCTTAAACTCATAAGTTTTTCGGAAATAATTTTTTACAACTTCATCAAATGCACAGGAAAATTCAAATGAAAATATTACTACTGTTGTTCTATTGTTAACCTTAGAGACCAAATACTGTCGCTGATTCCATTCCAAATTCTAGAATCGTGTTTAAATGTCTTTAAAATTTCATATTTTTTCAAAAAGCTTAGTAACCACTCTTAATTAGTTTTGAACTATTTATAATATTTTATAGATAATAATTAAACTGGACATAAAAACAACAATGGTATTTTTCAAAATACTTGGGTTTTCGCCATCAACCAGTTGCAACTTCAATAATGGCGACATAGTAGAAGCAATTTGCATATAGTTTTTTAGGAAGTTTTTTGAATAGCTGCTATTATACATTGAAGTGGACTAAAAATATGTGGTAACTTTTTGTACGACTCCCAATTTTTTTTTATATTTCTGGGTAATGAAATTAATGTATTTCTTTGAGTATAATTTGTTTTGAATTTTGTTCATCACATTTCAAGTTGTTTTTGTTGTGTTTCTGGTCTGTAAGATTTTTTACTCTAATATAAATTTTATTTCCGCCTTAATTTTAAATCACAATGCTTTCCTAATTTTGTGTTAGTTTAATATACTTTCACCACAGTAAACATAAAACACAGTAACGACGCTCAAGAGAATTTTTAGGTACTGTTTTTTATCATGCGTGCGTCCCCTATCATGCCAACAACATGGCTGCTAGCGCGGTCGCGGGTTTTATTTACATCTGGATTTCAAGGAGAATCTTTTTATAATGTGCTTCAAAATTCATTATTAATAATTTTCCAGTAAGTAAATGACTCGTTGTCGAGTAATTGAAAATAATTATAAAATACAGTTACAAAAATATATGTGATATTTCCAAAGGAGTTATTTTTTTTTAGATTTCCCAAAGATCCTAAAAGGTAATTTATTCATAATTCTTTATTTCGATTATGCAATATATTATATAAAGAATATGATAATTATGTTTTCATATTAGAGGTACGTTTTATTTGTAAAACAGCTGATGTTTTATTATTGTTAAGGTTTATGTGATTCCACTTGTACGCTTTTTTTCTGAATTCAGGGCAGAATGCTAAAATTCGCCAACCAAACTTTCAAAACTCAATTTGGGCATGCAAAAGTAGCATTTCTCCAGCACGAATGAGTTTGAATAAATCAGGGCATGAATTTATTTTTTTTTATATAAATAGTATATTGGCACGAAAAGTCATTAGTTGTATGAAAATTATTATATTAGACTTAACTAATGATAAAATGTAGCAAGAAGTGTGTTCACTTCATTTTTAAGATCAGAAGAAAGATGATCTCATCTTAAAATGATAATTATAATAGGTCTGATGCTGACGGTGGTGAATCTAAGCTGGGAGATCTTGGGAATGGTAGTGAATCATTCTCCTCTGTTGATGTCTCCTTGGGGGAAGTATTTGACTGTATATATAAACTTGACATAAATAAAGGGCCAGGTCCTGATGGTATATCTCCCAGATTTTTAGTTAACTGTGCCTATGCTTTGGCCAAACCGCTATATATGCTTTTTAAATTGTTCCTGGGGGGCGGTGTTTTTCCTGACCAGTGGAAATATAGTTTTGTTACTCCAGTTTTCAAATCCGGCGAGCAGTCAAACGCTAAAAATTATAGACCTACTATTCTACGTTCTATCCCAAAATTGTTCGAAAAAATTGTTTGTGATAAATTAAAATACTTCATAAAACCTCTTTTAGTTCAGAAACAGCACGGTTTCGTTGGGGGCCGATCGACAGCTACAGACTTGATCTTGTTGGTTCAAAATACTATTGTTGCAATGGAGGCAGGTGGTCAGGTTGATTTGGTTTATACGGATTTCAGCAAGGCCACGATATCTTGATAAGGAAATTAAGAAGTTATGGCTTTTGTGGATCACTACTTAAAATCTGGTGAACCGACCCCAAAGAAAGCGAAGGCAATTCTGTCGGCTGGAAAAGTGAAGGCGTCAGTTTTTTGGGATGCTAAAGGTGTTATGGTGCACTACCTTCCGAAAGGCGAAACAATAAATTCGACTTACTATTGCACCCTTTTGCGTCGTTTACGTCAAGAAATTAAAGAGAAACGCCCAGGATTACTGAGAAAGAAAGTTTTGTTCCATCAAGACAACGCTCGCGTTCACACGTCCATTGAGTCTATGGCTCAAATTCGTGATTGTGGTTTCGAATTGCCACCCCACCCGGCTTATTCTCCTGAGTTGGCACCTTCGGACTTTCATCTGTTTCCAAACCTAAAAAAACACCTCGGTGGCCAGAAATTTTCATGAAATGAAGAAGTCGAAGCTGCAGTTAACCAGTATTTTGAAGACCTTGAGAAATCTTTTTTTTTCAAACAGGTGTGGAAGCTTTGGAAAGCAGGTGGAAGAAGTGCATAGAGCTAGGTGGAGATTACGTCGAAAAATAAAAATATTTTTGTCCGTAGAATATATTGCTGAACCATCATGGTGGCGATTTTTCTGTGTAAAATCATTTTATTTTATTAGAAACACAGTCTGCACTTAAAGAAAAGATTATAGTAGTACTAGGTGTGTTACTCATTCACGGAACCTGCATATCGAGTACGATATACAGAGTACGTCGTATGCACTATGCGGGTTTCGCCAATGGGTCCGCTTGTCTGTTAGTTAGTGGCCGTTGTCAGGTCTTCCGTAAGCCGTAAAGCTTGTTAGTGATATAAGTAACATCATACAGCTGTTACAAGGAGAGAGTTCTAGTTTCAAAATTAGTAAAATAGCAATATTCTGTGCCCTGACCATTAAAGGAGCAGAATAGCCTTGCGGAACAAAAAATAGTAAATATTATAATTATAATTGTAAGTTTATATATGTTTATTGACAACTGCATCCATTTATTTCCCTTAATATTTTATATTTCTCAGCTTGTTTGTTTTACGAAGGCCGCCTTTTAAGTTTTTACAAACGACAGTGAATTGTTCTTGGCACCCATTTCTTCGCACAGGGTGGAAAGCAATCTAGTCTGCAATGGTCGGCTTTTATAAAGAATTAAAACAATTTTATGAAATATAACTTATATATATTTAATAGAATTTTCGCAAATATTTAAATTCCACCCACACATGAGTATACAACTTACGTTGTTGCTTTTGCAATTACATGCATTAGTTTTACAATTTTTTGTACATTTACATTGCCTAATTAACGAATCTGGTATCGAATTTTTTAACATGAATTTGGGTAACAATTCACCTGTTTCTATAGTGTAACCAAATTCTGTTGCATCTAAATGTCGATACCGAGAATACAATGACATTTTCCATATGTACGTTTGTAGTGAAGCTCGTGAAATGTGCAATTTTAAAGCATCGGATGTACATGGAATTTTTCCAAAATTAATACCCATCCCACAAGAACGTTCTAAAATTATTTGTCTAGCATTATCTGCTGTTTCTCCAGCTTTATTCAAAATTTTCAAATACAATTTTTCTAATGCATTGAATTCCATGGCATTTAATTGTAAGCCAGTACCAAGTGGGGTTAATGCATTTTGAGTATCTAAATCAAAGACTAAATCTAAAGCTTTATTTTTAGTACCTACTTTACTAGTAGTATCACAGCCTGTAAACGCATGTAAAGCAGGCAAAACTTGACAAACTTGACTAGTTAAATATTCAGCAGCTACATTACAAGACAATAATCTTGGCTTCTGACCAACTACTTTAAAATACAATCCTGTACAACCAATTAATTTGAAAAAGCTCCAATAATGAATTGCTAATATAAAAACGTCGGTATCAACGGAATGAATTATTATTTCAGAATTATAAGGTAACATATATCGAGCATGACAAAATATCCTTGTATCAGCCTCTAAGTGATTGTTTTCTAACTCAATAATTTCATGTATATTATTTCCCTGTATACAATAGCACTTTTCAATGTTATAGAATCCACCTGATATTATTAATTGTTGAGTGTGACTTAATGCAACGTAATTTACAGCATTATTAGATAAATATTGAACCAATTGAAACTTATTATTTGTATTCATCATTAAAGTTTTAATATTTTTTGGAATTTTTGTATCACAGTTTTGAATAAATATATTCGCGCCTACGTACGGGCGTTGCGTATATATCTATGTATACAGTTTCGATGCGGCCGCGGGCGCTCGAACGCAATTTGTTAACTGTTAAAAAACAATGTTTAAAAATAAAGATATTGCAATATTTCCTACGGTAATTTGTAGAAGAGATCTCAAACTTTAATTTGGACACTTGGCAACATTGAAAATTTTAATTTTTGACCCCAATATTGGGAGGTGAAAGTGGCCATTTTCGCGTTTTCTCGCACTTAAAATCGCCGATATCTCGAAAACGGCGCATTTTAGAGAAAATTCACAAGAGACATTTTTTGTTCAAAATGGTCCAATTTACCTAAAAAAACTTGTTCCGGGGCGAAAATTTCAATTTTTGGACTTTGTTTAAAAAAAATTTGTTTAAACAAATTCGGACCAGGTTACCGCCCGGCAACATGTTGACTTGTCTATTTAATAAAATCAACAATTTTTACAGCTTCAGACAGAACATTTTTTTTAATTATCTGACATCTTTTTTGTGGCAAGCGCATGTCTGTGAAGAAAGCAGTGCGTCCTTTCCATCTATGGCATAATGTCTTTTAATTTGACGCGCCACTATTCTTACCCGTTATCGCTTTCGCACCATCAGTACATGCCGCAATGCGCTTATTCCAGCCCAAGTTTTTGTTTTGTGTTGCATCAGTAAAACCTTTAAAATAGTCCTTCGCCAGTTGCATGACCAGGAATTGATTTCCAAAATAGCATAATTTCTTTAATTGACCCCTCGCATTTGTATCAGACGAAACACAATTGAGCCAAATTCGACACGTTCGTTGACTCGTCGAACTGAATAGAATGCTTGAAGTGCTGCGGTCTCACTGCGGCTTGATTTATTGATAGAAATTTGCTGGTTTTTCAAGACAAGTGATTTACGCTCGAAGAATTCTAATGGTTCACTTTGTAAAGATGAGTGTTTTGTAGACGGTGCATTTCGTTTTGTCACAAATTTGTCCATTTTATTGATTTATTTAACACTGTATGAGAGAAGAAATCGTTCTATTTGTTTCCGTATAAACGTAATTAACAATGGTACTCTTCTCGTTGTTTTGTTTTTATAACCAGAGCGGGATAATTTGCACGAACCTGTCCTAGTCAAAGAGCATGGGACGAAAGAGCCGCTCGCGCAGCCTGGCAGTAATATAAGACCTGAACAAGCATGTCTTGTGGTTTGAACTTGTTTGTCGGTATTTCTGGCAAGTGTAAACATTCTTTGCCACGTTAGTAATGTAAAACTTTGATAACGCTAAAAATATTATATTGAGAGGGGGGGGTCGCAGTTTTTTGGCTATTTAAGGGGTCGCGTCACTAAAAAGGTTGGGAAACGATGCTTTAGAAGATCGAAGAACAGTTAATGCTGGGTAGTATACAACAATTTGTTGGCCAGAAGTCATCGATGAAATCAGGAAAAACAACCGAAAACGTCACATCATTCTTCTTCATGACAATACCAGCTCTACCACAGCACGTTAAACAAAACATCGAATTAATATCTCATTGCCCGTATTCACCGGATTTATCGCCTAACGACTTCTTTTTGTTCCCGAATATCCAAGAAAATGCGTGGACAGCGATTTTCATCGCCTCAAGAAGTTGTTGAATCCTTCCAAAACAATGTTTTTGAGGTACCAACTTCAGAGATGAGAAAATGTTTCGAGAATTGGTTCGAACGCAAGTGTATAAATCTTAAATTCTTTCATTGTAAAACTTAAAAGGTAGCCCTTGTATATCTCCTCTTGACAGATTTTATTCTTCGATAAATACCACCCAAATCCTGTTAACTTTGCTTAAAATAACAGATTGTGTTTCTTTATTTGTTTTATCTCATGTTCATTAAACATTTGTTTAAAACTTGACAAATATTACATCCTTAAGTACTTACATAACTATTTACTTTGAAACAGATTGTTAAAATTAATAAAGCAGGTTCAATAGTGAATAAAGACTAAGTTTAGTACAGAAATAAAAACTGTTAACCGATATGTTTTTCCCATCAGATTAATTAGTTGTTAAAATAAACAAGTTAAATATAAAAGTGTGTTACACTGCGTTCATTTGCAAAACCTATCGATTTTTAATGGTCCGTACGAAACATTTATGGGATCATTTTGGTGTCTGATCTGTCTGACTGTCTATCACATCCGATTTTCTCCGGACCTATTTGACATAGAAAGCTGAAATTTGGCACCAATATGGGAAATGGTGGCCCAATTAGAGCCGTGTAGCTTTAAAAGTTCTATTTTGACTTAAGGGGGTGAAATCGGAAGTTAAAAAAGAATTTTTTGCAAGGAGTGGGGTGTCAAAAATATATATGATGTAATACTCGCGTAAACTTTTCTTTATATTATTTTCTAAAAATTGCCAAAAGTCGTTGTCGCCCCACCCTATCTCTAGGAGTACTGATCAAAAAATTTCGAAAAAATTCTGGAAGATTCTCGATGAAGTGTAGATTGAGCGAAAATTATCACGAGGGCATTACGTTTGATAATAATTTATCTGATATAAAAAAACAATTTGACTTGACAATATGGTGGAGATTTTTTTCCGTGTAAAGTTGCAAATTTAACCGGAACTAAGACCTACGAAATATCAGTACGTATTAGTGCAATTAGTAATATATTCATATACTTTTCAGCACATTACAGCTTTAAACATTAGGGCCATCACAGATAAAATAAATTTCCACGATGACTGGTGACCAACGGATAGGTATCGAGACAAAATAATTTTATTTTATTTGCTTATAATTAAACAAATATTTAGGTAGTAAAAATTTGTTTTAAACTTTTACTACGAAGATGCAAGTGCAAGTCCGACTTGCACTTCGCAGGTTTTTTTTATATGTCAAATCAAGGTCAATTTTTTTGGAAGGCGGATTCCTAGCTTGACAAGCCTATCAAAAATCTCTAAAAATCTTTTAAATTCAAATCTGATTTTGTTAGTCAATGTTATTACGACAAAACTATTAGTTCATTAAAAAACAGCTTATATTCAAAAAATATGAAAGATATTACAAAAAATATATTATATATGAATCAACCTTTTATGTATATAAAAAGTTAGAAGATTGTAAGAGATCTGTTTCAAAGCGAGAATGTAATTTAAATATACACTGATGGGCAAAGAAATCGACTCAAACGATTTATTTTTTCATTTAACACCAATCCTTGAATTTAATTTTCAAACAGTGGTATTATTTTTGGTATCATTAGTATTCTGATTTTTTACTCTTTCCAATAATACTAAAAACGTTTGGATTTCCTAAAAGTTTTACTGAATAAAACCGCTTTACTCAATAGACCGTTTTTGCTTGCTTAGCAAAGTACCCGTTGCGCCCTATTCATCCCTATAAGAACACATGCAAATGCATTTTCCTATCATTCCTTTATCGGAACTTGAACCGTCAACATCCTTGCTATACCTGCTTACTAATTACGTCATCGGAAAATGGATATCACCCCAGAAAAAACGGCAGACGTCATTGCCCTATTGCAAGAAGGGTATAACCAACGTGTAGTCGCTGCGCAACTGCACCTGAGCCAGTCAGCTGTCTTCAAAGTCCAGGATTAGGAAGAAGAAGGTGTACCTCGGAGCGAGATGACAGCTTCATTGTCAACAAAACTCTAAGAAATCGTCACTTGACCGACGTTGAGGTCCAGCAGAAGCTCCGACAAGTTTGTTGTCGGGTTGTCAGCCATTTGACAGTCAGAAGAAGACTTAAAGAAGCTAACCTAACTCCGAAGTGACCACCTAACGGACCTAAATTGACAGCAGCCCATCAACAAGCGCGACTCAGATTTGCCCCAGAACATGTCGACTGGACCTTAGAGCAATGATGCTCCGTTTTATTCTCCGACAAGTCCTGAATGTTCCTACATGGCAATGATGGAAGAAGACGAGTCTATAGGAGGCCTGAGGAATGCTATGCACAGTGCTGCATTACTGAAACGATCGCCTGCGGAGAAGGTTCTGTCTGTGGTGTGGGGAGGCATCTTACTGGATGCGAAAACCGATTTGGTTTTCATGACTGATGAAACTCGTAGCGGTGGATTAACTGCTCACCGGTACATCGAGGAGATCCTGCAGGCACACGTCGTTCCTTACGCTGGGTTTGTTGGTGATAGCTTCGTGCTAATGCACGACAATGTGAGGCCCCATGTTGCTGCATCGGTGCGGCAATATCTGGCGGAAGTGGGAATACCCACATTAGACTGGCATACGCGGAGTCCTGACCTCAATCCAATCAAGCACATAATGGATGAGCTCGAAAGAAAGGTTCGAGCCAGATATCCAGCCCCTGTATCACTAAGGAACTTAAAGGTTGCGACGGCAGAAGAGTGGGGAAGAATCCCACAGGCAGTGGTGAAAAAGCTCACCCGCTCCATGAAAAACCGGCTGGAAGCAGCAATAAAGGCTGGAGGGGGGGTAATACAGAATATTGATTTTGGTTTCTATCAATAAATTTAATTGTTAAACTTAAAATTTGTTTAATTTTTCCTTTCTCTTACCCCTATTTTCAATCCATGTTCTCCTTTCAATCATTTTAATCAGTGAAAAGCATGAGGTATGCTATGGAATTTGGTATCATTAGAAAGAGAATAGAATGGGCTTTCAAATGATACTAAAATCCGTAAAAATACTAGGACCCGTGTTAAATGAAGCCAAATAGTTTGAGTCGATTTTTTTGCTCAACAGTTACTAACTACTAATACCTTGCTTATTTTTATTACAATTTTTAGTTAGCCTCTAAATTTAAAAATGTTGTATCAAAATTTAAAATGTAACAACAATCTGGAAAAAATAAAAAGCGAAACCTATTTTGCCTCTGTTTTCTTAAGATTGGCGAAATAAAAAACACTAGTATTAGTTATTAGCTATGAGGATCTGAGTGAGTAATGGCATTTATTGCTATTTAAATATAATCTCTTTAGAACTATTCATTTTTAACTATAAAAACTTTAAAATAATAATCACAAAATCAACAATTTCTACATAGCAATGGACATAACCACGTCAAAATTCTACAGTAGCTGAGAAAGAAAACGAATCTTAGACAACCTTTAATACATATTTAAATAACATTAATAATATAGCACATTCATTTCTTATGCCAAAGATGATTTAGTTAAAAACTAAACTAGCTAACCCCAAAACGATTAAATGACAAGAAGATCAAAATTTATAGCTGCAATTAACAGATCTTCTGACTTATGTATGTCTCACAAAAAAATTGAACATTTTGGGGAATCTCGATCGATTCCACTTGATATATCCAAGGAGTTCGACCGTGTTTGACATGACAGATTGTTGGCTAAGCTATGCTTTTATGGCATATCTAAAATGTTTTATTTATGGCTCCCGTGTTTCCTCGGAGAGCATTCTTTACTAGTAACAGTTAACGAGTTTCTTTTTAATGTAGCCTCTATGCATGAATGCGCTCTCTTGCTCCTTTACATTAACAACGTACTTGAAAGGACCAGAAATCCAATCTATAGCTTTGTCGATGACACTACGTTTGTTTCTCAATTTACTTTGCAAACATTAATATCAGCTACACATGCAAATATCAGCACACAGCAGGAAGTCGTTCAGTTTAGGATGTAGAAGAAATTCTATCTTGGGGGTGACAGAAACGATGTAGGATTTATTGCTGAAAATCCTAGGTGGTAGTTTCTTTTAATAAAATTAACATTGTGGAACTCGACATAGTTATGGCTGGACACTCCATTCCTTTAGCGTCGTCAACAACTCACCAGTAACGGCTGGGCGTTAACTTGGGAGCAAATATGTCTTGGCATGGACATGTTTTATGCATAGTAAAGACAGCTTGTCAAAAGCTGGGAATATTATTTCGTACTAGAAAGCTTTACACTCCGCAACAACTTTCAATCCTGTATAAAGCTCAAATCCGACGAGGAACGATGGAATAATGTTGCCCTATTTGGAGCTCTGCTCCAACACATAAGCTGTATTTGTTGGATTCTATTCAGAACAGAGCTATTCGCCTGATTGGAGATCCAGAACTGACCAGCAACCTTGTACGAAAAACGGTTGGTGACCTGAATTTATTCTACAAGTGAATTCTACAAGTCGAAAGTGATCGATGGATGCAACCTGTTTAATTCCTCCCAGAGTGGTGCATGCTAGAAATACACGTCGCGCTACATACATTACATATGTATAAGGCTCAGCTTGTCACTCCTCGTATTACCTTTTTCAAAAATTCTTTGTTGTCGAGAACATCATCCTTTTATAATGATTCTCCCAAGACTATGTTTCCTACGGAGTGCAATTTACAGCGATTAAAGACTAAAGTGAATCATCCTTAGTCCAAAAATTCGTAATGTTTAAGATACAGGGTGTCAAAGTAATAGTTTTATTTTAGTTTTTCTTAAATAGCTTTCTTAATAATTGTACTATTTGTCGAAGATTAGGTGCTAAGGGGTTTTCTGAGATGAGAAATCGAAATCAGCTGAGAGTTGTGTTGTAAATTGTAGGGTGCGCCACTTATTGCAATGTACTCTTTTTAAAATGTCTTCATCTCGTAAAGCCTTAGCAGTGTTTTAAATCCTATCCATAATTGCTCAATGTTGTCGATTTGAACTTGATAAACTTTCGATTTCAATGCGCCCCAAAGGAAAAAACCGCATGGATTTAAGTCTGGAGAACGAGGTGGCCAGTGAATAGAAGCATCTTTACCTCTTTCGATCCATTTATCTGGGTAAGTTTGGTTCAGAAAAATGAGGTGGTGCTCCATCGTGGATGAACATGTTGCGAGGTAAATTAATGGGTAAGTTTTCCAATAATTTAGGACTAGTTTCACGGATGAAATTCAAGTAAATGTCACCATCAAGTCGATCTGGTAATCTAAACGGCCTGATCAAATAGTTCGCGACAAGTCCCATCCAGACATTAATATTGAACTCGCGTTGAAACTGTGTTTGTTGCACAGCATGTGGGTTTTCTTCAGCGTAAACATGATTATTATGCATATTTGTTATACCATATCGAGTTAAGCGTGCTTCGTCTGTAAAATGATATTAGTGGAAAAGCAGGAACTGTCGCTATGCGTGCTCGAATAATTTGCGAAAAATGCAAACGAGATCCCAAGATCTGGAGGTTATAGTTTCAGGACGGGCTGTATATGAAAGGGGTGAATAATTTGTTGTCTAATGATCCGGTTAGTTGTACTTTTCGATATTCCCGTTTGACGTTCAATTAAACGAGTGCTGATTATAGGATTATCGTGTACAATTTCGAGGATTTCCTTTTTAACATCGGGTGCTCTAGCTTGTGAAGGCCGCCCAGAATTATTCCTGATCGGCTTAAATTGTCCAATTTCTCGAAATCGCCTCTCAATATTGGTAAAAGTCTGATGGTTAGGAATAAGGCGATGTGGAACTCTTTCGTGATATATGCAAACACTAAAATCATATCAATTTGCTCACTAAAAGTGGAGTTCACATAATAATCTAGATTTAAAACACTGTTGAGCTTGAAAAGGGATTAACCTTGTTTCATATCGGTAAAAAATTACTTTCTGTCAGTATTACTACAAGCCAGTTAAGTCATAGAACATCTGATATCTTACATAATGCCCAGTAATTATATAACGTGAAGAAACGTGTGAAGGAACCCATTTAGAAATTTGACTATGGAATTATCAAATGGAAACAAATATCTCACTATCTGAGAAACTGTTGCTCGGAGCAATATTTACCAAGAGAGCTTTTTTAGACAGAAGAAGGCGGAGAACAGGAATACGAAAAAGTATACACAGTGTAATAAGAGGCCCCAAAACCGTGAGCTGATTTTGATTTCTCGTCTCAGAAAACCCCTTAGCACCTAATCTTGTACAAATAGTACAATTATTAAGAAAGCTACTCAAGAAAATCTAAAATAAAAGTATAACTTTGACACCCTGTATCTAAAAAATTACGAATTTTTAGACTAAGGTAAGTTGGGTTAAATGATCATATTTTCATCCCAGAAATCCACAGTAACTTTATGTACACGGAATACTGGGGCACCCTGCATGTTTTTACAAGCTTTTATTTTGGTAATTTTTTTTCACTTCCGATTTCACCCCCCAAAACTAATCCCTACAGATAGACAGACGGACAGACACCGAAGTATGTTCCATACGGAACGCTGAAATAACTTCCTCATGCTCCTCTTAATTTTGTTTTTCTTTGAGGTAATGCAAAAATTAATAAACATTTCTTTTTAGTTTTTGTGAATTAAGGTTCCTAGAATTTGCATGTTATCACTTTTTATTATTCAGTAAAAAGTTCTATAATTGAAAATACTTTTGGTTTCAGAAAACCCAATGTTGCTTTGTGATAGAAATATTTCTAAGTTAATTTTTTCATACAGGAAATATTAACGATAAAGGAAGAATTTGAATTAATACATGTATAAATATAGTATTTTGCTTTGTATATTAAAGTGTTTATATTTAATTTAATTAATTTTTTATAAAAAATATTTATCATGTTTCTGGAATTTAAACATGTGCAGAGTCAAGTAAAATTTCTCAAATTTTAAGTAAAATATACTTTCTCAACTAATTTGATGGCATAAATTTGGGTGGAGAGAATAATTATTAGTTCCTTAGTTTAAAAACATCATCGCTCTAAAACCATTAGAACACAGAAATGACCTACTTAAAAGCGCTAAATTTTTTACAAAATGTTCTATATTTATTAATTGGAGAGAAGAATAAACTTCGCAAACATGCAGTTATACAATGAACACTAATTCTCACACTAAACAATTACTTAATACATAAATCACTTTATGGTGAAACATTAATAAAAAAAAAAAATAGAAATTTACTTTATCAAAATAATCAAAAAATATATTAATTGATTAAAAAACTACTTTTAAAATAACATCGAAGAAAATATATACTCTCTGCCAACGAAATACGGGCATACGTTAAAGAATAAAATTCAAATGTGGACGATACAGGTCAAAATTTGCCAGGTATGCTAAAAAAAAAACTTCTTGATATGTAAATATTGGGGTGCGAATTAATTTTGGAGGATTTTTCAGTAAAAATATCGCTTTATAGAAAAAAAAATGGTTACAAATTGATTAATCAAAGTATTATCCATCGCTACCCACTACTTTTTCCCGACTTTGTGGTATATGAATATTACATTGAAAGAACGACTCATCTTTTGAGGCTATTCACGAATTGATCTATTTTTTGGTATCCTCATAAGAATGGAAGCGCTGTTCAGACAGGCCGTGCATCATCGATCGAAACAAGTGATAATCAGAAGGAACAAGTTTTGGTAAGTACGGCGGGCGACGTAGGGCATCCCATTCAAGCGCTTCTAACGTTTTCTTGACGGGTTTTGCCACATATGGCCGAGCGTTGTCCTGTTAAAAAATCACTTTGTCGTGTCTTTTGGCATATTGCGGTTGTTTTTCCTCCAACGTTCGGCTCAATTGCATCAGTTGTTATCGGAACCGTTCCCCAGTAACAGTTTCGTTGGGTTGAAGCAGCTCATAATAGACTATACCCAGTTGATCCCACCAGATACACAACATAAGCTTGGAGCCATGTATATTCGGCTTTGGCGAGGATGTTCATGGTTGACTGGACTTCACTCATGACTTACGATACAATACAAAAAAACCTTTCCGATTTTGCCGTTGCAGCAGTTGTTCACAGGTGAAAAATCGCCTTTCAACGACTCTCGGTTTCAATTCGTACGGCATCCAATTTCCCTGCTTCTGAATCATTTCCAGTGCATGTAAGCCCTTGGAAATGGTTGTGCGATAAACTCCTAATGATTCTGCAAGTTCTTTTTTCATTTAGCATAGATCTTCATCGAGTAATACCGCCAATTCTTCATCTTTAAACTTTTTCAGCTGCACGTTCTTTGTCTTCCGTGTCGATATCACAACTTTTAAAGCGTCTAAACCAGTACTCACATGTTTTTATCTATAGAATATGACCACCATAGGTTTCCGACAGCAATCGATGACTTTCAGCAGAGCTTTCCTTCGAATTAAACAAGAACAGTAATGTCTCCCGCAAATGGTGATATTTTTTCTTAATTTAGAAATATATGCATGTGCATGGCTTATCTCTTCCTATCTTAGTTCTACATATTTTTATTTGTACAGTAATAGGCTAAGAAAGAATTGCTGATAACCAATAAATCTGGTTATGCTTTTTCTAACCGTCTTCTACAGTTACTTCAAAGAGTGTCCACTTGCTTCAATTTTAGTCACGTCATGAATTAGATCGGATGACTAGACCTGTAGATGTATAGACAACGTCTTTAATTTCTTCTCAATTGTCTCCTTTTTATTGTGTTTCTCTCAGATCTTGGTAAATTACCATTATGACGTAATTATAAGTCACTCTTAACAAGTCTTGATTTAGAATTACGTTACAGAATTTAGTCATGCTGTGAATTAAAAAGTATAAGGAATAGGTCTCCGCCATCTTTACTGCTCTATACGTAAACAAATAGAGCTGCCTTATATGTGTTTTTCTCAAATCATCATAAACTTTCATGATTTATTGGTAAATTTTTGGTAGAAAAAGCATACCATCAAAATGATACAGTAGGTAAATTGGAATATAAAATAATAGGAATATACACTATACGTGTGTATATTTTATACAGTTTATCAAGTAAGGATGTGACCGCTCGTATTCTTGAAAAAATGTGTTTCGAGAACATTTTTGCCATCAGCGTATTCTTTGCTGTGCTAACAACGGCGCAATTACCTTAATATGTTGTCCAATCGCCTTCTGCATCAATAATCGCCTGGCATCTTCGAGGCATGCTGTTAACCAAATTTTGTGCATACTCTGCAAATTTTTCGAATCTCGCGAGACAACTGAGTCAAAGTCCTCCGAGTCTTTCCTCTGAGCTTTCTTTTTACAAGGGACCAAACGTTTTCAATAGAGTTGGCCTCCGGCGAGTTTGAGGGCCACTCTAGTATCTTATCGTGTACACAATTTGACATCATGAGTACGAAGATGTTGTCGAATGGCCTCACGGGACACATTCAAACCCGATTTTCTTAATATTGCCGCTCCTTGACGCAGCATCAAATTCGGGTCCATGAAAACAAAGACGCGATTCGTTTATCGACTTTGCCTACCGAGCCACGTTTTGGCAAGTCGTCGACCTTTTTCGTCTCGTTAAAATGATTTACCCCCTCTTTAGATGAGAACAAAGAAAGAGTGCCTCGAAACCGCGCAAATAAGTGAATAATTTTGGATTTTACGTTATTTCGACAAAAATTCGAAATCGACCGATACTTTTACTAAAATGCGTCGTAGACAAAGTTCTCTCACTTTGTCTAAATATATCCTAAATTCTAAGAGAGAAAAACACAGGAAAAAACAATCTTTTTGTCTTTTTAAAAATATTGTATGGTTTAGAGTACAAATTTTTAGACATCGTTCTGGCTTAACTAAGAGTAGAATGAACCAAAACGTACAGAAATTTTTCCTACAACATAAGATGCCGACAGCCAGTACTACCACAGGGTGACAAATTTCCAGAGGAATGATTTTTTTGTCATTTTTTGTATATTATTAGTTTTTTATTATATATTAGATATTAAGATATATCCAAAAATATACAGGACGGTTTCTAGTTTTTTGTAGCCCAAGTAATACATATACGACTTCTTGTCAAATAACATACTTTTCTCATTATTTCATTGAAATAAAAATACAAATCTATAAATGCTGGTGTGTGCTTTTTAATAACAATCACTTAATTTTTTTTAATTATTTAAGTTTATACCGAAAGCCACTATCTTCGTGAAACTGTTCTAATTAAATATTATAAGGAATACAACCAGCGTCTGATTTAGGAAGATATTGCAACGCTTATTTCAGGCTGTCTTTATCTTTATTTGAAGCATGTACAATAGTAAAGGGAAGAAATTAAATATAAAGACTTAGCTGTTATCATTATTTGAAGCATGTACCCACCGTTTGGAGATTGCGCAGTACTGAAACAAAATAAGAGAAACCGTTATTAAAGATATTTATTTTCCTTATTTAGGAACTTACAAGATAGGTTATTTAAAGGTCGTTACTCTTATAGCTATTATGGTGGGGCCTGTTTTTTCCTACTTAGGTATACAAACCTCCAAGAAAATACAGTAAAATTGAAATATTTTATTGTGAATAATACTGACAACAGTTAATTAGTGCTCAATCTTTGGCACAACGGTATTACAGAAGAATTATCATCATTACAACAGTTTATTTTTGGACCTGACACGCATTTCTTTAACCATGCGAGCATCATCACGAGTGATGACTGACTGTCGATTTACTAATCACTCCTGATGATGCTTACGTGATTAGTGTAACACGTGTCGAGTAAAAAAATAAAGTGCTTGGTGCAGTGGTGTTACCTTTGGTGTAGTGCTAATTTCAAATGAAATTTTAGTTATCGCACATTTACCACGTATTACCTTGGAAATATTGATGGAAGTGATAGAAAGCTGCTAGACATAACTTTAATTTGGAAACTTGGGTTGGCTCATCAAATACTAATAACCGGTGGGTTTAACCATTCTCGTTCCACATATATCGGCGGGTCTTGCGATGAATGAAAAAAGTTTATAGAAGATGAATATTAATCTAACTTTACTTTTAGTTTATTTTATTGCAATTCTGCCGTAGCGTGTTCTTCACGTTAATACTGCGCAAACTTGAGATAACGATAAAGATAAAGGCAAAATAACTGTTGCAAAATATATCTATACTGTCGCGCCGACGCCAGCCGCTAACTTTATTCTTTTTAAGGTATTACAGCAGAACTTTGCTTTGCTTATTTCGAAAAGAAAATAAATCATGTCATTTAGTACTTTACTAAATGCTTTTTTTGGGGTATTATATTTTTTTAATTTTCTTCACGGCGCCATTGTCGTAGAACTAATAGTTAACGAGTTTGTCAAAATTATTTGGACATTAATGCAACTGGATGCAACTAATCGACGCGAAACTCTTTAGGTACGCCTTCTCATCTCCGCACACTAATTACTAAACAACGAATTGCGGTATAATAATCATACGTTTGCTTTTATTTTATGCGTTGAGGAAGGTAAAAACTTATAGCTAGAAACTTGCGCGTGCGCTTAGTTGCTTCGAGTTGTACAGGGTGAGTCAACGATAGAGTAAAGTTCATTATCTCATTTGTTTCGGGAATGACAAAAAAATTTTAAATACAATAGTTTTAGGGAATGTTAAGGTGCACAGTTTAAAATTATTTTTGAGTATACAGGGTACTTCAAAAAGTGTGGCCGATATAACATATTTTTTTTAAATGGAACATCCTATTTTCTAATTTATTTTTAAATTCTGCGTTAAATTTTATAACTTTTTTATTAATAATGTTATATACCTAAACCTAGTAGTTTTTCTAATATTTCAATTTTTTTAAAAAAATACTAGTTTTCAGTTTTGTAAAAAATTGCCAGTAGCGCCATTGTTTCTAAAGATGGAATACTCATAATTGGTACGAGCGTTCTATAGAGATGATAAAAAGATATATGTAAAGAAATTTGAGTTAGATGCTACAGGGTGTTCAAAATAAATTTATACATTTCGATTATTTTAAATTAAAAAATCTCAAATTAAATGGCACACCCTGTATATTATTATTTTTTCTAACAGATCTTACAAACCCCTCCAAGTTTTATTAAGTATGTCATATACCTATTTGTGATAGTTTTCGATTTATTTTGAATTTTTCAATTTTTACCCTTGTTTTTAATACACTTACGCTATTGTGAAATATAATTTATTTTATCTAATGATTAATTATTATGACGTAATCAATGTTCAAAAATATGCCCGTCTACTTGAATACACATGTTTAGTCGTTTTATTATATTTTGCTTCACTTTCCTTAGCATAAAGGGCGTTATTGTCCTGCTCGCATTCCGTATCCTATTTTCCATATCTACTGGTGTTGTAGGGGGATTCACATAAACATGATCTTTAATGTAGCCCCACAAAAAGAAGTCTAAAGGTGTTAAGTCATATGAGCGAGGGGGCCACTGAATGATTCCATCTCTACCGATCCATTTTTGTGGGTAACGATCGTTTAAAAATTCCCGAAGCTTCCTGTGATAATGAGCAGGAGCTCCATCTTGTTGAATCTACATTTGTTCCCTTTCATAGTTATCAACTTCTTTAAGAAGCTGAGGTAATTCGTTAAGCGGTTCGCGGAAAAAATATGGAACAATAATTCGAAAATTTAATATTCCAAACCATACATTAAGCGGCCAGTGGTTTTGGTTTTGAACTTCCCGCACCCAAAATGGATTAACTGTTGAATAATAATGCATGTTATGGCTGTTAACTGCTCTATTACTGCGAAAAGTAGCTTTATCAGAAAACATTATTTTGGATAAAAAAATTTGGATCAGCCTCTATTGCTCCATTCATGGTGGTACAAAAGTTTACTCGTCGTTCAAAATCACGGCCTTCAAGTTCTTGGTGTAGTTCCATATGAAAGGGGCGATACTTGTATTTTCTCGTGGTGCGATTAGCCGTAGATTGGGATGTGTCAGATAAGTCAGCATATCAATTAATTCATTTTTAGGAAAATCCATAACTATTACCTTTATATTTTACTTGCTACAACAAATTAAACTATTTTTACTTGCTTAATAGACTGTCAAAATTTGACAATGCCTACATTTTTGTTTTGTCTTGACAACTATGATGTTGTAGTAGAAGTCTATTAAAACAAGGGTAAAAATTGAAAAAATCAAAATAAATCGAAAACTATTAGAAATAGGTATATGACATACTTAATAAAAGTTAGAGGGTTTTGTAAAATATATCAGAAAAAATATAATATACAAAGTGTGCCATTTAAAAAATTTGAGATTTTTTAATTTAAAGTAGTCGAAATGTATAAATTTTTTTTTAACACCCTGTAGCATCTAACTCAAATTTCTTTACATATATCTTTTTTTCATCTCTATAGAACGCTCGTACCATTATGAGTATTCCACCTTCAGAAACAATAGCGCTACTGGCAATTTTTTACAAAACTGAAAACTAGTTTTTTAAAAAAAAAAAAATTAAATATTAGAAACACTACTAGGTTTAGGTATATACCATTATTAATAAAAAAGTTATAAAATTTTACGCAGAATTTAAAATAAAATTAGAAAATAGGATGTTCCTTTTAAAAAAAGCAAATGGTTTATCGGCCACACTCTTTTGAAGTACCCTGTATACTCAAAAATAATTTTAAACTGTGCACCTTAACATTCCCTAAAACTATTGTATTTAACTTTGTTTCGTCATTCCCGAAACAAATGAGATAATGAACTTTACTCTATCGATGATTCACCCTGTATATGTCCGAAGACCATAACTACAATTGTATATTTTAACAAGTTTAATGATTGTCGATTAACGATATTGTGGGATATTTAACACTGAACTTTCGTTCTTAATATAGTTTAAACTACGCCATTTTGATGGAATATTTGTAGAAGATCCCGAAACCAGAATGGTTTAAGAATGACTTACGAACAAAAAATGTAATTTCTCTAGACTAAACACTTTATAAATTACGCCACCTAAAGAAAGATCATCATCATCAATCCGTTTTTTTTTTATAGCGTTCTTTGCTTTCCAGTTCCCAGTTTCCGTTTTTTTTATAGCGTTTCTTTGCTTTCCAGTTTCAGTTTGATCTTCCCAATCTCTCTGACATTGCCCTCTGAACACCTACAAACCGTGTCACTTTTGGTCTCCCACTTCTTCTCTTTTCGCTTGGTACCCACTTCAGAACCATCTTTGGTATTTGGTGTTTTCCCATTCTTTCCACGTGTATCGTGATTTTTTACTTCCATTACATCCCTTATTCTTTCATTTCTAACATTTCTAACGCTATCCATTCTTCTTTTCCAGTCGTTTCGTCAATTGCCAAGTTTCACAACCGTCTAACACAATGCTTTTGAATTCTGCTTTATAAATGAGATGCTTTCTCTGTGATGTTATGTTCTTCGACTACAGAATTGAGTTTAGGTGTCTTATAACCGCCTTTCCTTTACTTATTCTACTTGCTACCTCTTTTTTCGTTCTACCGCCTTTACTTATGTTAGTTCCGATATATATATATATATATATATATATATATATATATATATATATATATATATATATATATATACATATATATATATATATATATATATATATATATATATATATATATATATATATATATATATATATATATATATATATATATATATATATATATATATATATATATATATATATATATATATATATATATATACATACATACTCTTCACAAGCATCAATGACCTCACTGGTATTTAGAGAAAGGCTTCCCTGTTTTCTTCCTATACACAAATATTCGGTTCTCTTGTAGTTAACTGTTAAACCCCAGTTTTTATAATCTTCAAACAGTTTTCGTGTCATAATTTCTAGGTCTTCCTTGTCCTGAACAGTAACCTGATCGTCGGTAAAATATAGAGTGTACAACGTTGTTTCGTCGGTCAGCTGTATTCCCATTCCTCCACGTGCTCTTCGCCATCTCTCTAATGCCTCGTTCAGATAAATTTTGAATAATATGGGAGACAGCCTGACACTCTTTGTTACAGAAAAATTTTCGGAGAGCATTTTTTCCAACTTTAGTCAGAAAGGTGACTAGTCGTACAGCTGTTTTACTGAAGCGATTGCTGTACAGTTTATGGTTGGTCGTTCTAATATTTGCCATAGTTTTTTCACTGGGACGGTATCGAACGCTTTGGTTAGATCTACAAACAGTAGCTCTCTATTTGTTGATGTCTTTTTCCGTTTAAGTGAATTACACTAAATATATTGTCTACACACGATCTACCAGCTCTAAAGCCAGATAGTTGTTCAATCTCGTGGGGACTATATTCATCCTTAATTCAACCTAAAGAAAATTAAATAAATATTATAACTCTCTAGAATTTCCAGTTACTATATCATTACTATCAATTAAAATATGTATTCTTAAAATATATTTTATTGTTTTCTTTTAGTAAGAGAATGCCAAAAGAACAGTGGTGGTTAGAATTAAGACCTCTTTTTAAAATCTTGGCAACACATTCTGCAAGATTAGGCAAGTATTTTATTATAAAAAATAAATCATATTTTAAGATATTCGTCAAAACACAAAACTTCATAGCAAAATTGTTTTGGCCTTTTACACTCAGGCCACGCAGTGGGTGGCGAACCGTCACTGGCAATCGTCGTCCCATTTTAAACCATTGTTTCAGGCAGGGGATCGTGTTGCATTCCCTTGGAAACAATGATTTTAAATGGCAGGACGATGAACGCTGCCACTTAGTGGCAGCGTTCATCGTCCTGCCATCGTCCATATAAACAGATTTAAGTGAAATTTGATATATGTAAATAAAATTAACTTTTAATTTCTTGAAGAAGAAAGATTTTATTTTTTACTATTTTATAATATTATGTTATCAATTTTTTTTATAAGACACGCAATCTCTATGTGACTTGCGTACGCTACTGCCCCAGAATAAAATTATAATTTCCCTCATGTGATATTTTCTTTCTGGCAAAATAGAGGAGCACCAAGGATGTGACACATGGAAAGGGGGTCAGATATACCAAAAGAGTAACGTTCTCTAGTTGCTACGAAACCCTCAGCACTATTTTTTTCTAGAGGAATGTCAACGACATGCAAACTGTACAGCTTCGATACAGTACTCATCGCATCAAAAGCTTTATACTACACTGGTGAGCAAGAAAAAATCAATTCAGAATTTAATTTTCAAACAGTGGTATTATTTTTGGTATCATTAGAATACTGATTATCTACTCTTTCCAATAATACCAAAAACATTTGGATTTCCAAAAAGTTTTACTGATTAAAACGGTTTTACTCAATAGAACCGTTTTTGCTCGCTCAGCAACGTACTACTCATCCCTATAAAACACATGTAACTGCATTTTCCTGTCATTCCTTTATAGGAACTTAAACCTTCAACATCTCTGCTATACCTCTTCGCTAATTAGGTCATCGGAAAATGGATACCACACCCCGGAGAAGACGGCACAAGTCTGCCCTATTGCAAGAAGGGCATAGCCAACGTGTAGTCGCTGCGCAACTGCACCTGAACCAGTCAGCTGTCTCCAGAGTCTGCAGACGTTACAAAGAGACTGGCGCTTTACGCGGATACCAGGATCAGGAAAAAGAAGGTGTACCTCAGAGTGAGACTATCGTTTCATTGTCAACATAACTCTAAGCAGGAGCGGGCTGCCAGTCACTGGACAGTCAGAAGAATACTAACCTAACTCCGAAGAGACCAGCTAACGGATTCAAATTGCAGCCCATCGACAAACGCGCCAGAGAACGTGTCGACTAGACCTTAGAGCAATGGCGTTTTGTTTTATTCTCCGGCGAGTCCCGAATGTGCCTGCATGGTAATGATGGAAGAAAACGAGTCTATAGGAGGCCTGGGGAGCGCTATGCATTACTGAAACCGTCGCCTACAAAACCAATTTGGTTTTCGTGACTGATGAAACTCGTAGCGGTGGATTAACTGCTCACCGGTACATCGAGGAGATCCTGCAGGCACACGTCGTCCCTTGCGGGGGGGGGGGGGGGGGGGGGGGTAGGGTTTTAAAAATTATTTTTTTTCGATTTTTTCAAAATTTGTGAGATGAAAGTACCACATTTCAAGAATATTGTGTGAAAATTTCAAGTCAATACGAAAAAAACTGACGGAGATAGAGCGTTTTTAGTTTGAGTCCCTCCAATGCGGTTTCCAACGTGCCTCAATAAATTCAGTGAATAAGGTATAGTTCAGTTTAGGTTAGGTATTTTACCAAACACGTGCTCTGTGTATTTCTATTAGTTCTCTCTTATATTAATTATAATCAAAATGCCTAAGAAAGTTACCAGAGAAGATCGTAAAAGCAGTGGGTCGGTTGGACAGATCAAAAAAAGTAGTACCTGCACAGAAACGTAAAACAGACGAGGTCGAAACAAACAGTGCTTCGGCAAAAAAAATAAAAACAAAAGTTGCTCGGGACATACCAGAGGATCTGGAAAAACATTACAGAATAGTTAATTTTATGCTAATTTTTTCAGTTATCGCGAGTTTAGTAAAATGTGTAAAGTGTGATGGCAAAATTTCTTTTAAGTCGTGTAAAAGTGAAGGTCTTGGATTCACCATCCAAGTTAATTGTGAAAAGTATAAAAACCTCTGCTTACTCCTTCTAGTAACAGAATTCAGTCTGGAGTGTATGAAATCAATTATCGATTCGCTTTTGCCATGCGAGTCTTAGGCTTAGGATTAGCTGGATGTGAAAAGTTTTGCGGTCTGATGGATTTATCGGCTCATTTTTTATCAAAAACAACCTACAGTTCGTATTTACAAAAAATGTGTTTAGTCATAAAAAATACCGCGCGTGCATTTTTTTCATCTGCTGTGGATGAAGAGAGATGAGCCACGTGTAAAGAAAATAATGTAGAGGATACAACGGAGTTGACCGTATCAGGTGACGGAACCTGGAAAAAAGGAGGATTCGCATCTTTATTTGGCGTGTCTTCCTTGATCGGTTATTATACCGGAAAAATTCTGGATTTTTGTGTAAAAAGCGCCTACTGTCATGACTGTAAAACTTGGCAATCAAAACTAAATTCTGCAGAGTACGAAGAGTGGTATATTGCTCATGTGAAAGAAGGAAAATGTCAAACTAATCATACTGGTCCATCTGGAAATATGGAGGTTGAAGCAATAAAATTAATGTTTGAGCGTTCAAAAGATAATAAAGTGAAATGTCGCAACTATATCGGCGACGGCGATTCAAAAACATACTCTGGAGTACTGAAATCTAAACCTTATGGTGATGATTATTTGATAAACAAAAAAGAATGTATAGGTCATGTTCAGAAGCGAATGGGTACCCGATTGCGTAACATAGTGAACAAAACTACACAAGAATCGACAACTACGGCGGGAAAAAAAGTAATCAGAAAAAGTCTATCTGGTAAAGGTAAACTTACTAGAAAAATGATAGACAAGTTGACTATGTATTACGGTTTGACCATTCGACGTAATTGTGATTCTGTAGAAAAAATGAAAAATGCCATTTGGGCGACTTATTTTCGTTATAGCTCAACAAACAAGAATCCGCAGCATCACAATTGTGACAAAGGCGAAGACTCGTGGTGTGAATGGCAGAGAGCTGCAGCAACGAATAACCTGAAGTCATTCAAACATAGTTACACCGCACTTCCAAGCGAGGTTTTACAAGCAATAAAACCTATATATGAGGACTTGAGTAATGAGACACTTTTGGAGCGATGTCTCGGAGGTTTTACACAGAACAATAATGAAAGTTTGAACCAACTTATATGGAAAATTACTCCAAAAATATTGAGTGGTACCTCTAATCTCGTTGACATTGCTGCTCATATAGCAGCATGTATATATTCAATGAAGGTTGTTTTGCTCTGCTGTCCATCATGCATGATATGGATATCACTACAGGGCCAAGTTCTCATGGATGGGCGAAAGAAGTCGACAAAAATCGGATAAATCGAGCTGAGCTCAAAACTGCGTTTGAAAGCAAACAAGGCCGGATTAGCCGTAGACAAGATCAACAACATGCTCTGGACACCCACGATGACAGCTCCGTAATGTATGGACCTGGCATTAACGACTCTATGTAAGTAAAAAAGAAATACTTGTTTACTTATGATGAATTTTTAAATTTCTCAGTGTAAAACTTTAAATCGATTTTCCAACAAATTGCTTTTTCAAAGTCGGTGGACACTGTCACTCGAAATCTACTGTACCGAATTTTTTGAAATTTTGCACACTCTTTCTACACATAATTAGCGAGGTAACGCTGTCGAGTTTTTTTTTTAAATTTTAAGTATATTTTATAACGGCTTGATTGTTCATTTTTTCGTCAAAAATCGATATTTTGACTTGTAAGTACCACAAAAAATCCAAAAATTGAAAAAAAAAAATCTCGACAGGGCTATCTAGAAAAACTTATGAACTAACAGAATTTTCTTGGTTTTTTTTTTGTTTTAGATGATCCAGTCATAAGTTCTGATGTCCACCGCAAAACACCTTTTTGCTGAGGCGCCCATTAAGAGTTGCTGCCGCCGGCTCATATCTTGATATTTTTTTACGAAAATTGCCCACAATATCCGTGAAATGTCTCCTGATAATACCATATTAAAATCAATTCATTTATCTTTACTGTTTGTTCAATAAAAATTCATAAAAATATGTTTTTTGACCGAATTAACCCTACCCCCCCTTACGCTGGATTTGTTGGTGATAGCCTCGTGCTAATGCACGACAATGCGAGGCCACATGCTGCTGCATCGGTGCGGCAATATCTGGCGGAAGTGGGAATACCCACATTAGACTGCCCTGGTCCTGACCTCAATCCAATCGAGCACATGTGGAATGAGCTGAAAAGAAGGGTTCGAGTCAGAAATCCAGCTCCTGCATCGCTGAGGGACTTAAAGGTTGCGATGGCGAAAGAGTGGGGAAGAATCCCACAGACAGTGGTGAAAAAGCTCACCCGTTCCATGAAAAACCGGCTGGAAGCAGTAATAAGGGCTAGGGGGTAATACAAAATAATAATTTTAGTTTTTATCAATAAAGAGTCTTTCCGTATAAGCCATTGAAAAGTGCCCCAGCCTTTAACTTATTGTTCTCTGTCTGAAACATGCACACACCAGATTTTAGACTTCTACCCCTAATATCAAGGAAGTTACGGGAGTGACGACCTTTAAGGTTAAAATTGAATTTCCTCGAAAATACTTGAGATACCTCAATAAAATTATACTGTTAGTAGTTAGTAATAAGCTTCATATTATATATGTTTTCAGATTTTTTACTCGATACAAATATTGAAATACAAGAAGTATCCTTTTAGGAGTGAGTTTTTTTACTAACCCCTGCAGTGACACCTACCAAAAAAATATATTGTATTATTTCATTAGTTACTATTACGTATTAAAATTATAGATGTATCATATTGGTGAAACATAGTAAAAAAATAATATTTGATGTCGCCTTTGACAGCGGCAGGTGCGTCTAGCTTACTTGTGTAGTCAGGAGTCACAAACCAAAATGGATTTCAAGCAATTATTAATTTTAATGGAAAATAGTTATTTGGTAATTAATGTAATGATCGCACCAGACAATATTAATGAGTTCAACAAAAAGTAGCAAATTTGATTGTCTTCACGACAAACTGAGAAATTATGCTGAGAAGTTTTACGAATATGCTGATATGTCTAAGAATACTTTTGACTCTATTTTGTATAACATTAGACGTGAATTAGAGTGGAAAACTTCTAATAATTCTATATTTACATCCATATTCAATTCAAACGAGTTTGAAACCCGCTTGTTAAAACGGAGAACGACCCGCGCTTACAACGTGAACGCGCTAGTATGGCACTAAAATGCGGTGAGACTCCCGCCGCGGGAGTTGCCGGTCGTGCCCGCGCTTGCCTACCCGAACGACTAAACATTGTTCTATACGTTTGATTTCGCCCCGCTCGCGCTCGCCTTTTCAACGTGAATACTAACTGAAAATGACCTTATAGTATTATTTACAGGTGTGGAACTTGAATACGTTAGGGATTCTGAAAAATATTGTAAGGGTGAAGGTCCGATCAAGACATAAAAATAGCAAAGCTTATCGGTGCTACATTGGGTATAAACTAGATCTGAACACCTATAAGGGCATTGAAAGATACATGTGCAAATGGCAATAGAACTGTAAGTTGCTGTGCGCACCGAGCTACAATTATTTTATATTTTTCCCGCGGTCGTTCTATATCAAAAATTATGAAGCCAGCAAAAATACTCATTACCATATTTGATAGAACCGGCGTAATTACCACTATTGAGGAAGTGACGATGATTAAGATTTGATTACAAATTACTAATTTTTTTTATTTTTAAATATAAATATTTTTAATGGCTTACCAAAATACTTGATTAAATATATTATAATGAGTAATATAGTTTTTTTTTTTTCTATATGTTCCACCAATTCAAGACTCTTGTAATTTTGATATATAGCTAGCCAATGGAAAAGTATTATATAAAATTTTTTTGGTAGGTGTCACTGCAGGGGTTAGTAAAAAAAACCCACCCCTAAAAAAAATATACTTCTTGTATTTCACTATTTGTAATCGAACAAAAAATCTGAAAAAAAAAAATAATATGAAGCTTATTACTAATTACTAACAGTATAAATTTTATTGAGATAGCTCAAGAAGTTTCGGAGAAATTCGATTTTAACGTTAAGGGTTGTCACCCCCGTAACTTCCTTAATATTAGGAGTAGAAGTCCAAAATCGGTGAATGCATGTTTGCTATGGCAAAATGTATTAAATCAGACGCTCGGCACTTTTCCTTGGTCTTGCCCCTTGCTATGGAATTTGGTAATTAGAAAGAGAATAGAATGGGCTTTCAAATGATACTAAAATCCGTAAAAATATATGTAGGATCTGTGTTAAATGAAGCTAAATCGTTTGAGTCGATTTTTTTGCTCACCAGTGTATATTAAACATAAAATTCACTCTAAAATTCTATAAAATTGTTATGGACAAAGTTTATCTAGATTGTGAAACCATCTGTAATATATTGAACGAAATGTATGTACTTGGAGAGAGGATATCATAATTTTATTTCATAACTAAAGTTCTTATAAATCATAATTAACTAACCTGATTTAAAGTTAATGACTTCTCACAAAACATAAATTTAAAAATTATTAGACAACATTGCGGCAATAACTTGCGGGAAATAAGTAAAATCCCAGTTTGAAATATTTACTTAACGATTATTATGTAAATATCATACCCTGAAGTCGATGTCCCTTTTCTTCCAAGCAACAATAGTTAGTAATTATAACTTTTCCTTTGTGTAATTCTTAAATAATTATCATTGAGCAAAGTAGAAGAAAAAAGCAAAGAGGTGTTTCTTTTTTTTTAATACTTTTTTAAAAAATGGTAAAATATATTAAAATTAAAGCTCTGAAGAAGTTAGTTTCTATGAAAAGAAAATAAAAAAATAAATTTTAGTAACTTAACATTTTATTTGATAGTAAATTTATTTTTTTATGTGTGTGTGAATTTGAATTCAAACCTAAAACACAAATAATCAGAGATAAGGAAGATACAACAGTTACCGACATGCCTGTAATTATTGACGTTTGAAAAGATTACTGTAAAGAACTTTTTCTACCTCTACTCGTGGGCGACTGCATTGTCGATAATGAAGCCGTAGAAGAGCAGGGTATAAGTATTCTTAAATCTGAAACTAGCGAGGTTATTCAAAGGTTAAATAACAGAAAAGTAGCAGGTACTGACGAGATAACTGCGGAAATAATGAAGATGATGGGAGAAACCGCCGTGACTAAGCTACATCAACTGTGTAATGTGGTATGGAAAACTGGAAGATAACCGAAAGATTGGTGTGAAGTTGGATTTATACCCTTGCATAAGAAAGGATCCCCTTTGGATTGCAACAGCTATAGAACAATCACTCTAGTATCACACGCCGCTAAAGTGTTTCTCTGGATTCTAAATGAAAGACTCAAAACTTTTCTGCTGCCGCGAATATCTGCCGAACAAACACGCTTCATTCCAGGAAGAGGGCTTAGAGCACAAATTCTTAACATACGCCAGATAATAGAAAAACTAGCTTATATCTGTTTCATAGACTACTCTAAAGCTTTCGACTGCATACAATGGAACAAACTCTGGTCGATTGTAATCGGCGTAGGAACACCTATACATCTTGTGAACCTTATCCGATCCCTGTATGAGAACACAAATGGTAGAATTAAACCGATCCCTTTAACGTAGAAGCCGGCGTCAGACAGAGCTGTATTCTGCCACCCTTACTTTTTAACATATACAGTGAACATACAATAAGGTTTGTTTTGGATGGATGGAGTGGGGGTGTGTCTATTTCTAGATTTTTATACTTTACCATTTTTTCTGATTTTTTTAAAATATGTTTTCACCGGCTGGTATTGTAAAATCTATTAACATGTACGTTCTGTTTTCTTTATCTCATAACATATTATTATTATTATTATTTATTCTGTTTTATTTATTTTTTTATTTATTTGTGTCACTCTTAATTTCTGTATAATTTAATTTCTTAATGTTAAGCCTAAGTGAAGTTTCTTTTAAAGATTTAATTTCGCTTGTATTATGACCGTAGAGAGGTTTGTGTAGTGCTAGTAGATAATTTAAATTAAATGAGTGTTCAACTAAATTCTTCCAATTTTTAGAGAAAATGTTTGTCCTATCATTTAAAAGCGGATAGCTTAAAATAAAATGTTTCAGAGGTCCTATTTCGACACATTCACAGTTATCGTGGTTTTGTAGTCCTATTCGTTTCCCGTGCTTAATATACGGCTAATGAAAACTTCTAATTTACAAAGTTTTTATTTCTTTGTGATACCATATTGTGTTTTATATTTTCACGAAATTGTATCTATAATAAGTTCCTTTATCAGAGCTATTATAATGAATCTGCCAATCATCATTTATACTTTTATTCACTTTCCCTAGGATATCTTTGAGAAGTACTAGAGCAAAGGGGTGTTCTTTATCATCTGACTAAACTGATTAAAAATGTTTACTTGGACAGCACTACAATTTTGAGAATAGGCAATACAACATCCGATCAATTTCATCCACGCCGAGATGTACGACAGGGCTGTGTTTTGTCTGCTAAATTATTTAATGTTTATGGCGAGAAATACGTTAAACGAATGAAATGGTGAAATCCTAATGGGAGATGAGCAAATAAACAACTTGTGTTACGCTGATGCCACCACCATATTTGCAGCAACTGAGGAAGAGATAATCACACTCTTAAAATCGGATATAGCAAGAAAGTGAGAAACTAGGTTTAACCAGAAATAGGAAAAAAACAAAGTTGATGATGATAATCGATAAGGTTAACCAAATAGTGAGATCTGACTTACTCAACGGTATCAAGAGAGTAATAAGTTTTGTATATCTAGGATTAACCGTATGGAAAAGTCCGTATATAACAAAAAGACCAAAAGTTAACCTCGTCTCCAGACCTTAGTCTTTCCAACATTTTCGTATGGTGTAGAATCCTGGACGCTTAGAGCAAAGGAACGTAAACTCATTGATTCCTTTGAAATGTGGTGCTATAGGAGGATGCTGAGAATTTCCTGGACAGTAAGAAGAACCAGTCCATCTATATTGAAAGAATTAAATATAACCGTAAGATTATCATCACTGTGTCTAAAAAGAATTCTTTAGTATTTTGGACATGTAGCCAGAAGACCGGATGATAACGTACACCAGCTTATAATGATAAGAGAGGTCCAGCGTAAAAGAAGTAGAGGCTGTTCGCCAACAAGATGGTCTGACCAAATAAAACAAATTATAGGTCAACAACTATGGCAAAAGATCGAGAAAAATGAAGGGAAACGGTGGATATAACGGTGAAGTCATTCCAGAGATATCACGACCTAAAAATGAGGAAACGGATGGAGAGAGAAAGAGAGGATATCTGTATGGGGTATTTTAATATTTAAATATAATCCAGCATTATCAAGGAGTTCATGTTCTAATATGTCTATATGTGCCTTGATCAAAACAAAGTTGTCAATTATGTTACATTGTTTTAGGTATTCATACATATTTAATACTTTACTAATGAGATAATTAACAGGTATTATATTTTTAACAGCAATTTTAATATAGTAAAATATTCTATCACAGAAGGTGTTAAGACCAGCAGTTATGAAACTAAATTGACAGATGAACTCTAGGTTAACTTGTGGATTGGTAAGTTGTAATTGCTAATCTACTTAGCAATTACAACTTGTTCCACAATATTAGGCAATTTGCCAGCAGCATATCCAGGTCTGTTTTTGTTTTGTTTAAAAGACTATTATGCATATATTTTTAAACTTACCTAAAATAAAATGTTTCTAATAACTAGTAGAATTAAATCATATTTTCCTCCCCTTTCATTGAATGAGTTTTTTGGCCAGTGTTTAACGTCGCAACTTGTTAGTGGATTTATACCATAACGTGTTTTGAATTTGTAAAAACAGTACGCCAAATACATTTCTTTTCATCTGTTGAGCCACGCTATAAGATCACTTGTCATTTAAGTTTTATTACTGATTACAACATTTAAATGATAGATGAACTTTTGGTTAACTTGTGGTTTACCCACATAAGGAGAAATGGAAAACGACGAATTACAACTTGAACCAAATCAAATAGAACACATCTACTAAGAATTATCACCTTGAAGAAGAGAAACATAAACTCTTAGATTTTATGTAAACGATTTTCAACAATTTTTCAGAACCAAGCTGAACCCTATCAACAACAACTGAGTCAACTCATACAATAATAGCAACAGATGAAGAACCAATCTATACTAAATCATACAGACTTCCAGAAGTACATAAACAGGAAGCAAAACGGTAAATAGAAAAAATGTTACAAGATGGAATAATTCGAAACAGTGCAAGTCCATGGTCAAGTCGAATATTGTACCTAAGAAAATGGATGCAAGTAATGTCGAGAAATGGCACCTAGTAGTAGATTACAGAAGATTAAATAACAAAACGATACAAGATTGTTTTCTCATCCCAAACATAGATGACATGTTGCACAACTTAGGAAAATGCCAGTTCTTCACCACTCTTGACTTAGCAAGTGGTTTTCACCAAATCAAAATGTCTAACGACAGTATAGAAAAAACTGCATTTTCTGCAGATTATGGGCATTATGAACTGTTGCGTATGCCCTTTGGTTTAAAAAATGCGCCTGCCACCACAGAATGGTAAATTAAATTTTAAAAGAATATATTAAAAAGTTTTGTTTAGTCTACATGGATGATGTTATTGTGTTTTCCACCACGTTGGATGAGCATATTTTGAACTTAAGCAAAATTTTTAAGAAATTTGAAGAATTTAATCTCAAAAGACAATTAGATAAGAGAGAATTTCTTAAACCCAAAACAGAATTTTTAGGACACGTTATCACCCCTGAAGGTATAAAACCCAATCCGAAAAAAATTGATGCTATTGTGAAAATGCCAATGCCAAAAATCCATAAAGATATAAAAAGTTTCCTGGGAATGGTAAGGTTTTACCGAAAATTCATCAATAATCAGCTAAAATTATCAAACCTATGAAAAAAGGAAAAAGAGTCGAACATGCCAAAGAATTTATTGAAGCATCCAGATTTTTCTAAAGTTTTCACTCCAATAACAGACCCTAGCAAATATGCTATTGGCGCTGTACTTCACCAAGACGGAAACCCGATTTGCTACCCTAGTAGAACCCTAAATCCAAATGAAGTAAACTACTCAGTCTCAGAGTATATTAACTAATGCCAAACCAACACAAACCCTCTGAAACATCGAATCAAACAAATAAAACAATAAAACTGGCTGACTAATTCACAAGTTAATTCAGAGTACATCGTCAGTTTTATCGTATCACGGAAACCGTTTATATTTTACACTTTGATTTTAAATGAAATGGAAATGAAAACATGTTAGAGTATTTCTTTAAATACGTTATAATGGTTTCTCTCAAAGGCACCTATTTATTTTTTTAATATTTAAAGATTCAACGAAACAACTAAACCACGTTGATGATAACTTTGGTGTTGACGTTAACTAATAATCAGTTTATTGAAATTTTTCGTTTTGCAGTGTCCTCTAATAAAACAACATAAAAGTTGTAGGGCTTTCTTCCGTAACCAATCCCACCTCACTTGTCGTGTGGGCTAATTGAGGATAAGATGAGCGCAAGTCGTAGTACGGTTCAAAGATCACACCTTTAATCAACAGCTGAAGTCTTGCTAGCGTAAGGAGATCTGATCCTACCCGTAGATTGCGTCCTTCTAGTGAATAACCCTCTTGAGTGCAATAGAAGATCGACTCATCTTCCGACGGGTCTATTCATACTGAAAATGTGTGGTAGTAGACAGCAGGAACATTTGGGCTGCGGTTCTACTGAATAACTAAGGGGTACATCTATTGTCTGAGAGAAAAGGCATAGTGTAAAGTTATGTTAACTGAACAGCTATTCTGAGTTAAAATTTTTTATTTAAAATATAGAGGTTTATTAGGGAGGCGTAGAATTGGAATGCCTTAGTTACAGTACTAAACTGACATTGTAAATTGAGGTTTAAAAATTACTGCTAGAGGCGCATGTGGTCTAAGTGGTAGCTGTTATGAGTGCTGTTACTGCTTTTATTCAAATTCGTCTATATGTCATTTTTCAACGTACAGAGAATCATTTTATTATTATAAATGGATATTTTTATTCAGTTATTATACTTTAAAATTGTAAGATTTATTATACTATAATTTTAATTAATTAATAATTACATAAACTAAAACGCTGCTGTTGTCCAGTAACTACCTAGATAGTTACCAGGCACGAGAACAGGCTGATTTTAGACGAGATTATGGAACTATGGATCATATACAAACGATGAAAACACTAGTAGAAAAGGCAAGCGAAAATAACATATCGCTTTGGGTCGCAATGGGAAACTATGAAAAGGCTTTTGATTCGATAGAAATATGGGCAATCCTGAACGCTTTAAGTAATTGCAGAGTTGATGACTGACACATAAACATCATTAAGTATCGAAAGTCATGGAAAAGGCTACCAATTATCAGCTTCTAAAATATCTTGAAGGATTTAATATTTTACCGGTCATCAATATGGCTTTCAACATCTTCTAACTTATGTGGCATAGGTTTGGAACAACACAATTGAACACTGCTGAGAAACTCGAGCGGTTGCTCTTGATATATCCAAAGCATTCGACCGTGTTTGAAACGATGGATTATTGACTAAGCTACGCTCTTCTGGTATATCTGAAAAGTTCTGTTTATGTCTCTCAAGTTTCCTCAAAGAGCGTTCTTTACGAGCGGCAATCGACGGGTTTTTTCTAACACCTTCACTATCAGCGCCGGTGTGCCCCAGGGCTCTATACTGTCTCCTGTTTTTTTTCTCATTTACATTAACAATCTGTTGGACAACAGCAGGAATCCAATCTACAGCTTTGCAGATTACAGAACGCTTAGCTCATCATTCACTTTGAACGCTCGAACATTGGCTACTCAGGCAAAGACCTGAAATAAATTCTACCTTGGGGTGACAATTTGCTGGGCGTTAATTTGGGAGCAAATATGTCTTGGCATGAACATATTGCAAGCATAACAAAGAGAGCTTCTTAAAATCTGGGAATATTATTTCGAACTAGAAAGCATTACATTCCACAACAACTGTTAATTCTGTACACAGCTCAAATTTGACCAACGATGAAATTCTGCTCCGCCCCCAAGCATTTGTTGGATTCTATTCAGAGAGAGCTGTTCGCCTGATTGGAGACCCTGAACTAGCCTGCAACCTATTCTACAAGTATTTTCATGGAAAGTATTCGATGGATATAGCCCACTTAATTCCTCCCAAAGCGGTGCATGCTAAAAATGCATGACTGAATGAGGAGAACACATGATAGAGAACAATGGCAGCAGTTCGGGAGAAAAAGAAGCTGTTGTCCCGACTTTTAAGAATTATTTTTTGGTTTGGATACCTAAAAAACCAATTTGCATAAAAACATTAAATTTCCTGAAAAACCTATTTGTACTTTTGATCCAGTTAATAAAGTTTGTTGTTTTTAAGAATATTTTACATATGTTAGCAGGAGCTGGGATCAGATACGAGACAAAATTTACTTCTTTAAGGTGTTACATCGTCCACTGCAAGTACACTGGTGAGCAAAAAAATCGACTCAAATCGACTTCATTTAACACGGATCCTAGAATTTAGTGTTCACAAATTTTTTCGGATTTTAGTATCATTTGAAAGCCCATTCTATTCTATTTCTAATGATACCAAATTCCATAGCATACCATATGCTTTTTACAGATTAAAATGGAAAACAAGGAGAACAAGGAAGAGAAAGGAAAAATATAACAAATTTTAAGTTTAACAATTAAATTTATTGGAAAACCAAAATCGATATTTTGTATTACCTCCCCTAGCCCTTATTACTGCTTCCAGCCGGTTTTTCATGAAGCAGGTGAGCTTTTTACACCACTGTCTGTGAGATTCTTCCCCCAGTCTTGCGCCCTTTGCAACCTTTACTTCCCTCAGCGATGCAGGGGCTGGATTTTTGGCTCGAACCCATCTTTTGAGCTCATTCCACATGTGCTCGATTGGATTGAGGTCAGGACTTCACCCAGGCCAGTCTAATGTGGGTATTCCCATTTCCGCCAGGTATTACCGCACCGATACAGCAGCATGTGGCCTCACATTGTCGTGCATTAGCACGAAGCTATCGCCAACAAACTCAGCGTAAGGAACGCCGTATTTCTGCAGGATTCGCTCAATGTACCGTTGAACAGTTAATCAACCGCTATAAGTCTCAGCAGTCACGAAAACCAATTTGGATCCGTTAGCTGGTCTCTTCGGAGTTAGGTTAGCTTCTTTTGACGACCCAATGAATACCAGTCCGACCACGAACTTGTCGGAGCTCCTACTGGACTTCAACGTTGGTCAAGTGACGATTTCTTAGAGTTGTGTTAACAATGAAGCGGTCCTCTCGTTCCGAGGTATATCTTCTTCTTCCTGATCCTAGTCTCTATATAAAGGTGCCAGTCACTTGGTAACGTCTGTAGACTCTGGAGACAGCTTACTGGCTCAGGTAGAGTTTCGCAGCGACGACACGTTGGCTATGCCCTTCTTGCAAGAGGACAGTGACGTGTGCCGTTTCTTCCGGGATGGTATCCATTTTCCGATGACATAATTAGTGAACAGAGATGTTGACGGTTCAAGTTCCGATAAAGAAATGATAGGAAAATGCAGTTGCATGTGTTTTTATAGGCATGAATAGTGCGCAACGAGTACGTTGCTGAGCGAGCAAAAAATGGTTCTATTGAGTAGAACCGTTTTAATCAGCATTCTAATGATACAAAAAATAATACCACTGTTTGAAAATTATATTCAAGAATCGGTGTTAAATGAAGAAAAATCGTTTGAATCGATTTGTTTGCTCACCAGCGAAGTAATAAGGACATGACCTATATTTTTAATAAATGATCTGTGGATATTTCGAGACTTGTAGAATTTTAATCTCACTATAACTACAAACAATGGATCTCCATAATTTAAACATCGCGCAACCGTCTAGGTTTTACATTAAATAATTTATTGTTCATTTATTTTTGGACCGTACAAGGTAAAAAGTCTTTCTCCTATTTTATTCGTCAATTACTTGTTTAAATTTCTTGATCAACTTTAGCGATAAATTTTGTTTGTTTTTCCACAAAAAAAAAGTAGTCACAAATCGTGCAATATTTATTTTAATCATTTTATATAATTAAACTTTAAGTATCAGAGTTTAAAAAAAATTGGCAAAATCACGGTTTCCATGCGAAGTTGAAACATCTTGTTAAAAAGAACTCTCATGCGCTGGAATTCTAAAAGCTTAGATGCCTCCCAACACAATAAATTAAAAGTCGATGACAGAGGGCAGATAGATTTTTCACAAAAAAGAAATCCACATATAATGGAACTCAATTTAAAAATCGATGACCGGGGTTGGAACCACCAATAAAAAGTTCTATAAAAGTTTTCAAAAAAAACACCTTAAACTGTATAAAAATATAGTTATTTCTTCCAAATTATCGTATATCGCTAGCATGCAGTATATTTTTTCTGGTATCTTCTTTCTTTCTCATGTTTACGTCATGAAAACAAAAATCATGTGCAAGACGCTTGGTAATAGGACAAACAGTAAAAAAGCTCAAGCATATTAAAATATTTTTATTGGGGCCGGATTTAAAGTAATTTTAAACAGTCATGTTATTATTTAAATTCAACTTTTGTAGATGTTTAAAAATAATGCTCCAACTTAGAGAACACCCAGTATGTTTTAGATTATGTTAGAAAATTTGAAAATAACTTTCAATCATATTTTCAAACCATCCTCTTCGATTTTTTTAGGTAAAGAAGTGAATATCTGGGACCTGCAAGAATTGAAGAAAAACGTCACTAATCAGATATATATTGAACCAGAGCTAAGGCCAGAATTTCGCCCTATCAAACAGAAAGATAAAGAAACTAAATAAACGCATTAAATAAAATAAAAAGTTTACATTATTATTTACGGAAAGGACATTATTTTTTTTTATTATTAGAAATTATTTTATTAATTTAATATTTCAAAGTAAATTATTTTCAACAACTAGCATAGTTAGTGTGTCCCATGAGACCATTCGACAATTCGTGCTCATAATATCAAATTCCGAAGCACTTGAGTTCACAATAAGATACTAGAGTGATTGTTGTTTATGATGATGTTTTATGATGATGTTGAACGCATGTTCCTTGAAATGTGTCACATTAACAAAGAAATACACTCCATAAATTATAAGTTAGACACCATTTGACTAATATATACTGTAATATTTTAAATAACTTAACATCACACAATTAATAGTCATATTTCATCTAATAACAATCAACACATGTCCATCTCTTTTCATGTTAATTTACTAAAACAAACACCAAATAACTTTTACTATACTGAACCACACCAGATTTCTGAAAGAAATAAACACAATCAAGAACAACAGTGTCATTGCAGCCAGAGCCATAGTTGTTTTCGTCTTGTCTGTTAGTAGTTCTGTTACTTAAATTAAATGTATTTTTCTGTGATACCTCTTCCAATGGAGGAATACTTTGGTTGGTGAGTTTTTTCCTTTTTTTAACGTGATAAACTTACCAAAAAACTGTTTTGTTATTTTTTAGTTTTTAACTCCAGATGAAGCTGAAAAAATATCAGCGAACTATAGAGTTTTTCTTTAACAACAAATAAGTATTTTATTCAAGACTGCTTTCCCGAAATCTCTACACTTTCTTATAAATTTTAACGGTTTCAAGAACATTTACTAAATATATATATATATATATATATATATATATATATATATATATATATATATATATATATATATATATATATATATATATATGAGGGTTGTGTAAGAAATAAGGTTCCCAACGCTGTAAACTCGCTGCGCGAGATGCTAGGCGAAATCCGGCAACACCGCCGTGTGCGCTGATTCCCCCACTCTAGATCCCGCCTTGGTAGAACTCGCTGCGACGTTCAGTGCCGGCCTGACAGCCATCCGCGATGGAACCTCCGATCACCGTCACCGCCAGGTGGAAGTTCGTGCGGTAATCCGATTTTTGCACGCTAAAAAGTTACCACCGGTTGATATTCATAGGCAGTTGTGTGAAGTTTATGGGGAAGCTTGTATCAGCGTTCAACACGTCCGCAAATGGTGTAGGGAGTTCTCCGAAGGACGCACAGACATCTACGATGAGCAAAGAAGCGGAACGTCATCGATCTCCGACGAAGTTGTGTCGAAGATTGAGCGAATTCTGCTCGAGGATAGGAGGATAACGATTCGGGAACTGGCTGCCCGGGTTCCTGAGGTTTGTGAAAAAACAACCCACACGATTTTGACTGAAAGGTTACGTTATCACAAGGTGTGTGCACGGTGGGTCCCGCACATGCTTTCAGGAACCCACAAAGCCGATCGCGTCAAGTGTGCCCAGGAGTTTCTTTGAGAATGCGCCGAAAATACCGAAGATTTCTTAGACTCCATTGTTACCGGGGATGAAACGTGGTGTCATTACGTCACCCCGGAAACAAAACAACAATCGCGACAATGGCACCATACCAGATCGCCTAAACCGAAGAAGTTCAAGCAGACGCTGTCGGCAGGGAAAGTGATGGTTACGGTCTTTTGGGACCGTAAGGGTGTCCTGCTTGTTGAGTTTATGCCTCGAGGGATCACAATAAATTCGGAAAATTATTGTGAGACCTTGAAAAAACTCAGAAGAGCCATCCAAAATCGCCGGAGAGAAAGACTGACAAAAGGCGTTAGTTAGACTGCACCACGACGCCGCACGTCTCTCGCCAAACCAAGGATTTAATCGACAATTTTGGCTGGGATGAACATGCCCCCTACAGCCTGATTTTGCACCGAGTGACTTCCACTTGTTTCCAAAATTAAAGCAACACTTGGGTGGACAACGTTTCGAGACTGATGAAGAAGTGCAGGAAGCGGTCACCAAATTCCTCCACGGACTGGCGGCGGACTTCTTTGAAGCGGGATTCCAAAAGTGGATTAGTCGTCAACAAAAATGCGTGGAAAAATCTGGAGATTATGTTGAAAAAAGCTAGCAATGATGTAAGAAATTAAGCTTTCCAATGATGTATTTTTCAGTTCAAATAAAAAATGCCTTACACCTGAAAACCAATATGGTAAAAAAATGTGGGAACCTATTTATTTTTTACACAACCCTCGTATATATATATATATATATATATATATATATATATATGGATGATATATGAAAAATGGGGCTAGAAGTACTTATGGCCACAGGACACACCATCAAACACTGTGCCAGTTATAAGTATTTGGGAACGATATCTAGGGACGGAACATGGAAGAAGCAATATTATATCCAAGGAAGAAAAGCGATGCAATGCTTATATATACTATATATGAAAATATTTACAATATAGTGAAAAGTATATACTTACAGCTCCCAGGTGTATTAAAGGAAAGAACAGAAAAAATACTAAAAGCTACAGAAAAAAGAAAGCGAGGAAGACCACGCCAAAGCTGGAGAGCAGGAATCAACAAGGAAGTACTAGAGAGAGATCTGGAGGAGGAGGGATGGAAAACCGGGAGGAGTGGAAATTAGACATCGACCGATTGATATATATATATATATATATATATATATATATATATATATATATATTTATATATATATATATACTACAGCAGCAAAAGAATTTTCATGAAACTATGATGGTACTTACGTCAGCTTCTTGCGACTGTTTACTTTACACTTCTCAGGCTGTTTTATTTTTTTTCAACATTGACTATAGTTAAAACAATTCAATAAAATAATAAAATAAAAAATAATTTGCATGTAGTTATTTTAATAATAATTTCAAAAATTGCAAACACAAAAACATTAAAAACACAACAAAACTTGATTTAGGTTTGCAATAGAGAAAGTTAAAGTTTGCTACTCATCTCCTCATTTATTGTGTTACTATTTTTTTTATAAAGTGCCAGCAAACTAAAGTTATGAAGCTGTGTAGTACAATACTAAAAAATTCGATTTCAGTTATAAAAAATGAAATATTACATTAAAAAAAAACCGGCCAAATGCAAGTCGGACTTGCGCAATTAGTGTTCCGTACATTGACTGCTTTTAAAATAATTTTTTTTGTTGCGGAGGTATGAAATAATCAATGACTTCACTAAACATACCCCAAATGAGTTTTCAACAAGTTTTTTTTTTCGGTCTTTACTGAAAACTGATGACCTTGAAATTTTTGATTTGATGAGATACATTATTAAAGATAATGCACTCGTGATAATTTTCGTTCAACCTACACCCTGTGGAGAATATTCCAGAATTTTTTCAAAATATTGGTCAGTACTTTTCGAGATAAAGGGTGGGGGCAGGGATTTTTCGCAAGTCAAAATTATTTAACCCTCAAAACTCCACGACTCTGATGAGGCTATCAATTACTATATTGTGCAAAATTTCAAACTTTTTCTATGTCAAATAGTTTTCGAGGAGAAAATCGGACAGACCGACAGACTGACTAACTAGAATTTGGCTATAGTGATATATATATATATATATATATATATATATATATATATATATATATATATATATATATATATATATATATATATATATATATATATATATATATATATATATATATATATATATATATATATATATATATATATACTATCACTATCAGCCAAATTCTATCTAATGCATTAGATAGAATTTGGCTAGATCAGATTCTATAATTAGTTATATTTGGCTGATAGTGATAGTTATATATATATATATATATATATATATATATATATATATATATATATATATATATATATATATTATATATATATATATATATATATATATATATATATATATATATATATATATATATATATATATATATAACTATCACTATCAGCCAAATTCTATCTAATGCTGGATGTAGGCCTTTCCCTTGAATTTCCATCTATTCAATTCATTTGCAGCTGTTGTCATCCATCCAATACCGGCAACCCACTGTATATCATCCCGCCATCTTGTTTTGGGACGTCCTATGCTCCTTTTCTGTTCTGGTGGCCCCAATCTAATGTTCACTTGGTCCATCGATCGTGCGTCCTACACGTCCAGCACATTGCCACTTTCTTTCTGCTACATGCTCTCTAATATTCTTTAATTTCATTTATTCACATATCCACTTGTTTCTTTTTCTATCTTTAAGTTTTATCTCGATCATCTGTCTTTCGTGTGCTCTCTGGGTCTGAGCTAGTTATATATATATATATATATATATATATATATATATATATATATATATATATATATATATATATATATATATATATATATTATTTTATCACTCTCACTAAATCGACGGTAAATGCTTTGGAACAGTTAGGAAAAATAACAATTTTTTAGTGTTCCATATGGAACACTTATAAGATCACTTCGGTGTCTGTCCGTCTGTTCCGTCTGTCTGTTAGTCAGTCTGTCGGTCTGTCCGATTTTCTCCGAAACTATTTGACATAGAAAGTTGAAATTTTGCACAAATATAGTAATTGATAGCCTCATCAGAGTCGTGGAGTTTTGAGGGTTAAATTTTGACTTGCGAAAAATCCCTGCCCCCACCCCTTTATCTCGAAAAGTACTGACCAATATTTTGAAAAAATTCTGGAATATTCTCCACAGGGTGTAGGTTGAACGAAAATTATCACGAGTGCATTATCTTTAATAATGTATCTCATCAAATCAAAAATTTCAAGGTCATCAGTTTTCAGTAAAGACCGAAAAAAAAACTTGTTGAAAACTCATTTGGGGTATGTTTTGTGAAGTCATTGATTATTTCATACCTCCGCAACAAAAAAAATTATTTTAAAAGCAGTCAATGTACGGAACACTAATTGCGCAAGTCCGACTTGCATTTGGCCGGTTTTTTTTAATGTAATATTTCATTTTTTATAACTGAAATCAAATTTTTTAGTATTGTACTACACAGCTTCATAACTTTAGTTTGCTGGCACTTTATAAAAAAAATAGTAACACAATAAATGAGGAGATGAGTAGCAAACTTTAACTTTCTCTATTGCAAACCTAAATCAAGTTTGTTGTGTTTTTAATGTTTTTGTGTTTGCAATTTTTGAAATTATTATTAAAATAACTACATGCAAATTATTTTTTATTTTATTATTTATTGAATTGTTTTAACTATAGTCAATGTTGAAAAAAAAATAAAACAGCCTGAGAAGTGTAAAGTAAACAGTCGCAAGAAGCTGACGTAAGTACCATCATAGTTTCATTGAAAATTCTTTTGCTGCTGTAGTATATATATATATATATATATATATATATATATATATATATATATATATATATATATATATATCAATCGGTCGATGTCTAATTTCCACTCCTCCCGGTTTCTCCATCCCTCCTCCTCCAGATCTCTCTCTAGTACTTCCTTGTTGATTCCTGCTCTCCAGCTTTGGCGTGGTCTTCCTCGCTTTCTTTTTCCATGAGGGTTCCAATTTAAAATCTTTTTAGGCAGTCGGTCTTGTGACATTCTCTGTACATGTCCGTACCATACCAACTGTTGGATTCTGATTTCGTCCACTATATCGTGCTTTATTTTTAAAGCTCGCCTTATCGTGTCATTTGGTATGCGGTCTTTTCTGGATTTTCTGGCTGCTCGTCTCCAGAAATCCATTTCTGTAGCTTTTAGTATTTTTTCTGTTCTTTCCTTTAATGGCCACACCTGGGAGCTGTAAGTTATTATACTTTTCACTATTGAGTTGTAAATTCTCTTCTTATTTTCAATGGTTATGTTTTTGTCCCATAGTATACTATTAAGCATTGCAATCGCTTTTCTTCCTTGGATATTCCTCTCGAATATTGCTTCTTCCAGTGTTCCGTCCCTAGATATTCTCGTTCCCAAATACTTATAACTGGCACAGTGTTTGATGGTGTGTCCTGTGGCCAGTTTCAAGTCCTGCTGTTGTCCTCCGACTTCTAGGCCCCATTTTTCATATTCATCCATAAGTTTTCGTGTCATGTATTCCATATCATCGATGTCCTGAGCGACTACTACCTGGTCATCTGCGAATGATAGCGTGTACAATGTAGTATCGTCATCCAGTGGTAATCCCATACTGCTGCATTTCCTTTTCCAGTTCTTCAGTGCACTCTCCAAATAGATTTTAAATAGCGTTGGGGATATACAGCAGCCCTGTTTGAGACCCTTTGTGACCGGGAACCCTGTTGTTATACCATATTTGGTTTTCACACTATTTCTTGCGTCTTGGTATAAGGATTTTACGGCTTTAATTATTTCGGTGCTTACATTACTCTGTTGTAGTGTTTCCCACAATCTCATTAGGGGCACGCTGTCGTAGGCCTTTTTTAGATCAACAAACAAGACATGGACTTCCTGATCAAATGCGGTTTTCTTTTCTAGGATTTGCTGTAGTGCCTTTTGTAATTTTCCTGAAAATTTAAACATCTGTTAATTGATTTGTCTTACATTATATATTGCAGATTTTCAGCTATACGCATGTCAAAAGCACCAACTTGTACACATGGAGGAAGACTGATTTGCCGCTTGTTGAAAATGAAAAACTTACCAAACTTCCACAATGAAGTTCCCTTAAAGGACTATTAAGATACTTTTCTTTGTAAATATGTTAAGAAATTAACAGTTTTTCAACAACAAACTTCACGGACTGTATGTTCAAATCTGTTGTAACCGACAGTTGCTTTACGGCTTTGTAAGTCGATCAAAAATAACACGTGATAAAACTTTTAACTTTTTATTAAGTAAATTACATAATACTTATGCTTTAGCTTGGTATGAATATAATATATCAATGCTCGTAATAACAATATTTATTACTTGATGACATTGTTAATAATAATGCCTTTTATGTCTTTTGTTAATTGACTAAGGATAATAATAATGTAATAATGTCTTCTCTAGTTGACAGCCTATTATTTTATACATCTACTCTCGAAAATTTACTATAGGCGTACTCTTAAGTTTAGCTAACAAATATTTACCTTTCATCCTAATGATTACAGAGTTTGGCGACTTCTCGGCGCTATCAAGAAGTTTACAAAGAAAATAATTACAGAAAGTAGTTGTTTTACTGAGCTATTAGTAAGTGTATGTTACATAGTATATCTTTTATTGAGAATTGGTTATTGTTATACTATGGCTTTGTATTAAACCCATAGGCCTAGCTAAAGGGCAGAATAGTATAGTAATATAATAATAAAAATAGTTGGTTTACAACTCACTCTGCAATTTTATATTAAAAAGCATGTAGGAAACCCGCTAAGAGTATGTCGCAAAACATTTTCAGATGTTTTTGGCAGAACAAAATACCGAGTTTTGAGAATCTACAAATGTTTTTAAAAAAATGTCGATTCTTTAGTCCCTTTGAAGACTTAGAGGTGGTTGGAAGAGAGAATATTAGTTTTGATTAAAAAGGAAATCAGTAATGGAATTCATAAAACAACTGAAGGCTGTTGAATCTCACTAGTCGCGAAATAAAACCAAAATATTTTACTTCTCCATCGCACTAAACACTGCAAAACTGTGCCGCATGTACAGGGTGGTCCAAATTGGACACTTTTAAAGGTAAACCCTTCGTACAAAGGAGATAGACGAAAACTGATGTCAGTGTCTGAGGCTCAATTTTTATGATAATAATAAATTTTTGATTTCTGTAAACACATTCTCAAAGCACTTTTTCACGTGGATTTCAACAGTGTAAGTTACATTTTTTTACAACTAATATTTTAATAAGTTAATAACGCAAAAATATATTTTTTAAATGGGATACCCTGTATATTTTTCCTTATCCGAATAAAGCTTTAAAAATTCTAAAAATATAGCACACTTTATATTTTGCTTAAATCTACTTTAAAATATAAAGGTTTTCAGTTTTTACGCGAGTTTTAAATGCACATTTTGTTAAGTAGGCTTTGGACGGAGCGGTAATATCAATTATTTAGCGATAGCAGTCAAATCATTAAAAAAAAATCCCAGAAGTAACTCTAAGAGTCATAACTACAATGAAATTTACTAAATGCTATAGTACTTTAAACGATGTGAAGAAAATAAAACAACAATAAAACAATTCATTCCGACTAGAGCAAACTAAAACAAAACAATTTTCTATAAAAGATGTTCGAAATGTCGACCGGTTGTATTTACACAGGTGCCGTCTAACCTTTTCTGGACACGTCTTACCGAGTTGATTAGTTCAAGAGGAGTGAGAGCTCCAAAACTTTGTATCACTGCGACTTCTAACTCTTGCCTGGTGTTTATCGGCAATTTAAAAATTAGGTCTTTCAATCTTCCCCAGAGATAGAAGTCCATGGGTGTTAAATCCGGTGACCTTGCCGGCCAACGGTTCGGAACTTGGTTGGCTATTCAATTATTGTCAAAATTGGCCGATAAAAAATTACTGATAACTGCAGCTTTATGTGGGGGTGCCCCGTCGTGTTAAAAAAATATATTTCTAAGATCCATTAACGGCAGTTCATCAACAAGAGGTTCTATTTGCAGCCTTAAAATTTCTAAATATCTCTGAGAGGTGAGTGTTCCTTCGTAAATAAATGGACCTATAACCCTGCCTCTGAAAATTCCTGCCCACAAATCCAAATCTGCCTTGATTTCTTTGCTCCACAACTAAATGAGGATTTTTTTGTGCCCACGTATAAGAATTGTAGCGGTTAAAAATACCTGTATTGCTTACGTCTGTCCAAATGCAATTTAATGAAAAATTCGAAACACGGTTAGAATTCTCCAGAAACCATTGACAAAAATCCATACGCCGTTAAAAATCTCCGTCTCTAAGGTGATGAACTTTTCTTGTCCTATATGGCCTGATTTTGTGCTTCTTCAAAGTACGACTTACGTTAGTTCTTGGTAGTCGATTGAATTCTTTTAACTGTCGGGTTGAAATGTTTTTCAAACTGGCCACTATTAACTAGGTTATGTCGCAATCGAGCGAATATATGCTTGAAGGGTTGACGCCTCTCTGGATACCGTTCGTGGTACAAATTACTTGCCGCTTCCGAATTTTCTCCGGTTTGTATGAAATACACTATCATATCCCATTTTTCATAATTTTCAAACTTCATTGCGATTTATTTGACAATTCAATAACTGATCCTGAAGTAAAATTTGACAACTAGGAGTAAACAATTGAATTAAACCAACTGAAAACCTTTATATTTTGCTTAAACTTACTTCAAAATATAAAGTATACTATATTTTTACAATGGTAATTTAAAGCTCTATTCGGATAAGGAAAAATATACAGGGTATCCTGTTTAAAAAATATATTTTTGCCTTAATAACTATTAAAATATTAGTTATAAAAAAATGTAACTTACCCTGTTGAAATTCACGTGAACAAATGCTTTGAGAATGTTTTTACAGAAATCAAAAATTTTCAATAGGAAAGGAATTACAAACATTTTTCCAAAATGCAGATTTTTTAAAAACAGCTTGTATATCTGAAACGGTACTAGATATCGATATGCAGTTTTCACCATTGAGTTTATCATAAAAATTGAGCCTCAAACACCGACATCAGTTTTTGTCTATCTCCTTTAGATTTTTATCTTTAAAAGTGTCCAATTTGGACCACCCTGTACAGTGATAGTGCTGGTGACGATTTCCAAGTAAAAAAGGCGAAACATATTCAACACACTATTTAAGATATCGTTTTGTATAACCCGCATTGAACTTTTCTGCAAAATTCAATTATCATAGCACAGGGCGAGAAAACGAAAAATGATCTAAAGTTGGCTAAATTGTTGTACAAAAAAAGCAAAATGTTTTTAGAGCATCTCCAAAAAAAAACAACAGATGATTGTTTACAGCTATCATTTGATTCCCAAAAGAATTTAGTATTATCAAAAGTAAGTGACTGAGCAGTCTAGTATTCAAGGCAACTATATTGTTACAATCTTACAGTTGTAACTGGCCTGTCGACTGGCAATCTGAATCCCGACACAGTTTCAGTTTATAGATGGAAGGAAAACGAAACTTTAAATTCCTCAAACGAGGTGGCTTTAATTATATTTAATGGTTATAAAACTGTTCGGCCGGTTGCAGATGGGTGTTCTAGTCAAAATAAGAACATTAACGTGCTGTCGATGTGCTCAAGATGGCTAGCAAAAAATGCTCCTGTAGAAATCACTACTGTCGAGTTAGTGTTTTCGGTCACTGGGCATTCGTACATGCCCAGTGACAGAGTTTTTAGTCTCACTGAGTAAGATCTTAAAAAAATGAAAACAATAATCAATGTAACTGAGTACTGTGAAGTTTTTTAAAAAATATGGTACTGTCAAAGTTATTGGTGAAGACTGGGAGTCGTTGGATTTTGAAGGAAGAAGCGAAACACTGTATAAAACCACCCGCTCAGTCAAGCGAAGAGGATTATTCTTAAAAAGTCAGAGAAAACTCACAAAATCCTTATTAAAGGAGAATCAGATTATAGTTTGGATACTGGTGTTATCAAACTTTTTTAAAAAAAGAGAAGAAACTTTTAATAGCGCAGCTTAAGGACCTAACAAATCTAGAATGCTACAAGGCAGTAATAGGAAACAATAATAAAGGTGCAACAGAAAATGAGAATGTTTGCGAATGTCTAGAACCACATTCTGAAGATGAAGAAATTTATTGCGCTGCCAAAGATGTTGTTTGCAAGAATGCAGCTATATATCAAATTTCTGCAATGGAGGGAAAGGTAGGGCAATCTGCTGTTTATTGTTTAGCGGATGGACATTATTATTCGGATTATTACATTTTAGTAAATTAATTATATCTTCTTGATTACTACTAACTATAGTCTGTTTAGCTTCCGACTGTCCCCTGTGCTGTGTCCAATTATACAAAAGCCTGCCTAATTTTGCTATCCTATCTATCCAATAAGCATATGCTTATTGGATAGATAGTTTTATGGTACTAGTTTCCCACTTTTTATATGTTCTTGCAGAAAAAATCTGGGAAAATTATTCATGAAGTTTTCGGGTAGTTTTTTTTTATTTAAAACTAGCCGTGCCCGCAGCTCCGCTCGCGTGGACTTGATTCACTACTATCGTCAGTGCGTATTCCTTATGTTACCTAACGTAATAATATATCTCCCATTATTTTCCCCTATCTCCCATTATTTCTCCTCATCTCCCATTATCTCAACATAATTCCCATTATCTAGGCTTATCTCTGCTCATCTCCCATTATTTCTCCTTATCTACCATTATTTCTCCTTATCTCCCAATATCTCACCTTATCTCCCATTATCTAGGCTTATCTTAACTTATCTCGCAATATTTCTCCTTATCCCCATTATTTCTCCTTATCTCCCATTATCTCACCATAACTCTCATTATCTAGACTTATCCCAGCTTTTCTCCCATTATTTCTCCTTATCTCCCATTATTTTATTACTGATCTCCCATTATCTCACCTTATCTCCCATATAGGCTTATATCGACTTATATAGAACAGGAATAAAAATTTAAACAAATGTTTAAGATCACCACTTATGTTTATTATTGCTGACAATTGTTTAAGATCACCACTTATGTTTATTATTGCTGACAATTGTTTCGACACACTGTGTCTTCTTCTGGAGCACGATGTAACAACTGCTCCAGAAGAAGACACAGTGTGTCGAAACAATTGTCAGCAATAATAAACATAAGTGGTGATCTTAAACATTTGTTTAAATTTTTATTCCTAGTTATTATGGATCTTCATCAAGTAACGGCTAAGTCAGTGCAGTATTGATATAGAACATATGTATAAATTTATAAAAACACGTAAATCGGATAAGTGGTTCTTGAGTGCTAAGCGCACTAACGGACAGACAGACGGAGAGACGTTGCGTTTTATATATATTACAGATTTTTTTTTTGATAAATTTAAAAAAAAAAAACACGTAAATCGGATAAGTGGTTCTCGAATGATAAGCTCATTAATGGACAGATAGACAGACGTTGCGTTTTATATATATTATATATATCATTATTAATATATGACCAGAGAACATATGTAAGTATGAATTTAAAAAAAAAAAAAAACGTAAAGAGGGAGACGTTGCATTTTATATATATTATATTCTTTGCTACATGATATTGTTCCATATTTAATGGTTTAGGCAGTGTATTGCAAGAGAACGCGCTAACGGTAACCTTTTTTCCGACTTGATTCACTATTATCGTCACTGCTTATTCCTTATGTAACCTAACGCAATAAAATATATCCTATAACCTGGCCAGAGAACATATGTACGAGTATGTTTTTTTAAAAAAAAAAAGCACGTAAATCGGACAAGTGGTTCTCGAGTGATAAGCGCACTAACGGACAGGCAGTCAGAGAGACGTTGCACTTTATATATCCAACTTCCTTACCCCTTGTGAACACGTTTGGCCGGCGCGACGAGGAAATGGCTAAAAACCCCAAAATGAATATGCCGAATTTCCAAAATTTAGTGCCTCAGGCGAGAGAATATTGCACTGCTCTTGCAGTTAGTTCCATGGATTCTAGGGGTAGGGGACAAAACTTCGAAAGTAAAACACAGTCGTATACCCACAGCACATAGACAATCCAAAAGATGAAAATGAGACATAGCAACTTACAACACAAGAACTTTAGGATCCGAAGAAAAAATGATTGAGTTGGAAGAAAAACTAAAAAACATAAAATGGACAGTGTTGAGCTTAGCGGAAGTAAGAAGAACAGAAAAGTCTTGTATCACCCTAATAAGTGGCCATAAATTTTTCCATGGAGGTAATGAAAGTAAGAAAATTGGAGGAGTCGGTCTACTTATTCATAAAAGAATAGCAGAAAATGTTCGGTTTAAAGCCATATCGGAAACGGTGATTTCATTAGACATACAGATGAACAGAAGATGCAAATGTAAGATCATTCAGGTATATACATCGATATCAGACAACAAGAGAGAAGAAATTAACCAATTCTATGAAGTTATAAATAAAGCATTGCTACACCATAAAACAAGATATATCATAATAATCGGCGACTTCAATGTCAAAATAGGTAAACCAGCGAATACAAATGAGAAGAGTGTCGGGAAATTTGGCTTGGATACGAGAAACAGCCTAGAGGAGAAATGTTATCAAATCTTGTAAACGAAAACAACTTATACCTTATGAACATATTTTTCCAAAAGCCAGGACATGGCAGAGCCCAGATGGTATAACAAGAAACGAAACTGATTATGTTTTATCAACTTACAAAAATATTCTAATCCACATGACAGTCTTGAACACGATAAGCATTGGCAGTGACCATTGGATGCTCAAAGGAAAAATAAGAATAAATCTGAAGCAGGAGAGACGCATAGAAAGAAAAAGACACCATCAGAAATAACAGAGCAAAACACAGACGAATATCGACAAGTACTGCAAAATCATATAAAACACATAAACTACCAAATAGAACTTGATGAACTAAACGCAAAAATAATCAACAGCCTACTACAAAACAAATAGCAACATAGAAAAAAGAAAAAACACAAAAATTAAGTAATGAGACACAAAATCTCATGAAACAGAGAATACTATTAAGAAATGATCCCACAAATGGTGGATTGGAATTGGCAGAACTAGACAAAAAAAAAAAAAAAAGAAAAAGATCAGTACAGAAATTTGAAAATAGAAGAAACTCTGGAAGAGGGAAAAAGTTTGAAACACCTAAACAAACAAATAAATGAAGGGCGACATCAAATAATAAAACTTAGAAGTAACGATAACCAAGAGATCGAACAAATCAAAGAGATAAAGGAAGCTACAGAGAAATATTCTCGTACACTATATGACACGAAAATATCGCCACTGCCCGGGAAAGAAGAAGGAAATAAAGTGATAAATGAGAAGTGTGGGATCTGAAGAAATTACTGATGTAACAACGGATGAAATAATGAACGTCCTACAACATATGCACAACAACAAAGAACCAGGAGACGATGAAATAACTATATAAATGATAAGGTATGGAGGGGCATCGAAAACACAATCTCTTCAAGCTCTATTTAACAGGTGCCTTATAGAAAGTAAAATACCTTGGGTAAATGCCTTGATTGTGCTTATTTTTAAAAAGGGAAACAAATTTAAATTGAAGAATTACAGACCCGTCAGCCTGTTATCGGTACTATACAAAATTCTCACTAGAATCATAACATATAGATTAACGAACAAATTAAACATTATCAACCACGTGAACAAGCGGGATTTAGACGGGGATGTAGCACTTTGTACCATCTCCAGACAATTAGATTACTAGTGGAAAAAGCAATGAATATAAGGTCACCTTGTGGATGGCAATGGTCGACTACGAAAAAGCATTTGATTCATTAGAGATACAGGCAGTCCTTAACGGATGAAAAATACACAACTCTTCTTGAATACATATATAAAAATGCTACATCACAAATAATGCTTGAAGAAAAAATAAATAAAATCAAAATTAAAAGATGAATTAGACAAGGCGGCTCGATATTCCCAAAACTGTTCACGATGGCTCTAGAAAACATGTTCAAATCATTAAAGTGGGAAAATAAAGGAATACTAATATACGGTGAACGATTAAATCAGTTAAGGTTCGCAGATGATTTCACTTTGATCGCGAACACAAAAGAAAACTATAAGAAATGCTGATGGAATTAAATAACAAGTCTCGAGAAATAGGTCTAAAAATTAACTTCACCAAAACCAAATATTTGAACAACGAAAGTGAAGAATAGAAGGTGAAAGAATAGGAAATATGCAAATATTCATATATTTAGGATAAAAAATCGAAATATCAGAAAATAATTTGGATAGAAGAGTATCGTTAGCTTAGTTTGCGTTCGGAAGGTTACAATCTACATTTAAATTGAACATCCCAAATATAATAAAAGCCAGAGTATTCGATCAATAAGTACCGCAGATGACATTGAAATGTGGGCTTTAAATAAAACTATAATAAATAAACTCCAGGTAACCCAAAGAGCAATAAAAGGAGCATACTAAATATTACTCCAAGATCGTGTTCCTAACATCGATATACGAAGAAGATCAAAATAACAGTGTAATACAACGAATATGTATATTAAGGTGGAATTGACGGGGTATATTGCTGAGACATGGACACTCCGTATAGTTGAATGGAGGGCTAGACAACACAAAGATACAGAAGTAGACCACAGACAAGATGGACGGATAGCATAAAAAGATTAGCGGAACACGATTGGATGCAAAAGGTTATTGGAGACAACTTGGGGAGGCCCACATCTGACTATGGATGGAATAAGCTAATGATGATGATGATACAATATTTATTATACAACTTCGATACTTATATATTATTCAGTGCCATCTTGTGATAAACTATATATAAAATAGCATGTACATTATACTATGTTAAGTTTCCATATTATTTGTTATAAAGAATTATCTTATAAACTACATACATATGTGTTATTGATTTTATAATTTATCTGTTAAAATTATTTTGTAAATTAAATTCTAAATTTAAGAAATGGGTTTAGCAATATCCAGAAACTTTTAGTATAAAAAAAATGTTTTTCAGAAATTATTAACAAAAAATATTCCCATATTACAAACTTTTGGAACTAACCTATATCAGCCAAACTTGAAATTTTCTTAATGTTTCATATGCTATTTCCAAGGGCTTTATCCACTACGTCGAGTTAAGTAATTGATTATAGATGTTAAATCGTTACGTGTCGGTATAGAAACAAATATATTTCTACGAGTAATAAGTATAAAATGGATTAGAAGCTTTCACGAATTTGGTCAGATAAGAAATTAATATTCGAATATTGAATCTGAAGATTTATCGTGTAATCGAAATCAAAACGTCGGAAAATGTCTCAATTTAATACTGTCCAATTCTCAAGGCTTATGGTGTCTCAGTTTTCAGACTTTTTTGTATTAGATTTACCCCAATCAATATTAGATAACGTGAAAGAAAGCTTGGAAAACTAAGAAAGAAATATAGGTTTACAGAGTACGACCCTATTATATGTAATACATTTACGCTTTATTTTAGTAATTGTCCAGTCACATTGGGGGGTTTCACCTCTGAATAAAAGATAATAAGCTGTAAATTTGTATAAACCTTTATTTTGGCATTCTAAAAGTTGTCTCAAAAGTCTTATAAAATCTCGTATCCGCGTCTTAAGATATTCAAGATCAAAGGTCACAAAAATCGTTTTTTTTCGCAAATATCTCGCTTCTTCTGATTTCAATGATATTTCATCTATTATGAAAATTGTAGAGCATAAAATTATCTACAAATTTTGTTCTAAACATTTTTTTTATACGCTTAACCTTTTTTGAGATAGAGCACGGAGAGCGCGCAGCGCTCAGCCATACATTGCATAATGCAAGGTCAACCGTGAGTCCCGGTAAATAATACGTTGTATAAAGTTAATTAATCACTAAAAAATCCATAATTATGAATAATTTGCATTATTTATTAATTAATACATTATATTTAATAATATTTTTCATTTATCAAATATATTCGTTTAATAATACTTACCTACTTCGTGTAATTAAAAAATTGTTAAGTAAAATACTTTAAGTATATTTTAATTATATTCTAATATATCTTAATTATATTTTAAGTAGAAAAAGAATTAAGTACTTTTTTTTAAAAAAATGTGTAAACTCTTAAACTACTTATATTACTATTAAGATTATACCTGAGAATACGGACCCCTATAATACGACCTTTTCTATTTATAGTCAGTTGGGACAGATGTTCCATTGTATAGTTAAGACCGATTTCTTTTTCAAGGGACCCCTTTCCACTAACCAAGTTTATTCGTTAGTTTTAAATTGAATCTTGGCGATGGACGTACAATTTTAAGAGTTATGGCTGATTTGTGTTTTATATGTGATAAGTCACTTTCAGAAGGTGATTCTGTTACAAACTTAAAAAACTGCAAGTATTGAAAGAAATGACGGTCACATAAACTATTTAAATACCTTAACCTTTGTGACTGTGCATGTTGAGTATCGAAAAGTGTACATCAGTAAAAATTCTATTGCAGCATCGAAACCACACCTAGAAGTAGGTGAACCTTCACCATCATCAAGTGCACCTCGTAAAAAAAAAATGAAGTGTTTGATTTCAAAAAACTATGCTTATTTTGTGGCCAAGTAGCTGATGAAGCAGCAGAGACGAAAAAAAAAAGAGAAGGGCAGACGCACGATTAGTAAAGTAAGTACTCTTGAATTCAAAGACAATGTCATCAAAAAAGCAGAAGAACGAAGCGATTCCTTAGGAGAATTAGTAAAAGATCGTATACTTTATGAGTATCGCTGCTGAAGCAAAGTACCATACCATTTGCTATACTAATTTCTTAAGTCGAGTACCATCTACTGATAAGAAGCCTCGCGAAGATAATCACGTCACACAAGCAATGAAAGATATTTTTTGTTATATAGAAAATCATGAAGATTCACAATTTACATTGAAAGAGCTTAAAGATGTCCTTACGGAGTATGTACCAGATAATAAGACTATCATTACAAGACTTCGACAAAAATATTTAACTGACATAATAATTACGAGAAAGGTAGGATCATTCACTATCATATCTTTTCGTAATACACAAGCTAATATATTATCAAAAGCTTGGTACGACAATAAAAAAAAGGATCCCAATGAAGAACGGTTACGGATTGTAGAAGCTGCAGCAGATATTGTTGGGGAAGATATTAGATCATCTGTAGTCGAAACCAAGTCTTATCCACCTCCGAGTTAAATGTTAGATGATATTAATGAAGAAATACCAAAAACTTTATTGCATTTTTTACAAGAAGTCATAATAAAAAATAGAAAAGAAAAAACAGATCATTTAAAAACGAAATGCACATCAATAAGTCATGCAATAAAGGCTTCGATACGAGAACGGTCATTTTCATCACAGCTACTATTAGGCCTTTCTGCATTTCTTCATAGAAGATATGAATCTATTAGATGTTTTATCTAGCTTGGGATTTGCAGCTTCGTATGGTAATACTGTAGGTATAATCTTAATAGTAATATAAGTATTTAAGAGTTTACACATTTTAAAGAAAAAGTACTTAATTATTTTTCTACTTAAACATATAATTAAGATATATTAGAATATAATTAAAATATACTTAAAGTATTTCACTTAACAATTTTTTAATTACAGAAGTAGGTAAGTATTATTAAACGAATATATTTGATAAATGAAAAATATTATTAAATATAATGTATTAATTAATAAATAATGCAAATTATTCATAATTATAGATTTTTTAGTGGTTAATTAACTTTATACGACGTATTATTTACCGGAACTCACGGTTGACCTTGCATTATGCTATGTATAGCTGAGCGCTGCGCGCTCTCCACGCTCTATCTCAAAAATGGTTAAGCATATAAAAAAATGTTTAGAACAAAATTTGTAGAGAATTTTATGCTCTACAATTTTCATAATAGATGCAAATAATCATTGAAACCATAGGAAGCGAGATATTTGCGAAAAACTGATTTTTGTGACTTTTGACCTTGAATATCTTAAGACGCGGACACGAGATTTTATGAGACTTTTGAGACAACTTTTAGAATGCCAAAATAAATGTTTATACAAGTTTACAGCTTATTATCTCTCATTCCGAGGTTGACCCTCTTTTTTGGCTTAAGTTATTGGATAATAAATGGTTTTAGTTGGCATTATATTTCGATCTTCAATGTCTTTGGTATGGTTCTAACTCGTTGACGCCGGTCTAGCTCTGGTGATTTCTTGTTTACATTTTCATTTTATGGCTGTGTAATATTGCTTTTCGACTGTACTTTTCAATATTAAATAAAAAATCAGTTAAAGTAGATAAGCACATTCATTTTTAAAAAATTAGAGACAATATCTCCTGTGTCTTTAAACTTTTACATAGAGGATATTTGCTAAAATTAACTAACCATCTATTTGAGTAAATATTCTGAGCTAGACAACACCTTGCATTGTCCTGTAATTGAAATTATCCTATAATTATTGCCTTTATTCACAGTATATGATAATTAAGTATTTAAAACATACTTAAATTATATTACCAATTTGTTTTGGTGACTAATAGACGTTGTGTAATTTATACTTAAGAAAATGTATATAGACACAGTGTATATAAAAAGTTTCCGGGCTGATTTTATACAAAACCTACAAGTGGCGTCATATATTAGGAAGAAAGAGAGTCTCTATGAAACATACGTAGGTGCTTCAATGGTAATTAGAAGACGATGCGAGAATGTATTAACCAACAACAAGCAACAACGATGATAATGTTCAACATGTGCGCGAACTACTCATGATAAATCATCGCCTACCAATCAAACAACTGCGCATAAGCATGGGAAGTGTGCATAGCATCTATCACAAGGTTATCGAAAAAAAAAAAACTGTACGCAACGGTTTGTTCCACATTCACTTACCGATGAAATAACAAGAAACAACATCGATCCTACGCAATTCTTTACTTTACCGGTAATTGGTAAGAGTTGTGGTGCTTTCCAACACGAAAAGATAGAACAAGAAATAGGCAACTGGTCTCTGTTGCATGATACTGCGTCGGTCAACAGTTAATTGTGTGTTACCAACTTTTTGCCCTGAAAATCCGCCACTGTCATTACTCACCGAATTTGGTTGCAGCTGACTTCTTTTTAATTTCTATTTATGAAATTACCATGAAAAGGAAGCATTTTGAAGATGTAGTTGCTATTCAAATAAAAACAAAAGGGATAGCATGATAAAGCTCTCAGGATCAAAAAATTTCGGAGGTAAAATAGCCCCCCGTTCAAATTTCCGGATGGGGGCAGGTTGAAAAGATTTTTACAATATTCGAAGTTTCAATTTGAATATAAATTCAGGGAGCCAACACCAGCAATCAAATAAACCATATATACTTTCTCTCTGTGAATCAGTGGTCAGTTTATCGACCAACACAGTCAATTTTCTCTATCCTGAGCACGACTTTTACTCCCAGTTTAGGTGTAACTTTGAAATTCGTCTTTTTATCAGAAGCGATCTCTCGTGCCAATGGGGGGATGCGCTGAAGCTTCAAAACTAATGATTTGTATGTCTTGCAAACACCATCGATCATTTATTAATTACCCAAGTGCCATCATGGGCGAAAACATCAACTGGCTTAAATATTCGAATATCACCGATGAACAAGGACGTGAAGCTAAATCATTTTCAATCAGTTATGGCTTTACTCAGCTGTCTTCTAGATTTACGTTTAACCACTAATCCAAAGCTGTTACTGTTACTGTTTGCCACTTTCACTGTAAATGCGCTATTAGGTTCTTTCGACAACGTATATTCTACCAATCTGTAGCAGAAGGGCGCTTAATCTGTGCAAAATTTGTCACTATAAATTAGCCAAATGGGAAGAACTCATGGAATATTTCTTTGGAACTTTGTCTTAGTTAGATGTTTGAATTAGATACGACGACCCATCTGACTGCTCTAAGGAGGTTTTCGGTGCCATCTTGGCTAACATGGAATATTACTTCCCTTTTTCTAATGAAACAGCAAGCCTTGTTTCGACCGAAAATAAAGAAGCTATTGCTTCTAAACATCTTAGCTACCTACAATGAAGTGAAAACTCTACCGTCATAAATTGTAACATCTTCGTTGGTATCGGGAACAAATGCAAACAAATAATCGACAAAACCAAGGAGGTACATAATCAAAGCATTTAAAAACAAACTTACTGCCTGCCCCAACAACTCTAGGTCTTTTTGGTCGGTCGTTAAGGCCTTTAGCCAAAATTTCACTAATATATCATGTCACCACTTACCCGGCCAGATATTATAGCTACAATACCTGTTGAGAAAGCCAACTACTTACTTGAACTTTTTGCTTCATACTCTACTGCCAATTTTCATGCCAAAACACAACCCACTATTCCCAATGTGCAGTCAAAGATGCCCGATATTGTCTTCAGACAGCGTAGCGTGTCTTAAAGCGTATTTTAATGAAGCTAAATACCAAAAAAGCTTCTGGTGCTAATAGAATATCTGCCATCGTATTCAAAAAATGTGCGAAGGAACTAGAACCGGTTTTCTACAAACTTTTCAACCTATCCTATAGGAAAGGTATATTTGCTTCCTGCAGGAGATTCACTACAGTTCAACCGATACCTCAAAAGGCAATAAGACGTTACCACGGCAGTACTGGTCAGTTATGAAAAACACACATATTTTAAAATATCTGGAAGGATTTAATAATATTAGTGACCATCAATGCGGCTTTCGAAAGCAAAGATCCATAAGAGATCTTCTAACTTATGTAACACAGGTTTGAAACAATTGAAGTATATTACGACATATACACAATCACCTCTTTAGCTCCCACTTCATCCCTTTCAACCCATATACATTTTACTAGAGGAGAATTGTGTTATATTAGATATACAATATCCCAATCAAAAACCAGAAAAAATGTAATATTTCGGTTCCTTGACTGAAAGAACCCCGAAAAATACCTAGAACGATACAAACACGAAGTCATCTTCTACTCTCTCTCCACTCCTCTGGCACCCTTTTATTGTAAATCATTTTGCTTAAGAATTGCCCATTATCCCATTCAAAACCTGGAAAAGTTCTCATAATGGTATTGAAATTATATAAGATTGTTTCATCTGTTTCACCCCCTCCCCTATTAAAATTAACAGGAATAATAATTTTCATATTCCTTCAGTCCAAGAATCCCGATATATTTGAAGTAATCCCTATACCCCCTACCCCACCCAATTACCCCTATATATTCTACTATAAATAATATGCTTAAAATTTGTCAGTTACATCAACCAAACAACATGTAAAAATTTAGAGATTACAACTGAACATTTTGGAGAATCTCAAGCGTTAACACTTGATATATCCAAGGCATTCAACCGTGTTTGACATGCCAGGTTATTCGCTAAGCTACGGTTTTATTGTATGTCTGAAAGGTTTTATGTAGGGCCCTCGTGTTTCTTTCTTTTCTTCTTTACATTAATGATTTGCGGTAAAGAACTAGAAATCCAATCTACAGCTTTGCCGATGATAGTACGCGGGTTTCTTGTTTTACTTTAAACGCATTTTTTGCATTTACATATATTTGCACTTACATGCAAATATCTGCAGACAGCAGGAAGACGTTCAACTTAATAAAAACCTGGAAGGAATTCTATCTTGAAGTGACAGTAACCAAGTAGAATTCAACGTTACAAAAATCCGGGCGGCAATTTTTTCTAAAAAACTTAACTTTGCGGATCCCGACATAGTTATGTCGGTACACTTCATTCCTCTGGCATCGTAATTTAACTTGGTGGGCGTTAACTTGGGAGTTCACATGTCTCAGCATGAACATGTTGCATGCAAAACAAACAGAACTTCTGAACAGCTAGAAATATGATTTAGTATGAAAAAGCTGTCCACTCCACCAATCTTATACAGAGCTTAAATTCGACTAACGATGGAGTACTGCCCCATATTTGAAGCTTTATTCTAAAATATCCGCTGCGCAATTGTTGGATTCTATTCAGAAGAAATCTATTTGTCTGACTGAAGACCCACAAGTCACCAGCAACCTTGAGTTCTTGGAACATCGAAGAATGGTTGGCGATTTAAGTCTATTTTACAAGTACTTTCATGGAAAGTGTTCGATGGATGTAGCCCGCCTAATTCCTTCCCGAACGGTGCATGCTAGGAATACACATCTCGCTAATACATCACATCCGTATGAGGTTTAGCTTGTTACTCCTCGTACCATTCTTTGCAAGAATCCTTTTATATGGAATGTTTGGAATCATTTGCCAAGGACTATGTTTCCCACTGCAGCGATGCAAGTCCAACGTGAATCGCTGTTTGCGCATACGCGTCGCTCCTGTAGTGCTTGAGGGAATTCTATGCAGCACGTGTGCAATGTCCATAACAAATGAAACAAAAGTGACTGAACGGCATTTCGGTGGATAACTTTGAGAGGTTCTTCCAGCGATTGTAGGAAAGATGTTCTTATTGTGAACAGAGGGGAGCAGATTACGATGAAATGAAAATTTTACCTGAATTTTTCTTTCAGAGCATCAGTCCGAGAATTGTGTAAACTGAATCATAAAGATTTATTATGCTGTTTTATTTTCACTATTATTGGGGTGTGAGGGAGTTTTCGGTGAAAATATCACTTTATTGTAAAAAAATGATTACAAACTGATTATTCAAAGTATTGTCCACAGCTAGCCACTATTTTCTCCTATCTTTGTGGCAGTACCACATTGAAAGAACGACTCATTTTTTGAGGCTATCTGCGAATCGACCCATTTTTTTAGTATCTTCATAAGAATGGAAACGCTATTCAGACAGGCCGTGCGTTATCGATCGGAAAAAATGATAATCAAAAGGAGCAACGTCTGGTGAGTACGGCGGGTGAGATAGGATATCCCATCCAAGCTCTTCTAGCGTTTCTTTGACGGGTTTTGCAACATGTGGCCGGGCGCTGTCAGGTTGAAAAATCACTTTGTATCTTTTTGCATATTGCGGTCGTTTTTCCTCCAACGCTCGGCTCAATTGTTGTCGGTAACGTTCGCCAGTAATAGTTTTGTTAGGTTGGAGCAGCTCATAATACACTACACCCAGCTAATCCCGCCAGACAGACCGCATAAGTCTGGAGCCATGAATATTCAGCTTTGGGGAATATGTTGATGGTTCACCGGGCTTCACCCATGATTTTTTGCGCTTTGGATTATCGTAGCGTATCCATTTTTCATTACCAGTTACCATACAATGCAAACACCTTTCCGATTGTTCCGTTGAAGCAGTTATTCACAGGTCACTAGGTTTTAATTTGTACAGCATCCAATTTCCTTGCTTTTGAGTCATTCCCAGTACATGTAAGCGCTTGGGAATGGTAGTGCGATCAACTCCTAATGGTTCTGCAAGTTCTTTATCCATTTGGCACGGTTCTTTATCGAGTAATGCCTCCAATTCTTCATCTTTAAACTTTTTTTTCTGCTGGCTCGGATGTTCTATGTCTCCCGTGTTGAAATCACCACTTTTAAAACGTCAAAACTAGTACTGACATCTTTTTATCGATGGGATATAATTACCAAAGGTTTTGGCAGCAATCGATGACTTTCAGCAACGCTTTTCTTCGAATTAAACAAAACACCAATTGCAGGAAGCAAATGGTGTTTTATTGAGACGTAATTCGACATATTCAATGCTCAAAAAAAAATGTTTTTTACACTTCGGCAAAAGAACATATACTAAAAACTAAGTTTAATGATGGTGCTTCACCATGAATATAGGAACAGTATGCCTCAATGCGATATAGTACACAAGTTATGCCCTCTCTTAGAAATTCCTCAAAATTAATTCATACTCGTTATATATGTAAAGTTTAGAAGGATACACTATTTTAGAAGATGACCTTGGAAACTGTAAAAGATCGGGCGGGACACAATAAGACAATGAAGCAAAAAATTGCTTCATTGTCTTATTGTGTAATTATCTTTAGATTCTATTTAACTAGTTTTATGGGCAATTAACGTAATTAGCAATTATATTCGATACCAAGTTCAGAATGCAATCTTATAATTTTTCATTACGCGTAATGAAACATGTATTACCTTAATTTACCCCGTAGTACAAACATAATGCGTATATATATATATATATATATATATATATATATATATATATATATATATATATATATATATATATATACAGGGTGTCTCTAAAAAGTGTGTAAAAAATGCTACCACAAATTCCTGAGGTCAAAATATGACGATCTAACTCAACTTATCTCAGTCCAAAAGTGGATGATTTCGGGGATACAGAGTGTCAAAAGTTCAATTTGGTTTTAGTTTTTCATAAATAATTTTTTTAATAATTGGTGTATTGTCACAATTTTCAGCTAAAGGGGTTTTTTTTTGGGATGAAAAATTGAAATCTGCTTTCATTTTCATTGTAAAATTTAGAGGGCGCCACCTGCGGTACTTTGCACACATTTAAAACGAAATAACTTTTTTGAGCCACACTGTATTTTACTTTTACATAAAATTTCTTATTCTCCAACGTCTTTTACCTAAAAAAGGTATACCTGGTAATAGTTAATAGATTAAAACAATTCATTTCTTTTATGGCTAGGTCTAAAATATTGTGATAAATGAACACAATTTGAAGCGAAGGCGTTATAGTAAATTAACTGTCACTAAAAACTGACTGGTGTCAAATCGAATCTAAAACCATTCAAGCATTACATTTTAATCAGAATAGGATGAATTACGGCCTATCTTTTAGTAGGTGAAATTCGTAAAATTCGTGAGGCTCCTGATTGTGAGCAGTGTTGTTGTTGATGTTTTTGAAACATGGTCGCTTTTTTTTTCGGTGTTTATGTTTTAAATTGCGAGTAGTACTGGAATATCGTGAAAGAGAATTAGCAAGCACCGGTGAATTGTCAAACAATTTACAAATTTAATTTTCGTCATGGCCATACAGTATACCAATGAAGAAATGACCAATATGTTATTGGTTTTGGATATTGCCAAGGACATGGTTTAGAATCTTGCAGAGTATATAGTGAAATATTTCCGAATCGTCGCTTACCGAACCATAAAACCTTCGCGGCAGTTGAAAGACGTCTTCGTGAAACGGGTAGGTTTGCGTATGTTTCTATTAATTATGGTCGTGCACGTACGGTAAGAACTCCAGAGGTTGAGTAAGATATTCTGAATCGGATTGAAGAAAATCCAAAACTCAGCAGCCGACGATTAGGCTTAGAGCTAGGGGTAAGCAGAGATACTGTTAATAGGGTGACCAGAGAACAACTATTGCACCCATTTCATGTTCAACAGGTACAAGATCTTTTACCCCATGATTCTGAACCACGCCTAGCTTTCTGCCGGTTTATCCAAGAACACAGAAATCAAGATAGGAATTTTACACGAAGAATTTATTCACAGATGAAGCCTGTTTCATGTAAGTGGCATAACTAATTTGCACAATGAACATGTCTATGCAGAAGAAAATCCTCATGCGACTAAAATAACCCATTATCAGCATGAGTTTAAGATCAATGTTTGGGCAGGAATCATAGACACTTTCATAATTGGTCCTGTCATTTTACCACTTCGACTAAATGGCGAAAATTATGTGGAACATCTGCAAAACGAACTACCAGACTTATTAGATCCCCTGCCCTTGGAACTTCGAAGAAGAATGTGGTTTGTGCACGACGGTGCTCTTCCACATTTTACGTTAAACGTACGTAATTATTTAAACGAACAGTATCCAAATAGATGGATAGGTAGAGGCAATGATGCACCCGCAAATTGGCCAGCTCGATCCCCTGACATGACCCCGATGGATTACTTTTTATGGGGAACTTTGAAAACCCTTGTGTATTCTAGGCCAGTTGGTACAGAAGATGAATTAAGGAGACGTATTCAAACTGGAATTGAGGCTTTGAGAAATGATGCCGAAATGCTCCAGAGAGTCCAATTTATTTTTTTTTTTACGACGTATTAATTTTTGTACACACGAAAATGGAGGGCATTTTGAACATTTATTATAAGCATTTTTTTTTAATTAACTTTTTGTTGTAGATAAATCTTATTGACTGTTTTTACCAGAGAATAAAATTAACAACACTTTTACTTGTTTTTTTTTTTTAATTTTTGGTGTTATTCTTGTGGCAATGCAATGCAATGGTGAGTTTGGGTAAGAAATCAAAAATTTACATCCAAATATCCCAAAAACTCAGCTCATACCAGGTGTATACCTTTAAAAGCTGGAAAAGAAGAATTTTTATTCAAAATTTAGACAGTTAATTTTCGCTTCAAATTATGTTCATTTGTCACAATAATTTAGACCTAGCCATAAACGAAATGAATTGTTTTAATCCAGATATCTCAAAAACGGCTGCTCAAATCAACTCTTACCAGGTATACCTTTTTTAGGTAGAAGACGTTGGAGAATAAGAAATTTTATGTAAAAGTAAAATACAGTGTGGCTCAAAAAAGTTATTCCGTTTTAAATGTGTGCAAAGTACCGCAGGTGGCGCCTTCTAAATTTTACAATGAAAATGAATGCAGATTTCCATTTTTCATCTCAAAAAAAACCCCTTTAGTTGAAAATTGTGACGATACACAAATTATTAAAAAAAATATGTATGAAAAACTAAA
>CM032453.1:81620986-81643486 GCA_019049505.1 Pachyrhynchus sulphureomaculatus | reverse complement strand
AATGTTTACCCGACAACTAAATAATCCGTTGATACAGCTTGTGTATTCTTAGAAATTTAATATAAATACTTACAGATGAAAACTTAAAGGATTAGTAGGAGTTAAGACATTTTTGCATAGAATGCAAATTTTATCAAATCAATCCAAAAATTGCTTAAGTAAACAAACCGAAACGAAATACATATGTATGTCGTCGAATAGTCACATGATGCTTTTTTACACCTCCGGCGCCGGAATTCAGCGCTCAAGAGTAAGAGGAATTGACTCATATTAGTTCCTTCTCTTTTTAACGCTTTCGCTTAGAGCAGGCTATATACTTTCTCTCCCTTTCTCTCCTCTATTCTAATATTTCACTAAGATTCAACCGCTTTATTTCATAGGGCGACATCTAGTAGTTTTTTGTGGAATATTCGTTTACAGCAGGATATTTCTGCAAAACGGAAATCATAGATACCTGTATACTGTGCAGGACTCAAACATTTAAGCTTTTCTCCTTTTTAAATTAGCGGCGTTAATAGAGTCGTTTTAGTCATTTTCTAAAAATAGATGCATGTAAAATATTTTAAAGGGAGTGTCGATAAAACGATGCGTTGCGCATTTTTATTATCAAAACCAATATAGTGTTAAAAACACAGTGAGTTACGTCTCCTACTGACACCAGATAAATTTGTTGCAATTGTTATAAAATCAGTAATATATTTTATATAATTTTATTAGATTTTGGAAAGCAAACCCGTGCGTGACGAGTTTGATTAATTTTACCTTGACTTTTTTTGACGCCTGCATTTTTTTATTTTAGCGGTAAGTCTTCGGAAATTATGTAAAATTATATTAAAAGATCCTTGAATATTGTTAGTGTGAGATGAAAAGTTTCCGTTCGTGAATTGGAACTTGTTCTTTAAATCTGTACTATTATTGGCTTGATATTATTTTTAAAATTTAAATATAATATTACTGAATCTGTTAGTGATGATTATCAAATTAATTATTTTTGTTGCTTTGATAGGAGTTACAATGTCGGCACCAACATTTTTATCTGACCAAGAAGAATGGGAAAAATTTAAGGTAATAAAAGTATATTATAACATTTTAAATTAAACTAGCTGTATAGTATATTTATTTGGAGTTGATAGCAGAATTCTCTCATTGTAGATGCAAATACATGTTGGGGTGCGCTCAAAAAAAAAGAGATTTATTTTGCATTTTACTGGATTTTGCTACCTGTTTTGAATTATTTTTAAGGGCTCATCCTATTGGAAGCAGAAAACCTCTGCTATATAATAGAGTCATAAAATGTAAATGAGGCTTCATCGGTAGCATAGCGGTCCGAGCGTAACCTGCTTTTAGTGTTTAATAAATAAAATTACCTTAAAAATAAAGTTATAGAAATATAAGATTTATTACCAAAAAATTTTTAATCTATAGGTCCATGTATATATACAAATTCACAATTCACGATATATAAGTACAAAGTAAACAGTCATCATCTTCAAAATCTAAAGTTACGGCTTCTCTTAAATTGATAACTAAGGGTTCTATTTCCACAGTTTCTTCGATGTATTTGTCAAGATTCCACATTTTATTTTCCTCTTCTATAACATGTTGAATGTCATTTTTCCAATTATCCTCTTTGATCCTCTCTATTCCGGCGAGTAATAATTGCCTTACGTCTTGAAGTTTGAACGTTAGCTCTATGGGATTCAATTCGCAACGATATGGAGGTAATCTAAGCACTGTGATATTCCGTTCCTTTGCCCTCTTATCGACTGCGTATATCTTGAACTGTGCCTTATTTTGTTTCGCAATTTTGAGAAGTTCCGCTTTTAACATACCATCTTTTGTTTAAGATTTTTGTCTCTTATCCATTGAAGAATATCCGCTTTCTTCCATGAATTTGTCGGGAGTCGTTCTAATAATCGAGAATGGTAATGGGGCGTTGTCTAATACTATAACTGATTCTGCTGGTATACATTCAATCATTTGGTGGAAGTACTCCTCAAAAACATCGGCCGTCATCTCCTCATGGTAATCTTTAGTTGACTTTGATTCGAATTCCAACAAGCCACCGTCGAGAAATCCGTTTTCACTACCGATATGTGCTATAATTAGCCTAGCTTTTTTGGCACTCTTAATGTTTTTGTCAATCCGGAATTTTTTCACTGTATGTCCCTCATTAACCAAGTCTCATCTAAATAAAAAATATTTCTTTCTTCGGCTCGAAATTTTCTGATTGCTCGTAGGTATTCTCTTCTTCGACAAATTATTTCTGTTTTATCGATAAGAACAGATTTTCTATGTGTTTTTCCCAACCAAAATTCAGGTTATGAAGGATTTTCCATTATTTCCATTTTTTTAAATCTGGTAAGTCCTGGTCTTCTCTGATGTCTTGCAAAACTTTATGTAGTGTAGGTATTTCTTTCTTAATAAAAAAAAAATGGTGTACTTTTCTTCTTATTGCGTTTTTAAAATGTCTTCATCGACCTTTAAGGGCTCCTTTCCCTTGTGATTCTGAGTTTCGTTGCAACGACCCCGTTTTCTTTCTTTTAGAAATTTATAAATAGTTGCTGATCCAACTCCCGTCCTGTTGGTACAGGTTTCCACAATTTCACGAACTTGGCTTGTTGGCTGTTAATGCACTAGGGCGTCGTGGACATTAAGTATCATTGTTTTTTCTCGCAGAGAAAATGCAGGTTTACAGATTCCGCGATGTTTAACCAGGGCAAAACTGAAACTTGAAGCCATCGCCACTCTAATTTAAACTTAGCATATTATACGTTTTTGCTTTATTTTTATATTTATATTTTTATTGCATACAGGTACTTAGGCACCTACCTACCGATAAGTACTTTGGTTAATTATATTCCAGTAACTGCTAAAATCCCGAATAATTTTATTGTACCTATTATCATTAAGCTTTATAACACTGTAGATTTCTAATTCTTAAGAATTATTAATTGCACTCGTTTAGGCCTTTATCATTCAAATAAGATTTTTAGTTTCATTATTTACTCATTAAAATAAACTTTGAAATGCGTTGATTTATATAGATTATTGTAAAGTTTAGAAGACATGTAATAAAATATTTTTTAGAAAAATGTCGCACTGTTGTATAGAAAATAAATTTGATTAAAACTAAAAATGCAAATAATTGGTAGAAAAACTTCGGACGCTTATGATTTATGACATTTTAATGTTTATATTTTATAACCCATGTTGTGTGCTATCAACTCCAAACAAACGGACTTTATATAGTTTAATAAATATCAAAATGTCAGTTAAGTTCACTAAAAATGTTTATCTTTATAACAGGGACCTGCTCCATAATGGTACAAGTCTTGTCTATAACAAATATAAAAATAGAATACTTGTAATTACAAATTGTTATGTTTGACAAATAATTTTATTATTTGTTTGTAACAAGTATGAAACTTGTCAAAACCCTTGTGGAGAATAAAATGGCATGCTGTGGCAAAGAATGTCTGTAACTATTGTAATACGTTTGTCATTATTTTAAACTTGTTTAATATTTGAAAAAGTATTACCATAGTATAAAGAATTATAATTGTAATGAAAGACTGATTTTGTCAAATTTTCACTTTATTTAGTTTCACTGAAACTGTATGACACGTTTCCCTATACTATAGCTTCGTCTGATACAAAATGATATTTGAATATTAGTGTTGTTACATTTATACAAATACCCTAAGGTAGATAGGTAATAAAAATTAATACTATATGCTAATGAATATTGCTGGGAAATCCATTCTGGTTATTAATTGTATAAATTGAGTAAAGGTGAGTTACCATGGGCCAGACAGGTATCTTTTTGTTCGTTTAAGATTATATTTGAATTTTTAATTCTATTTATTTCTAAATTTTCTAATAGGTTTAATTTTACGCCTTTGTTCTGTATGTGTAGAATTTTAAATTTATTGTCAAAAAGATGATTTGATTCTGTTAAATGATTACTGTACGCTGTTCGTACAGTAATCATTTACTGTACGAACGTGTCAGTCGTTTTTGTTTTTTAAATAGCTTCTTTTATGTTCTGAAATCCGAGTTTCGAGTTGTCTGACCTATGTAACTTTTATGACAAGAACCACAATTCAACTGATACACTCCAGATTTTTTTGATCTATTTTGTTTTCCCTTTGCGTTTTTAATGGATTTTTCTAACGAGTTGTTTGTTCTAAAAGCTATGTTGATATTATATTTGTTTAAGTGGTTTTTAATTTTCTCTGACGTGTTACCAAAATAGATTAAAACATTATATTTTTTCCCTGTTTTCTTTCTTGGGGTATACTAAAGAAATAGCTTTATTTTTTTGTTTAGAATTGAGTTTATGGTGTCAGGAGAATATCCGTTGTTAACAGCAATTTGTTTTATTAGATTTAATTCTTTATTAAAATCAACTACAGATAAGGGGATACTTACAAGTCTATGCAACATACTGTTGTAAGCTGCCAATTTGTGTTGTAGGGAGTGAGCTGATTTTATGTTTATTGTAGTATCTGTATGTGAGGGTTTGTGAAAAATAAAGAATTTGTGTTTGTTGTAATGTCTGGTTATCGTTAAGTCAAGAAAATTAATTTTATTGTCGACTTCTAGTTCCATAGTGAATTTAATATTTTTATGTATTGAGTTTATATAGTTAAAAACATTGTCAAGTTGACGCTCTGTACCATTAAAACCAGCAAAGATGTCGTCTACATATCGGTACCAATACAAAAATGATTTGCTAAATTCTTGTCGATGTCGACAAGAATTTAGCAAATTTTTATTACCTATCTACCTTAGGGTATTTGTATAAATGTAACAACATTAATATTCAAATATCATTTTGTATCAGACGAAGCTATAGTATAGCGAAACCGCGTCATACAGTTTCAGTGAAACTAAATAAAGTAGAAATTTGACAAAATCAGTCTTTCATTACATTCGTTATGAATTGATCAAGTAACAGCCACAACAATTCAAAGTATAAAGAATTATGTTATATCATGTTGACTTGAAACTCGAATAGTTGCTACTTAACAAGAAATAAAAATCTCTAGAAGACGTAAGAAATTTAAAGGCGCCTTTTTTATAAGCATATTTTCTGTCAAATTCTTCATACTATATATTGTATCCCTGCCACTTCTGTTATTCACCCAAGGATCATTCTGATCCCACTAACACGTAGGCTGAGAAGTTTTTGGTCTAGCTACTTAAAACACATTTTTTTTGCAACATTTAACTTTATTCAAGAGTGGTACAATCAGTCTACGCTTTTTTTAACATTTCTATACCTTTCTTGTAGAAAGATTTGTCTTTGCCTTCAAAATAGGCCTCGTTTCATCAATAACTTCATCATTGAGGTCTGCGAATAGATACTAGTCACTGTGGGCCAAATCTGGAGAATACGGTGGATGAGGAGGCAATTCGCACTTCAATTCATGCCGTTTTGTCATCGTAACCATTGACTTGTGACACGGTACATTGTCTTGATGAAAGAGCTTTCTTTCTTGTTTATTTGGGCTCATTACTTTGCGATTTTTGGCTTCAAACGCACTAATAACTTTATATAATATTCGCTATTGATGGTTTTTCCCTTCTCAGCATAGTCGATGAAAATTATTCCATGCGCATCTCAAAATACAGAGGCCAAAATCTTCCAAGTCGACTGTTGTGTCTTTGGTCGCTTCGGACGGCTTTCATCGGCTGCTCTCCACTCAGCTGACTGTCGATTTGATTCCAGTGTGTAGTGGTGGATCCATGTTTCATCCATTGTCACATATCGCATGAAAAAATTATTTTTATTGCGCATAAACAGATTCAAACAGCGCTCAGAATCATCAACACGTTGTTGTTTTTAGTCCACTGTGGCGGTACCCATTTCGAACAGAACTTTCTCATGCCCAAATGTTCGTGCAAAATGTGACCAACACGTTGTTTTGATATCTTTAGGGTGTCAGCTATCTCACGCAATTTTACTTTACGGTCATTCAAAACAATTTTGTGGATTTTTTAATGTTTTCCTGTGTAACCACCTCATTTCGGCGTCCAGAATATTTCGGGCGATGCAAGAACTGAGAGAAATTTGATTTAGTATCGGTATATACAGCGTTATTAATAGTTCTACACACACTTGATTTACATTACATTCCCTATGCCATGATGATGTTCTCCAGTGTTTAGCCGGTTAACGTTATACATAGCTGCAATTTGATTATAACTGCTTATGACTCTTTTTTCAACGAAATGAATAATTTTTTTTTAATGAGTTATTATATTCAAAATCTGTTTTAAAAAGTTCTGTCTTTAAAAAAAAATAACCGGCCAAGTGCAAGTCGGACCTGCGCAATTAGTATCCCGTACGTTGATTGCTTTTAAAATAAAAATTTTTGTTACGGAGGTATAAAATGATCAATGACTTCACAAAACACACCCCAAATGAGTTTTCAATAAAAATTTTTTCCGATTTTTATTGAAAACTGATGACCTTGAAATTTTTGGTTTTTTTTATATATCAGATGAATTATTAAAGGTGACACTTGTGATAATTTTCGTTCAATCTACACTTTATGGAGAATATTCCAGAATTTTTCAAAATTTTTTGATCAGTACTTTTCGAGATAAGGGGGGCAGCAATTTTTCCCCAATTTTTTAAAAATAAAACAAAGAAAAGTATGCGAAAGTACTCGTATTTCATTCTATATATTTTTGAACTCGTATTTTTCATTTGACGCCTCACTCGATTACCTAGAAAAAATTTTTTTTTTTCACTTCCAATTTCACCCCCCAAAACTAACCCCTTAAGTCAAAACTTAACTTTCAAAACTACACGGCTTTGATGAGACCATCAATTCCTACATTACAAATTTCAACTTTCTGTGTCAAATAGTTTTGGAGAAAATCGGATGTGACAGACGGACAGACACCGAAGTGATCTTATAAGTGTTCCGTACGGAACACTAAAAACACGTAAATCGGATAAGTGGTTCTTCAGTGATAAGCGCATTAACGGACAGACAAACAGACAGAGGGATGTTGCTAAAAGTAGGATTTTTTTCATGAATGCAATACTTCCTTTTAGTAAAGGAAGTATTATTGCTGTAATAAGGGTTAAACACAGATATCATCCTACATTAGTACATGTTTTGTTGTGTTTATTTAAAATACTAAATATGTACCGAAACCAGATGATCTTGTATTAATCTATATAACACGTAGGCTGAAAAGTTGTTGGTCTGACAGATATCTCCCTTTTCAAAAAATTCATTTGATTTTTAGGAAGTACCAACTTTCAAACGATACGTGTTAAAATTTCATGACATTTCGACGATTAGTTTACAAGTTACAGTGGTTTTAGTGACACTACTTTTGATATTTTCAAAACAATGGAAAAAATCGAATTTACACTGTTTTTTGATGGGAAAAAATACCATTGAAGCAAAGCAACGCACTATAGGAATTTTTACCCCTTTTTTGGCCAAAATTATTTACAGCCAAACGGCTGGACCGATTTTAATGATTTTTTTGGATTTGACTTTTGCAAGACTCTTAAGAGGGAGGGAGGAACCACTAAAGTTTTTCATACACTGAAAAAAAAATAAGTAAAGTTAACTAAAAAATTAACTAATAATTATTTTCAAAAGAGGTTTAAGGGTTATAGGTTCCCGCATCCAAGATTTTTTTAGATCTTTGATAGGTTATCTGGTTTTCTAAACCGTTTTTTAATAAATATTTTTTCGGGTATACACTTACGTTCGAATATAACAGTAGAAATTCATTTTACTAATTTAAAGAAGTAACAAACAGTTATGTTTTAAAAAGGATTTTATTCAGAAATTTGATTTTCGAGTTTCAAATCGTCAACTACATTTAATACAGATGGGTTCAAAATGCCATTACTCTCCATTTCTTGATTTTCGTTTTCGGAATTTTCTTTATATGTTTGACAATTTTCCACAAATCTTTGCTCCTCTGATCTCAGTAATTCGATTACTTCTGCTGGAAGCTTTAATTTGTTCTGGTGCTTGATGCGTTTATTCAACGAAAGGCTGGAAATAAACGGATCTGATGTGTCCAATGCTCGATTAAAAACGTCCGCCCGGCTACTTTTTCGTGCATGAAGCAATCTATCGGATTTATATATTTTATGGCGCGATTCAGAGGCATCCTCACCAAAGCATCCAACTGGAAGCACAGTCGACTCAATAATTTGCCGCGAATGTACAAGAACCTTATGTACAGTTGCTGTCATTGGTAACCATGGATACTTCTGCATGAACATTGTGGCCGTTTGAAAACAAAATTCTTCAAATTTACTCGAATCTAAAGGAAGCTGACATGATAAACATATTAAAATGACTTTTAAATTATAAATGAGTTCTTTGTCTATGCCTGTAATTTCAGAAAATTTTAAATGTTCTTTGAACGCGCGCCGGGCCGTGTTACCGTCATTTGTACTCCCATAGCCACCAGTCTTAGGCTTATCAACGTGCAAACCAATTTCATCCCAAAATAACTGTTGGATGTCAGCCTTTCTTTTCGCAACTAAGGCTTTGTCAGCTTCATTTCTTATTTGCCACTTTTTAATATGAATTTTGTACCCTGCATTCACAACAAATTCAAAAAAAACGGATCCATCAATGCAATGGACTTATCCCATACTTTAAGTTCTCTTCTTTAGGTTTAAATTTGTGGTTTTGGAAATCTGTTATGCTCAGAAAATCCTTTGGTGTAGCACGGCATAATGAACACGTTTGACTAGATTTAGTTTCAGTCAAAATATTTAATACTTTGCCATCAATTAAAGTTAAGTACAATTTAAATTTAACGCATAAAGTTTTTGTTTCACCAAGCATTACTTCAAAAGAACTTAAGGAATTTATTTCTTCCTCTATATTTTTCTTTTCTTTCAAAATGATTTCTTTAGTCTCCTTTGTGTATTCTAACATAATTTTAATGGTCGACAAAATCTAATAGATTGTGGTGTACGATTGTTCCATAAAATATATCCGGACGCTTCTATTAAACGCAAAGGTATAATTGTTGTGGCCAAAATAGAGGAGTCGCAATTTTGAGACGAACCCGCCTTTTCAAACTGTTGTTTATAGTTTGTATAACCAGTACTACTGTCAAATCCATAACTGACAATAAGTTCGGCGTATAAAATTTCAGTTTTTTTTTTTCCATTAAGGTAGATATAACTTCCTCTTGCACTTTTATTATTCTTTCGGATGTATGCTTCAGTAACATTTCCAATGGAACTTTCGCTAATGTCTCAGTAACTATTACGCCGTCTGGTCTGCATTTATATTTACTACATGTAAGTTCTTTGTATAGAGGATATATATCGCAATTTCTTATTTTATTTTCATATCTTATATTGCAATATTGCTCTTTTGAAAAGTTGTTTGCTAAAAGAAAGGCTAGTCCTTCATCAGGAGATAGCTTAGTTGGTGTTGCTGCTGAAATTATTTTCCGTACTTTCGCGGCTCTAGTCGGAGTACTGACAGCTTCTTTTAAAACAACTGCTAAATCTAATTAGTTACATTTACGAGCAGCCGCAGATGCAGCAAGAACCAGGGGTTCAACTTCATTATTTTGATCTTTAGAGATTTCTGCTGCAACTCTTCTTTTTGTTCTCTCAGATTTTTGGCAGAAAGTTAATTGCGGTCGTCCACTTTTTGATTTAGTGGAGGCACGCTGCGTTTTTTTATCGAAGTATTGCCTTCAAGCCAAACAGCATGCTGTTTTTCGAAAAGTTTCAAAATCCGACCACTTTTACGCCACTTCATACTCATATTTGAACAAAATATTCGTGACTGCTCCTTTAACTATTGTTCAAAGTTTTCGGAACAATCACTCAGCAATGTATGAAAAGAAATGAGCATAAATAGTGGCTCTTTGGTCAAGTTCGTTGTGTTTCTCTCGCCATATATTGAATAACTCTGAATTTGGCACGCAGTAGTCAGCTGAAAAAAATGCATTTTTTTAAAAAAGTAGCAGATAGTAGCAGCTAAAATATATTAAATTCGGAAGATAAATGACTTTCCTAGAGGACTATTATGGTGTTATGTCTATCATGTGCTATCATTTTTTTGTAAGTATAAATAAAATTCCAATTCACAATTCCATTAGTTCATCTTAAGGTCACTTCAACTTTTCCCATTTAATCGATCTAATAGATGAGTTCACCAACATTTCACTATATAATATTAAAGTACTTACCTTCGGCTTTATTTTCCATTTTTTAATTTTCAAAAACTATAAATTTTTGTTAGAAACTGTCACAAAATTCACTGCACCCAAAAGTTTTTTGAAAACTAATTTAGAAATCACAAGCAAAACAACTGATAATATAATATGCCTACTTTGCTGTTTTTTTTTTTATATTAAAGCAAAAAAAAAAATAAACTCTGCAAAAATTTTAATTTTTACTTTTGGCCAAAAAAAGGGGTAAAATTTCCTATAGTGCAACGGCCTAATAAGTGTTACGGGGACTCTGCCCGTAGAAAATCACTCATCATTTACTGGTATGCTGAATTTAAACGCGGTCGTACAGATACAAATAATGCTGAACGCTCTCGACACCCAAATGTGGTGGTTACACCGAAAACGTCAAAAAAATCCACAAAATTGTTTTGGATGACCGTAAAGTGAAATTGCGTAAGATAGTTGACACCCTAATGATATTAAAAGAACGTGTTGGTCATATTTTGCATGAACAATTGGGCATGAGAAAACTCTGTTCGAAATGGGTACCGCGTTTGCTCACAGTGGACCAAAAACAACAATGTGTTGATGATTGTGAACGCTGTTTGGATCTGTTTAACCGCAATAAAAATAATTTTTTCATGGGATATGTGACAATGGATCCCCACTACACACCGGAATCAAATCGGCAGTCAGCTGAGTGAACAGCAGCCTGTGAAAGCAGCTCGAAGTGACCAAAGACACAACTGTCGGCTGGGAAGGTTTTGGCCTCTGTATTTTGAGATGCGTATGGAATAATTTTTATCGACTATGCTGAGAAGGGAAAAACCCATCAATAGCGAATATTATATAAAGTTATTGGTGTGTTTGAAGGCAGAAATCGCAAAGAAACGGCCCCAAATGAACAAGAAAAAAGTGCTCTCATCAAGACAATGCACAAGTCAATGGTTACGATGGCCAAATTGCATGAATTGAAGTTCGAATTGCTTCCTCATCCACCGTATTCTCCAGATCTGGCCCCAGCGATTATTACCTATCTAAAATGCTCGCAGGATAGGGATTTGATTCCAATGAAGAAGTTATCGCCGAAACCGACGCCTATTTTGAAGGCAAAGACAAATCCTTCGAAAGAAAGATATAGAAATGTTAGAAAAGCGTTGGACTGATTGTATCGCTCTTGAATGGGACCATATTGATGAATAAAGTCGAATTTTGTTTTAAGTAGCTAGTCTAAAAACTTTTCAGCTTACATGTTACCAAATGAAAAACCCTGGTCTAAAATATCATAAAATGTGAATCAGAATTATAGTGAACCGAATTTAAATCGTATTTTTTCACATTTCCTTTTAAACAGCAAATAAATTAGTAATTATCTAACATTTATACTAATATAACAGAATAATTTTATTACTAAATTTGCAATATAATGAGAGATATTAATTTCAAAAATAACAACGCCCACAATAATAAATTGGGTTTCACACATAATACTTATCAATAAAAAGCAGTAATCTTTTTACACATTACCTTTTTAGTGTTCCGTACGGAACACTTATAAGATCACTTCGGTGTCTGTCTGTCACACCCGATTTTCTCCAAAACTATTTGACATAGAAAATTGAAATTTGGTACTAATATAGGAATTGATGGCCTTAGAGCCGTGTAGTTTTGAAAGTTAAATTTTGACTTAAGGGGTTAGTTTTGGGGGGTGAAATCGGAAGTGAAAAAAAATTTTTTTTTACTAGGTCATCGAGTGTGGTGTCGAATGAAAGCTTGTGAAAACACGAGTAAAAAATATATATATAATGTAATACTTGCGCGCACTTTCCTTTGTATTATTTTTAAAAAATCGCGAAAAATCGCTGCCCCCGGGCTTATCTCGAAAAGTACTTACCAAAAAATTTTGAAAAAATTCTGAAATATTCTCCACGGGGTGTAGATTGAACGAAAATTATCACGAGTGCATTACCTTTAATAATTTATCTGGTTATAAAAAAAAACCAAAAATTTCAAGGTCATCAGTTTTCATTAAAGATTGGAAACAAATTTTGTTGAAAACTCATTTGGGGTGTATTTTGTGAAGTCACTGATCATTTTATACCTCCGTAACAAATTTTTTTTTATTTTAGAAGCAATCAACGTACGGAACACTAATTGCGCAAGTTCAACTTGCACTTGACCGGTTATTTTATTTTATTTATCATTTATTTATAAGAATATATATTCTTCAATTATTATTATAAGCAATTAAACTGAAAACTCTAAACAGTGGGTTTTTTTATTACTTAAATAAGCCTCTAGACTAAGAGGGCGACCCTAAATTTTGACCTGTCGACCGAACCGTCTGCCTAGATGTTCGTTCTGTGGGGCGAGTCGAATAAAAGCCTTTAACGTTGATTTTGCGGCCCCCGTGCTCTGGAATGCCCAGATAAGGTCCAAAATGCTAATACTGTTTAATAACTTGAATCAAGTACCATCACATTTGTTGACACTAAAAAAGTCGAAAGCCCCAAAGGGCAGACGCCGCCGAGACCGGATTCAGCTTCAGGGCCTAAAAAATCATATAAAATCAATAAATTTAGTTTGTTTTTGATAAAATAAGAGGGAATCTGTAAAAACCAGATGTTGCAGAGTGGGACAAAGTGCTACTCAAATTTCCCTACAGGTCTTAATTTTGATGTAATCGGAAATATATTTTTTTTATTTATTCGTTTTTTCATAACCAATCGATCTATCGACCTAAATTTTTAGTTTTTTTCCACAGTTTTTCTGAATCTTCCGAAGAAGTATTAATTTTTATGAAAAAAAAAAACGTTTTTCGCAGGAAAATCACTCTATAGATCGATTTCAAATTCGAATCTCCGCAAAATTATTCAATATTCATTGAAATCATTCAAATTTTGGTTAGCAAGATTGGGAACTTTGTTTAGATTAGTAGCGATTAGCAAAAATTAGCAAATATTCTACCAAATTTACCTAAAATTTGCCCAAATTTAATCGAAACTACTTGAATTTTCTTAGTTTGCCGAAAATTTCTCTGATAAATTTAAATAAATTTTTTTAATGAACTAGGGATTTTTTAAATTGCCAGTTATTGCTTCGACTCAATAATCATTTGAATTTAACGGGATTCTTCTGCATCGGAACTGTCCTCCAATAAATTTGCGAATATATTTCTAAATTCATTCATGGTTATTCCTCGACATCCCGACTATGAATATTGTAGTAAATTTGAAAAATTCGCATCCGTTCTTTTAAAGTCTAAAACTAAAAACAGCAGTATTCTTTGTAGATATTGTATAGTAGGCAATACACACACACACACACACACGAACACATCCACATACACGCACGCATTCACACACACGCACACACACACACGCGCACACACACACACACACACACACACACACACACATGCGCGCGCGCACACACACACACACACACACACACACACACAAAGGATACTAGCAGACACCACCTCCATGTGGTGTATCCTGGGTAACGCCAAAGATGTCTGCAATTTTTGAAAAACCTGGGCAAAAATGATAATCCAAGGTCGGTAGATTGATTGTCCATCAAAAGAATTTATTTTTGAGAAAAATCTGTCCTGAATATGGAAGGAAAACCATGTATGAGTAGCTATTTGCGGAAAAACCGTAGTTCCATGGAAATACAAATTTTTTCCCAAATTTTTTAAAAATACAGACGAAAAATCAAAAATCTAGCACGATCGATTGATTGGCAATAAAAAACGAACATTTAAAAAAAATACCATATATGTTATGATTAGGTGAAAATTACGATCTATAGAGTGATTTTCTCCCGAAAAACGCCATTTTTTTTTTCATAAAAATTAATACTTCCTCTGAAAATTCCGAAAAATTGTGAAAAAAAACCTAAAATCTAGCTCGACAGATCGATTGGCCATAAAAAAATGAATAATTAAAAAAAATCGTTCCGATTACTTCAAAATTAAGACCTGTAGGGTAATTTGAAAAACAATCGTTTTCGGCTGGAAAAAGCGGGTCCAGCTTCGTCCTCCCGTATTGGCGGCGCCTGCCTTTTGCAGGTTCCCTCTTATTTTGTCCAGAACAAACTAAATTTATTGATTTTATATGTTAAATATCCATTTTTGGATCGACGTTTTATGGGCCCTAAAGTTGGGTCCGGTCTCGGCGACATCTGCCCTTTGGAGCGCTCGACTTTTTTAGTATCCACAAATGTTATGGTACTTGATTCAAGTGGTTAAACGACAGTCCATTTTTTGGATGTAGCATTTTGGGCCTTATCTGAACATTCCAGGGCACGGGGGCCGCAAAATCAACGACTCACCCGATAGAATGTACAACTCGGCAGACGGTTAGTCGACAGATCAAAATTTCGGGTCACCCTCTTAGTCTACTAGGCATAGCGATATGATAATGTTTTTTGTAAACCTATTTGTGAACATCAAGTTATTTAGCTAGACTTCCACTTGAACTTTCCATATATGCTTACAGATAAGGTGGTCTGATTTTAAAAATATAATTTTTAAATAATTATGATAACCGGTGTTTTTTTCCAAAATTACATCACTAAAAAGTTACTTATCGGTCTTTGGATAAATGATTGTGATTACTGGTACTCGATCCAGATGACAAAGAACACGTCAGTTTTTAAAATATAAATGATGTCATATGTTTTAATCTGATATACCTTATTTAGAAAACATAACAGTGGAAACCAAAGAACAGAAATTATTCTCATTAATAAAGGTTTTAACAAATAAAAATGAGAATACTTTTTGTTCATTTTTCTCAATTTTTTTTGTTATTGGTATAGCTGTGGAGTTCTTCGCAATTATGTCATGAAGTTTGCAATTGTTTGAGTTGGCGTCATTTAAAATAATATACGATAGAAACCGTCAATAGGTAAAAATATTTTGCAACATGGCATCTACATAAATAAACTGTTTCTCTCAGAGGTAAATTACTCCTGGGTTGTTTTTGTATACAACTTTATTTTTTTTAATACTCCATGCCCGCGGCTCCGCTCGCGTGGACTTGATTCATTATTATCGTCACTGCTTATTCTTTATGTTACCTAACGTAATAAAATATATCCTAACCAGGTCAGAGAACATATGTATTTTATAAAAAGAAACACGTAAGTCGATAAGTGGTTCTTGAGTGCTAAGCGCACTAACGGACAGACAGATAGGCAGACAGAGAGACGTTGCGTTTTATATATTATGGATTTTTTTTTGATAAATATTAAGTTAAGAATTAAAAAAAAAAAAACACGTACATCGGATAAGTGGTTCTCGAATGATAAGCACACTAACGGACAGACAGAGAGACGTTGGGTTTTATGAATATTATATAGATCATTATTATTACATACCCTGGCCAGAGAACATGAATTATGAAAAAAAAAAAAAAGGTAAATCGGATAAGTGGTTCTCGAGTGATCGCACTAACGGACAAATAGACAGACAAACAGAGAGACCTTGCATTATATATATATATATATATATATATATATATATATATATATATATATATATATATATATATATATATATTATTATTAGAAGATTATAGATAACCTGGTGAGAGAACAAATGTATGAATTAAAAAAAAAAAACATGTAAGTCGGATAAGTCGTTCTCAAGTCATAAGCGCACTAACGGACAGACGTTGCATATATTATGTTCTTTGCTACATGCTATTGTTCCACATTTAATGCTTTAGGCAGTGTATTGCAAGAGAATGCGCTAGCGGCAAACTTTTTTCCAACTTGATTTACTATTATCGATACTGCTTATTCCTTCTGTTACGTAACGTAATAAAATATATCCTATAACCTGGCCAGAGAAAATATGTATGTTTTAAAAAAAAAAGCACGTAAATCGAATAAGTGGTTCTCGAGTGATCAGCGCACTAACGGACAGACAGACAGAGAGACAGACAAAGAAAGGTTGCAATTTAGCAATTTATAATATAATCTATAATATATATATATATATATATATATATATATATATATATATATATATATATATATATATATATTTTATAGATAGAAGATTATCGATAACCTGGCCAGAAAACAAATGTATGAATTAAAAAAACACGAAAATCAGATAAGTGGTTCTCCAGTGATAAACGCACTAACGGACACACAGACAGACAGACGTTGCATTTTATATATATTATGGCCAGAGAACAAATGTATGAATTAAAAAAAAAAAACACGTAAATCGGATAACTGGTTCTCGAGTGATAAGAGCACTAACGGACACACAGAGAGACGTTGCATTTTATATATATTATATTATTTGCTACATGATATTGTTCCATATTTAATGGTTTTTTTCCGACTTGATTCCCTATTATCGTCACCGCTTATTCCTTATGTTACCTGACGTAACAAAATATAGCCTATAACCTGGCTAGAGAACATATGTATGTTTAAAAAAAAAAAAGCACGTAAATCGGATAAGTGGTTCTCCAGGGATAAGCGCACTAACGGACAGACAGACAGACAGACATACAGAGAGACCTTGCATTTTATATATATTATAGATGAATAAATCGAACAAAGGGGAGATGTAAAATTATTTTAAAAATAATAAATGATAACCTAGGGAAGTAGAGACTTTTTGATAAAATCCAAATGTGTTATCACAGTTGGTTTTATGATTTCCCATTCCCTTAATATATAAATTAGAGCATTAGAACTACAGAGGATGATACGATTCGAAATGAAAGCACTGTATACTTAATATATGGACAAAAGGTTGCAGCTCTGTGTTTACATAGTAGCCCTTATTTAATTTACTTTATACTACTTTTTGTCGTTCTTCATATTTTAAAACTTTCTGCTTAGCTTTATAATATATTAGATATTTTTCTAATCTGCGTTATCCAATACTCTTTGAGTCGTCATACGCATTACCTGCACATCTCAAGGTTAAGATTTGCACTCTCAATATTTCCCGTATTTGCCAATTCTACTTATATTAGTAACAAAATAGAATTGTTACTTCTCCAGTTCTTTAGAATAATTATGGTTATTTTAAACGCTGCTCAAGGCTTTAGTTTAACTAAGCTTAGTGGTGGTTATATTTATCTTTCTTATTATTAGTAAAATTTGCAGTTAAAAATATAGAATTCGTAGTTCGCCACACAAATTACTTTGCAACCTAAAAATAACCGGCCAAGTGCAACTCGTACTTGCGGAATTAGTGTTCCATGCGTTGTTTGCTTTTAGAATAAAAAAAATTTGTTACGGGGGTATAAAATGATCAGTGACTTTACAAAACACACCTCAAATGAGTTTTCAACAAAGTTTGATTCCGATCTTTGCTGGAAATTGATGACTGAAATTTTTGTTTTTTTTTTATATATACCAGATAAATTATTAAAGATAATGCACTCGTAATAACTTTCATTCAATCTACACCCTGTGGAGAATATTCCAGAATTTTTAAAAAAATTTTTGATCAGTACTTTTTGAGATAATGGGGAGGGACAGCGATTCTTGGCATTTTTTAAAAACAATACAAAGAAAAGTATACACAAGAATTACGTTATATATATTTTTGAACTCGTGTTCATTTGACACCCCACTCGATGGTATTTTTTTTTCTTCACTTCCTATTTCACCCCCCAAAACTAACCTTTTAAGTCAAAATTTAAGTTTTAAACCTACACGGCTCTGATGAAGCCATTAATTCCTATATTAGTGCCAAATTTCAACTTTCTGTGTATATAGCAAGTTTCGGAGAAAAGCAGGTGTGACAGACGGACTGACACCGAAGTAATCTTATTATTGTTCCATACGGAACACTAAAAAACTACTTTTCTAAGAGTGTTATGTATGTTTGCACGTAAATCGGATAAATGGTTCTCAAGTGATCAGCGCACTAACGAACAGACAGACAGGCAGACAGAGAGACGTTGCATTTATTATATATTGTTGCATATATTATAGGTAAAAGATTATAGATAACCTGGCCAGAGAACAAATGCATACATCACTCGAGAACCACTTACCCGATTTACGTGCAAATATACATATGTTCTCTAGCCAGGTTATAGGATATATTTTATTGCATTAGGTAACATAAAGAATAAGCAGTGACGATAATAGTGAATCAGTCGGAAAAAGGTTACCGCTAGCGCGTTCTCTTGCTATACACTGCCTAAACCATTAAATATGGAACAATATCATGTAGCAAAGATATGCAATCTCTCGGTCTGTATAAAAAAAAAAAAAAAAAAACACGTAAATCGGATAAGTGATTCCCAAGTGATAAGCGCATTAACGGACAGACAGACAGACAGAGAGACGTTGCATTTTATATATATTATATTCTTTGCTACATGATATTGTTCCATATTTAATGGTTTAGACAGTGCATTGCTCCTGCGTTCTCCTGAACGCGCTAGCGACAAACTTTTTTCCGACTTGATTCACTATTATCGTCACTGCTTATTCCTTATGTTACCTAATATAACAAAATATATTCTATAACCTGGCCAGAGAACATACGTATGTTTTTTTTTTTAAAAAAAGCACGTAAATCGAATAAGTGGTTCTCCAGTGATAAGCGCACTAACGGACAGATCAACAGACAGACAAAGAGACGTTGCATTTTATATATATATATATATATATATATATATATATATATATATATATATATATATTATAGATAACCTGGCCAGAGAACATATGTATGTTTTAAAAAAAAAAAGCACGTAAATCAGATAAGAGGTTCTTCAGTGATAAGCGCACTAACAGATAGACCGACAGACAGACAGAGAGACGTTGCATTTTATATATATTATAGAAGATTATAGATAACCTGGTCAGAGAATAAATGTGTGAATTAAAAAAAAAACACACGTAAATCGGATAAGTGGTTCTCGAGTGATAAGCGCACTAACGGACAGACAGACAGACAGAGAGACGTTGCGTTTTACATATAATATAGATATTCTTTGCAACATGATGTTGTTCCATATTTAATGATTTAGGCAGTGTATTGCTAGAGAACGCGCTAGCGCAAACTTTTTTCCGACTTGATTCACTATTATCGTCACTGCTTATTCCTTATGTTACCTAACGTAATAACATATAGCCCATAACCAGGTCAGAGAACATATGTATGTTTTAAAAAAAAATCACGCAAATCGAATAAGTGGTTCTCCAGTGATAAGCGCACTAACGGACAGACAGACAGACAGAGAGACGTTATATTTTATATAGAAATAATAATTGTACATGAATAATTTTTTAATATTTTTAATAGGACCAAAGACTTGTTCAAAACTCAAATTTCTATATCGGGCATCTCCATCTGAATACGAATAAAAAACCGGTCAAGTGCAAGCTGAACTTGCGCAATTAGTGTTCCGTACGTTGATTGCTTTTAAAATAAAAAATTACAGAGGTATAAAATAATCAGTCACTTCACAAAACACACCCAAATGAGTTTTCAACAAAGTTTGTTTCCAATCTTTACTGAAGTCTGATGACCTTGAATTTTTTGTTTTTTTTATATACCAGATAAATTATTAGAGGTAATGCACTCGTGATAATTTTCGTTCAATCTACATCCCGTGGAGAATATTCCAGAATTTTTTCAAAATTTTTTGATAAGTACTTTTCGAGATAAGGCGCGGGACAGCGATTTTTCGCGATTTTTTAAAAATAAACAAAGAAAAGTGCGCGCAAGTATTAAATTATATATACATTTTTTACTCGTGTTTTCACAAGCTTTCATTTGGCACACTCGATGACCTAGTAAAAAATTTTTTTTTTCACTTCCGATCTCACCCTCCAAAATTAACCCCTTAAGTCAACTTTCAAAACTACACGGCTGTGATGAGGCCATCAATTTATACATTAGTACCAAATTTCAACTTTCTATGTCAAATAGTTTCGGAGAAAATCGGGTGTGACAGACAGACAGACAGACAGACACCGAAGTGATCTTATAAGTGTTCCGTACGGAACACTAATAAAAAAGGGTATCTTCCAAGTAAACCAATATTCGTTTGAGTTGAGTACCTGTGATTTATCTGTTATTGATCTCAGCCCAGTTTGAGACGGTTAAAATGTAAGAGAAATACCTGTCTACTTAAAATCATAAATAGAAAATTCGATATCGCTCAATCTTTTTAATTAATTCACCAGTTTTATATTGATTTTTTTGTATTCGTTTAAAACTACGTTTAGAATTGTTTTATTTTAGGAAGTAGTCAAGGGGAACATTACCGTCTCGAAATTTATTTGATAACACAGCCCCACAAAAAAAAAGTTCATTACCACGAACCAAAATACCAAAATAAAAAAAAGTGTATTTTTCGACGCTGAATTCGACTGCGTAGTTAAAAAAAAAATTATCGTGTCATTTTTTTTGGCCCTTGAAATGGGCTAAATAATGTAATGACTTTTAATAAAGTGTGAAAAATGGTAAATACTTTATAGTCTAGAGAAGAGAATATGCATTCAAACTACAGCAAGCTATTTCTGTTAATTAAACCAAAATCCACCCTTATAGGGGGTGAAATGTACCTTTAAAACTCAAATAACGCACGTGAGTTTAAATAACATGTACACAGGGCACATTTTTGTAGCTCTTAGAACAAAATATCTTAATCTGGTGTGACAACCAGACGTTACTCTTAAAGGGTTGAGACTCACCCCTATAGGGTGTAAAAACCATCCCTACCTACGGAGGTATCTCATAAGTTTCAATAACGACGAAAAAAATTCAGGCTTTTGTAGTTTTAGGCAGGGTGAACAAATATGGAGTAGATTCGCTTAAATCACCGATACATGACTATAAACTACCCTTAGAGGGTCGTAGAAATTACCCCAACGCTCTAATGATGCACATGGATGTTATTAAAATTCGAAAAGCATCAAGTACTTTTATCTCATTGTGCCAAACATTCAAGACAACTAGATCATCTTCCTAATAGAGTCGAAAGTCATCCCTAGGAGGGGGGAACTACCTCCTGGGATTGATGGATCTTAGAAGTTCTAGCATCCGAAAAAAAAAATACAGGCTTTCGTAGTCTCAGACAGGATGAACAAATACAGACTGTATTTTTTTTTCTCAGGTGCTAGAACTTCTAAGATCCATCAATCCCAGGGGGTAGTTCCCCCCTCCCAGGGACGATTTTTGACCTTATTAGGAAGATGGCCTAGTTGTCTTGAATGTTTGGTACAATAAGATAAATTTCAATAACATTCATGTGCATCATTATAGCGTAGGGGTAGTTTCTACCACCCTCTAAGGGTAGTTTATAGTCGTTGTATCGGTGGTTCAAGCCACTTTACTCCATATTTGTTCATTCTGTAGGTGAGGGTGGTTTTTACACCCTATAGGGGTGAGTCTGAACCCTTTAAGAGTAATGTCTGGTTGTCACACCAGATTCAGATATTTTGTCCTAAGAGCTACAAAAATTTGTTCTTTGTACATGTTATTTAAACTCACGTGCGTTATTTGAGTTTTAGAGGTACTTTTACCCCCTATAAGGGTGAATTTTGGTTTAATTAATAAAAATAGCTTGCTGTGGTTTGAATGAATATTCTCTTCTCTAGACTATAAAATATCTACCATTTTTCACACTTCATTAAGAGTCATTACATTATTACTATAGTTTTAGCCCATTTCAAGGGATGTTTTTGACCAAAAAATAGACACGATAAATCTTTTTTTAACTACAGATTCGAATTGTACAAAGTTTTTGGTAAATACTAACTACATAATGTAGTAGTAATGGATAATGAATAAAACGGTGATAAATAATATAATATGAGAATTACCAAACAGCATTTAGTCTTTTGAGTGTTCCATATGGAACACTTCTAAGATCACTTCGGCGGCTGTCTATCTGTCCGTCTGTCTGTCCGTCTGTCACACCCGATTTTCTCCGAAACTATTTGACGTAGAAAGTTGAAATTTGGTACTAATATGGACCTTATGGCCTCATCAGAGCCGTGTAGTTTTGAAAATTATATTTTGACTTAAGGGGTTAGTTTTGGGGGGTGAAATCGGAAGAGAAAAAAAATTTCGAGTGGGGTGTCAAATGAAAGCAAACACGAGTTCAAAAATATATATAATGTCTTACATGCGCACACTTTTCTTTGTATTATTTTGACAAATTGATCTGATCCAAAAATTTTGAAAAAATTCTGGAATATATCTCCCCGGGTGTATATTGAACGAAAATTATCACGAGTGCATTGCCTTTAATAACTTATCTGGTATATAAAAAAAAATAAAAAAAA
>CM032453.1:81598810-81616310 GCA_019049505.1 Pachyrhynchus sulphureomaculatus | reverse complement strand
CTATTTACTAAGTGCTGTTGTAGGGTAGCAAGTTAAGCAAGCTATTTCAAAATTAAGTATCACCAGAAACTATGTCAATACTGTTTTTTGTTATGTTTGAGGCCAAATGTTAATTCTTCAATGTCAACTGGAAGACAGTTCACATCAACTCCGTGTGAGGGCGGTTGAGTCTGTAGCATGGCATGGACTACCTTAACCATGTATTTCAGGTTCTAAATTTGTCTCTGCTAATTGTTACACCAAGACTTAATAGTTAAATGATTATGTTTCTATGTCAAAATTTAAAGAAGAATCTTTAACATATTATTAATTTACGCACCATCGCAGTCTGTTTAATTTGCTACGTATTATAACAATATTGTTTTCAAAAACACTGGAATAGCGAAATTTTGTTTACTTGCAAAAATATTACGTTGTTTCACGAAAAAAAGATTATTAGTATCTAATCTTAACTTAAACATTTCAAGAAGTGCCAAAAATGAGTCAAAGTTCCTCTTTATACTCCTAATATTGACATGCAAAAGTTTCAATAGATGTTTCTTATTGTCTAGAGAGATTCACTAACATTTGTAAATATATATATATATATAATATATATTATATATATATATATATATATCCCAATCAAGAATAAGAAAAAATTCTCATAATCCTAATAAAACAATACAATGACCCTCTTCCTATGTTGGCAATAAAAATAATAATAAAAAACTGTATTGTTTTGATTCTTTGACTGAAGAACCTTGAAAAAGACCTGTAGTAAAACAAATATGAAGTGACTCTTTTAATTCCCTGCTCCACCCTTTGGCCCTTATATGTTTTTTTTTACAAATGATTATGGTTAAAAGCTATTTTCGATCCGAAAAACTTGGGAGATATGAGACATATAAGGCTATATATACATGAACTTTTACTTTAAATAATATCCTGTCTACCTTCCTTTTAGACTTCTTTAGCTCTTATATGTTTTATTATAAATGTTCGTGTGGTTCGAATTTGCCCATTCTGCGATCCAAAAACCCGGAAAAATCGTCATAGTAAATTCTACTAAACTATAAGATTCTTCCATCTCTTTTACACGATGGTCGCAGTGCAAAGGACCGTTTTGGGCCAGACCCCACCTTTATTACATTACATTACATCTCTTTTACACCTCCTCGAATTAAAATTGACATTAACGAAAGCCAGAAAAATTTACCACGTTACTATTAAAACCATACAAAATTTATCGATCCCTCACCCTTTTTACCCCCTTTGCCGTAGGCGCTATTGCTAAAAAACTATAGGCTTCATCCCCTTATTCGGTATTCTACGGGGTGTCCAGAAGGTATGGTCAAAAATGAAGGATCTAGTAGATTGAACCAAATTAAGGTCAGAAGTTCCTATAAAAATGTCCCCTATCCCCTCCGTTAGGGAGTACAGCCACTCAACTGGGAAGCTGAAGATGGGTTTCCATTGAATATTTCAGAAACCGTTAAAGATAAAAACATGAAATTCAGGTTCTAAAATAAAGTTTGTGCTGAATCGGAATTTTATCTTATAATCGTCGATAATTCAACCGGTGCGTCAAAAGTAGGGGAGGGCGTCGTAAAAATGGACTTAACTTTTTTTGCAATAACTTTTATTGCATTTTCGCGTCGGATTAGGAAAACTTGAGATCTTTGGCGAAAAAAAAGGTACTCTTAGTTTAACGCGATTAGACGCACCATTCCGAGTTAAAATCGATAAGAATTTCCATGTCAGAAAAAGAGCCTATTACCTGGCTTCTGCCAGCTGCAATGATAATTAGTCAGATGTTAACACACAAGTTAAATCTGAAAGTTCAAAAAATTGGGGTCGATTTCATTATGCCAAATTTTACTTTTGTCGCGGTATGCGGATATGCATTTATTGGCTTAGCTTCTGGTAACGCTAATGTAGCGGCTCGCCTTTATGCAGAAGTGATTTAACTGGATCGATACGTTGCCTGATCCGCTGAACTATTGAACGAGAGTTTCAAGTCGCAATCTGCGGGAATCTAGGTTATTCTTGCGGGACTTGGCTTTTTTTCATAATCGTGTGCTTAGATATTGGATATCTTTTAGGTAGTCTTAATACCAAAACCTGGAGGAGTAGTTCGTCCAAGAACTTGCATGCGTACCATAGAAATGTGAAGAAAATGATTTTTGAGACGCTAATAACAAACGATCCCAACCTAATAAAAGCTGTGACAAGGAAAATGCAGCAGCACCTAGCTTGCATATCTATGCATAATTCGGTTGGTGGCCATAGGGTATGTTCAAGTAGTGCAGAACTCCATCCCATATCCCTACCATTGCCAAGAAAGTTTTAGTTCTTGTGTGCAACCCTAATGATCTTATTCTGGCACGTAGTGGAGATTCACTAATTGGTATTCAGTAACAAAAGGCGAATGCTAGGAAGATAATACCATTTTGTAACCAATCAGTGCGGATTTGTTACAGATTAAAAATCTGGGAACATTTTCTTAGGGATCTATGTTAATAAACTCTCATAATCTTCGTTTCACTTGGGATGAGGATCCTGAACAGCCATCATTTCAGCGGTTAATTCAGAAGCCACTAAAAAAGAAACCACATATACCATTATTGATAGAAATGTCCTGGAATGGGAAACAGTTATCGGGAATGTATTTGATTGGATAAGCCAATATGTCATTGACGGGCAGAGCTAAATGGTGAGAAGATAATTTTTGCAGTGTATTACCTTCGAGATGATTTAGAATAATTTTTTTTTTAAAATGTGCTAGAGCGTGTGCAACGATACAGGCTGAACATTTCAGCAACATTGCTAGGGATATTAGATAGCTCAGTATCCCAATCGTTGAGTAGGTGCTGGGGAGTGTGGAGCCCATTCCGTGAGCACAGCTATATCTAAAATCGCCTTTATGAACTTCTGAATGAGTGGCGGGCTACAACCTTAAATATCTTTGTTTATTCGAGACCTACTGTTACTAAAAACTATGAGGGAGAGGCTGTTTTAGAAAGTAATTTCTCTTTGTCACTGTGCTTGAAATAAGGAATAATAAGTCCCGGCATGTTATTTAGAGTTCAAAGGGCATTTTCTCACTAACTTAAGGAAATGCATAATCTGTACAAGGTGCCCACGTTTCGAATATAATTCCATAGTTGAAGTTACGCATGGGATTTTATTTTTCCTTTAAATTAATAATTTCCGATTTTTTTAGAGGTGTTTTGTGATTGTTTTCTTGATTTAGATAAATAAGTTTATTTGCTTCCATTTGTAATGAGTTAAGTTTTCTTAATTATTATTTAGTTGTATGGTCATTTAAAAATATCTGGATATTTTTGAAGTATTTCTAATAACTGTAATAACATTAGGTAATTAGGCTCTTTTTCTGACATGGAAATTCTTTATCGATTTTAACTCAGAATTGGTGCGTCTAATCGTATTAAACTACCTTTTTTTCGCCGAAGGTCTCAAGCTTCCGTAAACCGACGCGAAAATGCGGATTATTGTAAAAAAAAAGTTAAGTCCATTTTATCACGCCCTCTACCCTACTTTTGACGCACCAGTTTTGAATTATTCTACGTTTATAAGGGTAAAATCTTTCCGATTCAAGCACATAAACTTTAACTTTAGAACCTGAATTTCATGTTTTTTATCTGTAACAGTTTCTGAAATATTTAATGAAAGCCCATCTTCAGGCTCCCCATTTGGGTGGCTGTAGTCTCTCCCTAACGGGGGAAGATAGGAGAATTTTTTATAGGAACTTCTGACCTTATTTTGGTTCAATCTACTATATCCTTCACTTTTTTGACCATACCTTTTGGGACCCCTATATATACCACAATTTGAAATTGCTATATTCATTTCTTTCGTGAGGTATCGTGTCAATATACCGATGGAAATGGAGTGACTATATGTTTTTCGTTGATCTTAGGAACCCTGAACCCTAAAAAAGGAAAAAGTGTCATTGAGATTTATCAGAGAGATTTACAATCACGAACGTACCCTCACTAAAAATCACATTTTTTGAATAGTCTGGAAAATACTTCTTAAATCATTTAGGAAAATAAACTTCTTAAATTAATTAAGATTATTATAATATTAGGAATATATAAATTATTTAAGATTTATTTAAAACACACCTTGTAAAGTGATTGTAGAGTAAAATATTTGAACAATTTTATTTAATTTACACTATGACTCATTGTAACAGCAAGAAGTTCAAGATTCTTCATCCTCATTTGATTACATTACTTTTATGTTCTTCTTTTATACACGCTGCGTCTACAACTATGGAACTAACACCACTTATCTATTCATCAATTAGCCCTTCTTCTTTTTGCGATAATCTGTTCTTCATCTTCGCTTGCATAGGTATCATCAAAAAACCGTCATGGTCGAGTAATATGTATTTTGCATTGATGATGTCGGCCCAATTCTATGCATTGTGTGGGTAAAAAATACTAAAATACGAGGGGCAGTATATATACGAATCTATTTTTAGCGTATACTGATAAATAAAATTAAGGGTTATCTTAAGTTTTTAAACGCTCATGAAACAAAAAATAATTAACCGTTTTTTTGTGTTAGGCTATCATTTTCTAGATTTAAGTTCTAATCAAGAAAATACTCGTGGACAACGGGTTACTATAAAGGTTTTCACGATGGTTGAAATGACAATACATTAAAATTCCGGGAGGTTTCAAGTTCGATTCGTCTGACAATGATTACTTTGCACGACGTTTTTCGCCAAAAATCTCATATAGTCATTTTCAAGTGCTCCCGTTGCTGCTGCTACTCGATACTGTGATTTTTGCTGCTAGCCTGTATGCCGCTCGAAGCTAATTCGTAGAGTTAGGGCGCTATACCACCGATCATGATTATTTCGAAAGACGAAGTTGCCAAACAAAATGACAAATTAGAACGAATGTAGACGTGCAAAATGATGAAAAAATAGTTATACGTGCAGTGAATATTCAAATCACACACCACCTCTCCACATCGGATGATAGAGTAGGTCAACAGGCAGGCGGCTGCCGTCTGAAAAGGCGAAATGAGATTCTTTGATGAACCGACGCACAAGGTGGGGAAAAATCGAAATAACACGTTGTCAATCAAACATTGTTCTATATGAGCCTATCAAATTTTGGTATCGATTTGGACGAATTTTTTTTTTTATAGATATTGAAAGCTTATTAAATTTCCGAACAAAAAAGATGTTCGGAGCTTGGCGATTTTTGCAAATATGAAAAACTTTTGTTTCAAAATGGCGGTAACTTCTTTTGTTCGAAAGATGGATGTGCGGGTTCTATGAATATCATGAGCGAGTCTGAGTAGCACAGAAAACCGCTTACAGAGTTTTCAAACCAAGTGTGAGCTAAAAATGCCGTGTAAGTTATGGTTGTTTTTTTTTAAAGTCGCAGACAATAATAGTATCTAATATCGATCCCGTTATCAAGAATAATTAAATAATGACAACGGTCAAAAAGTGCTGCCATTAGAACAATTAAAGGATAATAATAATCTAATGGAATAAACGATACGCATTATTATATTTATAACCCTAACAATTTTGGCAATAAATAATAGTGTCTTAAGGGTTGTTAATTTTATAAAATGCTTACAACAATTTGACTTACAAATAGACAAATCAAGTATAGCGGATAGCCAAATTGAATCGGAGCAAGAAAGTCTTAACCTCTGTGGCATTTTTTAGAGCTGTGAGACAGACAGAAATCAAGTCAAGTAATTCAAGATTAAGTTCTTGCGTGATAAATTTTCATGAGCAGTTAAATTGACTATTGATTACTAGCAGCTGTATAATTTTAAGTAATCGTAGACGAATTTCTAGCAGAAACAAAAACCAGTGAAACAACAACGCAGAAAAGGACAGGCCGGAGGTGCGGGGGGGGGGGCACAGCTAGAAAATGACTACTACAATCAGACTAAAAACGATTTGTTAAAATAGGGAAAGCTAAATAGTTTTTATGTAAGAGGTAAGTTTAAGGTTAGACATATCTATTTTCTTACTTTTCTACAGTCATTTTCTATAAATTCAGTAGTTCAGTATATGTACTAAAGGGTATTTCGCCTCGTTATAAACTCAGATTATTATTACTCTTTTTACAAAATACAACGCAGATAAAATGCTAAAATAGGGAGCAGTTAAATATTTTGCTGCATTAGGGCCACTGTTTATAGTCACCAGCAGCCACTTTTTTGACTAAACAAGACAGCAAACAGTGTGGCTAGTTGGCAGCCAAAATATGTTAGCTGTCACCTATTTTTAGACAAAACGTTTTTTAGCTGGTTGTAGGCCATTTTCCTAGCTAGTGGTGAAGCTGTCCTTTTCCCTGCGTGTAACCGCGCTTTTTTTGAATTCTGCAAGAAAATTTGTTCATACTGATAGACTTTAAACTTTTACAGCAGCAACTAAAACTTTGAAATATCTACTTGAATGATCTGATCTGCCACACAGCCTAAAATGCCACAGAGAAAACTTTCTTGCTCGGATTCAATTTTGGCATCCGCCATACTTGAATTTTGTCATTTTAAGTCAATGTGTTGAATACATTATTTATAATTAACAACCTGTAAAGAAGATGTATTTCTATTGCAAATGTTATGGATATAAAATAATAAATGGTACATTTATTCATAATTTAATAATAGTTTATTATTGTTTCATGGCTAGCCATTTTGGGTTTTCATTATATATTAATCTTGTAACTGTGATATTAGATATATTTTTAATCTGCGACATAAAAAAACATACATTCACAAGCACTTTAGCACAACTTGGTTTGAAAAACTGTAAGAGCGTTTAACTGTCTGTACAGGTCGCTTATATAAACAGAAACCAACGACCCGCCATTTATGAAGCAAAAGGTTTAATTAAAAAATCGGCTCCGACGTACTTTGTTCGGAATAATAATAAGCTTCAATTATAAAAAAAAATCGTCCAAAATCGAACCAAAAATTGAAGGCTCGGGGGGGGGGGGGGGGGGGGGGGGGGTGGGGTGGGAGGGTGACAATTTTGAACACCACGATTTTTTCGTTTTTTCCCTTGTGTTTCCCCGACTGTTGCGTCAGTGAGCAATTTCATTATCTAGACGAACGGATTGAAAACCCGGAGATTTTAATGTTATAAATAATATACATATACAAATATAATTATACTAATCATATATATATATAATAAATTATATATTTTATTTTTTTTTTTTTTTTTATTGGTCTAGCACACGTGCTGCAGGGAAGTCCCTAAAGCGCTCCAGGAGCGGCACGAGTGCGGAAAAAGCGATTCACGTTGTTCTTGAATCGCTGTAAATTGTACTCGGTGGGAAACACAGCGCTGGGCAAATTATTCCAAAGGGATGACGTTCTCCATATAAAAGATTGCTTGAAAAGCGTTGTACGCGGAGTAACAAGCTGAACCTCATACGGATGCGAAGCACCAGCGCGACGTGTATTTCTAACATGCACCGCTTTGGGAGGAATTAAGCGGGCTACATCCTTCGAACACTTTCCATGAAAATACTTGTAGAACAGACTCAAGTCGCCAACCGTTCTTCGATGTTCCAGCGAATCAAGGCCGCCGGTCAATTCCGGGTCCCCAATCAGACGGACCGCTCTTCTCTGAACAGAATCCAACAAATGCAGTGTATGTTTGGGAGCGGAGCCCCAAACGTGGGAGCAGTATTCCATAGTTGGTCGAATTTGGGCTTTGTAAAGAATTAACAGTTGCTGTGGGGTGTAAAGCTTTCTGGTTCTAAATAATATTCCCAACTTTTGAGAAGCTCTCCTTGCTATGCCTGCAACATGTTCATGCCAAGACATATTTGCTCCCAAACTAACGCCCAACAAATTGAGCGACGATGCTAGGGGAATGGAGTGCCCCGACATAACTATGTCGGGTTCAGCAACGTTAACTTTTTTAGAAAAAACTGCCGCTTGGGTTTTTGTAGCGTTAAATTCCACTTGGTTACTGTCACCCCAAGATAGAATTTCTTCCAGGTCTTTGTTAAGTTGAACGACCTCCTGCTGTCTGCGGATATTCGCCTGAGCAGCCGATGTCCGAGCGTTCAAGGTGAATGAAGAGACAAGCGTACTGTCATCTGCAAAGCTATAGATTGGATTCCCGGTCTTTTCCAGCAGATCGTTAATGTAAATGAGAAAGAGAGTAGGAGACAGTATGGAGCCCTGGGGCACACCGGCGTTGATAGTGAGGGTGTTAGAAAGAAATCCGTCGACCGCCACTCGTAAAGAACGCTCTCTGAGGAAACATGAGAGCCACAAACAGAACCTTTCAGACATACCATAAGAGCGCAACTTAGCCAACAGTCCATCGTGCCAAACACGGTCGAATGCCTTGGATATGTCAAGAGCAACCGCTCGAGATTCTCCAAAGTGTTCAATTGCGTTGTTCCAAACATGTGTTACATAAGTCAGAAGATCTCCTGTTGATCTATGTTTACGAAAACCATATTGGTGATCGCTAATAATATTGAATCGTTCAAGATATTTTAGAAGATGCTCATTGATAACCTTTTCCATGACTTTCGATATTATTGAAAGCAGTGCAACTGGTCGGTAGTTATTTGGCAAGGTCTTCTTACCTTTTTTAGGTATCGGCTGAACCGTGGCACATTTCCAGCAGGACGGAAATATTCCCTTTCTGTAGGATAGGTTAAAAAGTCTACAGAAAACTGGTGTTAGTTCCCTTGCACAGTTTTTGAGAACTATGGCAGGTATTCCGTCAGCGCCAGAAGCCTTCTTGGTGTCTAGCTTCATTAAAATACGCTTTATGATGCGCTGTCTGAAGACAACATCGGGCATCCTTGACTGCAATATGGGAATAGTAGGTGGTGTTTTTCCTTGGAAATCGACAGTAGAATGTGAAGCAAAGAGTTCAGCCAACAAGTTCGCTCTCTATCTATACATATACATATATCATATATATATTATATATATATATATATATATATATCTATAATATGTATGAGGCGGCCATAGCTTAGTAGTCAGATGTCCTGCTTTCTAACGCTGGCGACCCGGTTTGGGCCTTTAATAAAATAAAGTGTTAATTAATTTAATACAAAATTCTTGCACCTATTTTCATTAATGTTGATCGAAGGTCCCTAAGGATAAATAAATTATTTTATGTCCGTTTAGGTACACTTAGATTAGGACCTACCTGTTTGCCGGATAGTGAAATATAGTAATATGCAGAATAGTAATATATATATATAATATATATATATATATATATATATATATATATATATATATATACTCGTATATAATATATATATATATATATATATATATATATATATAGATATATATATATATTTCAGTCCTCTCTGGTACTGGTGAAACATACGTTGACAAGTGAGAAAAATGCTTTTGTGCTGATTCTCTGATCTCTTCTTTTCGTAATTTTCTCCATGACTCTCTGATACTCTTCTACTGTTCATTATTTATTCTATATATTCTTTTTATAAGTGTGTCTGATGCATCCTATATTACATTTCAAGTGTAATATTTATTGTTTATTTTTATATTGGCAATTATATGGGATATTTCAGTAGGTAACTATATATCCATGTGTATGTATATTTTTAAATTAATAAATACACGTGAGATTTTATTAACATTTTTTTAATTTACTTCTAGTTGTAATTTAAACACTATGTTTTTTGTGCATGCGGTTGGTTTTAATGAACTACCATTTATTTTTTAAGCAATTAAAATTTTGTATAGGGTTGACTCACAATTTATAAAAATATCTTAGTTTTTTTAATACTAGAACCAATAATTACAACACACCTTGTATATAATTTTTCTATCTAAAATACAGCTTATAGAAATCTTAATATAAATAACTTTTTTTATCTGCAAAATCTTATATAAATTCATCAAGATATTCAGAGTGATTTAATAACAGTTATTTACATCTACAAGAATTCATATCTTTTAAAGTAGATAATTATGCAATCCAATTTTCAAAAAATTGATCCTTCCAAATACTGAATTCTTATTCCCTCCATACATTAGAAGATAACCGAAATTCGTATTCTATTTCATACTTTGTATATTTATTAATCTGCTGGCCAAAATACTTATCTTTCAGCCAATAAAAGATGAAAGACCAACTTTTCATTTTAATAAAAGATTTTGAAAATTTGTTACTATTTTTTGTTAAATATATCTTTCAAACTAACAGTCAAAATTTAGTTTTTATCCGGTCTTACGTGGCACTGCCAAGTTTTTAAATGATACTTATTCTGTTATCTGAAGTATGCACTCTCACAATAAAATTGTTTGCAATGGCATAAAACACACATTACAAATATGTTTTATATCTCCGAATAAGACTGTCTAGGTGCCTCAGATTTTTTCCCAGCCATATTACATTTCTTTTCTATCTAAAATTATGCATATAAATTTTTATTGTTTATTATATAGTTAAAACCATTGTAAACTGGTCAAGTGCAAATTGGACTTGCGCAATTAGTATTCCGTACCTTGATTCCCTTTAAAATAAAATAATATCTTTACCTTTTTTCTTAGTCAATAATGTATAATAGTTCTTTAAAAGTAATTTCCACGTTCTGAATAACATCATACTTTGGCTAATACTTAGCTACCTAATAGCCAATAAATCAATCTAGTTCCGAATCAGCTAGAATCTGGTAATGAAAATGTAAAATATATATTTACTACCTACATACTTGTTTAATTAAAAACAAATAAAATAAAATTCTTTTTGTCTGGATGCAGACACGCCAGCAGTAATGTATTGTAAAGTATATTAACAAAAGCTAGATCATATTATCAGGTAAAACGATGAAAACTATGTTTTCATAATTTTTTTTATACCAGATAAATTATCAAACGTAATGCACTCATGATAATGTTCGCTCAATCTACACTTTATGGAGACTATTCCAGAATTTTTTTCAAAATTTTTGGATCAATACTTTTCGAGATAGGGTGGGTGAACAGGGGCTTTTTGGGCATTTTTTTTAAACATAATACAAAGAATATATTCAAAGATAAAGCCTTCCCAAATAGGTTAAAGGTCAAAGTTTACGATCAGTGCATCCTACCCGTAATTATATATGGCGCTGAAACTTGGATATATATATATATATATATATAATATATATATATATATATATATATATATATATATATATATATATATAATATATCGAGAGTAACTTCATAGAACAGACGGCTAATAAATATTTCATTCAGCATATTTTATGCAGTTTACTCTCTAAAAAACGGGCCTACCTACATTATTGGACAAATCCTAATGAAGATATACCCTTCCTGACTGCATCTTTGCATCAAAAAGCAGATTCACACTCCCAGCATATAACTTAGAATTGAAGTTGTGCAGGCCCGGCTGTTGAAATAACTTTCGGGCTTAATAGCATATCTTTTGACAAATTTTTTAGTGGCATAGAATATTTCCTCTGAAGCCTTCACCAGCTACCGTGCTATAACGTTTAGTTGTATGTACATAATTTTCTATGTTACAGTCTGTCAACTAAGAACGTGTCTGCGATAATTCATTGTTAGTAGAGGCGATTCTAGCGATTTAACAAAAAATCGGTAGATCGGTAGAGGGAACCTTTATCTACGACGCATTTAAGTAAAAGTATCAGTCGATTCCGAACTTTCTTCGAAATTACGTAAAATCCAAAATGAGTCACTTGTTTGCGCGTCGGTTCGAATCAGTCTTCCCTTGTTCCCATTCAAAGGGGCTTAAACTGGCACATTCCGCGGCCTCTAAATATATTAAAAAGTCAGTATCATTTGTGAAGAAGTTAGTAAATCATTTTAACGAAGACAAAAAATGTCGACGACTTGCCAAAAAGTGGCTCGGTAGCAAAATCACTCCGAAAGTCGAAAAACGAATGGTGTCTTTGTTTTCACGGGACCCGAAATTAACGCGAACGTTAAGGTACGGCAAAATTAAGAAAAATCGGGTTTGAATGTATCCCATGAGTCCATTCGACAACATCTTCGTGCTCATGATATCAAATTCCGAAGCACGTTGAAGAAACTTTTGCTGGGGGAAAATCACGTCGCGAAGCGGCTCGCTTGGGCCCACGATAAGATACTAGAGTGGCACTCACAATCGCCGGACGCTAACGCTGTTGAAAATATTTGGTCCCTTGTAACAATAAAAGCTCAGAGGAAAGACTCTGAGGACTTTGACTTCAGTTGTCCCGCGAGATTTGAAAAATTTGCAGAGTATGCAGAAAATCTCGTCGACAGCATGCCTCGAAGATACCAGGCAATTATTGATGCAGGAGGCGCTTAACAACTTACTAATTGCGGGCATTGTTAGCACACTAAAGAATACACTGATGGCAAAAAATGTTCTCGAAATTACTTTTTTTCAAGAATACGAGCGGTTACGTTCTTACTTGACGGACTGTACGTAACGCTATCTCCCTTTTAAGTTGGCAGAGCTAATGTGAATTTGTAATAGTTCACTGTGGTCTGAACTACATAACTATTTCATTACTTAGGTAGAATGAAAAGTTTATAATATAATCATCCCAACATAAGGGGAAGGGCGTGATAGAAAATCCCGAAGGGATTAAGTTTCGGGCTCTCATTAGAAATTGGGCGACCGACGAGTACAAGCCCCTATCAAAATAACTTTTTTCTTTTAAATTTTGAACTCTTTCGAAAAGAAAATTTTACTTACAAGCAGTACTTTAAAAGCGTGAGCACTCAAATTAAAGTGTGCTTTCTTATAGTAAAGCTTTTTAAAGCTTAAACCATTAATCTATGGGGGAATATTTTCTCCAAAAAAATACTCTATAATAGCAATTACAAAACATCATAATCGATGGAGAGAGCCTTCCAAAGAAAGAAGCATCCCTTACCATCCCACATTGAAAGCTGAAACTCTTCCCAGCAGGCTCCAAAAAAAAGAGGTTGATCGGGGCATTCCCCTAAAAAAAAAAATCTCTTTTACCATCAAACTTTCCAAGTTCCAACCCTTCTCAAAAACCATACAAAAACGATGACCCAGGAGGGACCAAAAAGTAAATAAGAACCCTTCCCAGAAAACGCTGGTCCACCTCAACACTACCAGGCCCGCGAGGAACAAACTGCCCCATTTCAATATTTTTCAAATGTTTAAAGTGTAATTTTCATCGGAACAGTTGTTTACTGTTAAATGTCGCAGCCAATGCATTAAATGAAATGAGAGTACTGTGCATATTCTCATATTTATGGCGAAATTTGACGTCACCTAAAAGTTGGTAAATAAAGAATTTATTGTTTTATTTTATAACTTCAAGTGCTTTTAAGCCAAATTTGTTTACAGAACATAAACTGCAAATATTTGTAATGAAATCACTAAATTTTCCAGACTTTAAAACTTTGGCCATAATTAAACATATTGCTAAACATAAACTTAAATATAAGTAATATGCTGGTTGTGTTTTTAAGGCAATGTTTATTTAATATTTGGTTTCTTCTTATTTATTTATTCCACCCATCCCGTTATCCTTGTTCCTAAGGTATTTAATATGAATCATATAATTAAACTTTACATACTCGTTTCGAATATTTGGCGTCGAGATTACTGTCGATGATAACCTCTATTGCTTAGTCCAATGAATTGGACATTCACACCCTTGCATTTTGGGTAGAATACGATTTTATTTTTTTATCATGTGGGGGGTTCCAACGTAAGATTAAATTTGAATTTTCGGGGTCGGGAGTGTACCCATTTGCCGCCATAGGCCAAAATAGGGGTGTAAATAATTTTTTTCACGTATCTCGGTAACCGGAAGTCTGACAAAAATTCTGTAACGAACTTTTTTGTAGAGTCTATAATAATGTTATAATTAATTAATTAATAACTTTTTAGTATTACTTCAATAATTAAGAAGTTATAAACAAAAAAAATAATTAAAATTTAGGGAATGAAAAAACTATTATTTTTAATTACTTTTTATCTATCAATTTTATAAAAAAAAGCATCAGAGCTCTTTTATAAAATAAATAAATAAATATGGTCTTTATTTTCCAATTATGAAAGAGAAAAAAGAAGCATCATAAACTAAATAAACAAAATGCTACATTAAATTGGAAAATGCCGAAGGTCAGCTGGGAATGTAAGACCACGAAGGTACAAACATTCCCTGTTCTTTACCTTAAGCATCCTAATACTAAAGTTTATAGAATACAATATTTATCCATTAAACTGTGCTAGTATCTTAATAAAACTGTGTAATGTTGTAAGTGTTGGGAAAAAAGAAAAAAAAGACAAAGAAAAAAAAAGAATGGCTTATGACACAACTAGAGCAAACAAAAAAAATCCTTGATATAAATTAAATTGTTAAACAGACAGGCGAATCACCCCAACATATCCGAGATAAACAATAGAATTCATACAGAGCACAGATACACTCAAGAGCTAGTGATATTCTTTTCTGAAGGAAAATTTACATAAAGAAGTACTATATCTTTATATATTTAACAAAATCCTCCTATACGCCGCCTTAATGACCTAGGATCGAATAATTTTATATTTTCTGGAATTGAGTTATAAATCTTAGCTATTTGAAAAGAGAAGGACGATCTAAATTTTTCAATTTTGTGAGCCGGAGGCGTAAGGCGACCTCGAAAACGGACATTCAAATTATGAACATCTGATCTAAAGGTAATTTTTCTATGTAGGTAGGAGGGAACACCCGTTAAGACAATTTTGTAGAATAAACAAGCCGCAGGCAAACAACGTCTATCAATCATATTTAACCATCCCAGTTCAAAACAATTTGTGTGATATGTGATTGCTTTTACGAATACCAAATATTAGGCGTAAACATGAATTTTGAAAAAAACCTGGATACGTCGTCTATCGGATGAGTCTATTGAAAATCCATATATAGTATCACAAAAATTTAATCTGGACAATACCAGAGACTCATACAATATAGTTTTTCAATTTTTGATTTAAATAGTCCCTAGAATTGTAAATCATCTTCAAATTAAAGTACGCCCGACGTATAACTATGTTCACATGCGATCTGTACCTCAAATTGTACACCATAGTAAGGCCTAAATTTCTACATTTGTCAACACTTCCCTGTTGATTTTAATATTAATATGTGGTAAGCAACTGCTTTTAAGCCTCTGAGTACCAAAAACCATGAGTGTACTTTTTTTTGTATTAATTGATAGGAGTGGTCACTGGCAGCAGAAACTAGCCCCACCAGATCATCATTGATTTCTCTAACGTATCTGTGAATCTCGTTAGGACGACATATGTGATAAAGCTGCGTATCGTCGGCATAGAAGTGTACCTTGCAATACCTCACCCGATGTATTAGTTGTAAAGTGTAAATTAAAAATAATAGAGGTCCCAAAATGGAACCTTGTGGGATACCACATGTGATTGGTAAAGGTCTCGACTCAATACCGGCGACTCGCACTGATTGACTTCGATTACTTAAAAAACTTTGCAATAATTTCAAACTGTTGTTACTGAGACCAATGTTTGTTAGTATAGAACAAGAAGGCTGTGACTTATTGTATCAAAGGCCTTAGAAAAATCAATGAAGGTCAAAACTGCTAAGCACCCTCCATCGTTGCCCCTGAGTATGTCATCAATTACTTCCAAAAGGTTAAAGATAATTTTATATGAAAAAAATTTACCTACTATTCTTGATGATTTTGATGGTCTTTAAAGCTTTCTTAGCGCTGCAAAGGGAGGAAGATCAAAGGTAGATGAGGTAAATAGGTAGAAAAAAGTTATTGTTCGTTAATTTGTACATAGATGTAATTTATATTTATTATATTTTATGTTAATTTATTAATATATTTTTTTAATGATAATATATAATTTTTTTATCATTCATCTTTTCATCATCATTTATTTTAATTTTATTATTTTATATTATTAATTTTATTAATTTATGTTAATAATTATATATTATAATAATATATATTAAAAACTCAATATAGCCGAGATGATAAAAAAATGGTACCGATAAAATGATACCAATGATTACAGAATTAATTGATAGATGTTTATTAGGTGAACCAGTTCCAGAAGAGTGGAAAGTGGGATTTATGTCATCCATACACAAAAAAAAGAGACCGCTTAAAATGTGAAAACTATCGAGATATCACAGTAACATTAACACTTAGTCTCCTATATGGGAAAAACTAAGAGACATAATAGAGCAGGCATACAGAGAAAAGAAACAGAAGAACAAAGTGGATTCCGTGCAGGAAGAACCTGCATGGATAACATATTTTGCCTGAAACAAATCATAGAAAAAAAAATAACAATAGGAAGAGAACTACACCTCCTTTTCATAGATCTCAGTAAAGCATATGATAATATACCCATAGAAAAGTTATGGGAAGCACTAGAACAAACAAATACCACACCATAATAAAAGCACTGAGAAACTCGTACAAAGGATCAAGATGATATCACCAGGCTTACATATTTTAAAAGGACTAAAACAAGGATGTTGGACATCGCCAACACTGTTTAAGATGTACATAGAACTAGCCTTAAAAGAATGGGAAAAAAGTGCAGGGGCATAGGAATTGAGTTTAACAACAGCACTATTTCTACATTACAATGCGCGGACGACCAAGTTCTGATTGCCCAAGACCAACAAGATCTAGAATACATGACACGTAAGATCAAAGAGGAGTATGAGAAAATGGGGGATTATCAACGAGCATAACAAAGACAAAATATCTATGCGTAGGAGAAAAGCCACAGATTTAGATCTAGAGAACGGAGAAAATATTAAAATATGTGACAAAAACAACTATTTAGGTGCAATAATAGATAAAGAAGGCAAAGACTCGATAGAAATAAAAGAACGTATAAGACAGGGACGGAGAGCGGTGAAAAGACTAAATGGAATATAGTGGCATAAAGATATCACGAAAAAACGAAAGATGTACATTTACAACACAATAGTAAAAAGCATAACACTATACGGAGCAGAGATAACAGCAGTTGTAATGGATGTCCTGAGAAGATCGTGCAGAATAAGTAGAAGAGATAGAATAACAAATGAAAGCATTAGGGAAATGATGGATGTAAAGAAAACAATCGTAGAAACTATACAAAGAAAACAACTTACCTGGTACGGACATGTAAGAAGAACGACAGAGGGGAGATTGCCGAGAACCGCAATGGAATGGGTACCAACTGAAAGAAGGAAGAAAGGACGACCCCAGAAAATTTTGGGGAGAAGGAATAAGGAAGGCTATCAGTGAAAATGGAAGAAAAGTCTGAAAATCGGAAAGCGCCGACAGACGCGATAAACCGAATATATATATATATATATATATATATATATATATATATATATATATTATATATATATATATATATATATATATATATATCTATCTATCTATCTATCTATCTATCTATCTATCTATATATATATATATATATATATATATATATATATATATATATATATATATA
>CM032453.1:81588810-81593810 GCA_019049505.1 Pachyrhynchus sulphureomaculatus | reverse complement strand
AAATATAGGAATTCATGGTCCAATCAGAGTCGTGTAATTTTAAAAGTTAAATTCTGAGTTAAGGGGTTAGTTCTGGGGGGTGAAATCGGAAGTGAAATTTTTTTTTATCAGGTCATCGAGTAGGGTGTCAAATGAAGCTTGTGAAAACATGAGTTCAACAATATATATGATGTAATACGCGCACACTTTTCTTTGTATTATTTTTAAAAAATGGCCAAAAAGCCCTGTCCACCCACCCTCTCTCGAAAAGTTCAAACATTTTGAAGAAATAGTATCCATAAAGTATGGGTTGCGTTTGGTATTTTATCTGGTTTAGATAAAATATTTGACCGCTAAAATATAATCATTAATTACATATATATTTTATTGAATTATATATATATATATATATATATATATATATATATATATATATATATATATATATATATATATATATATATACGGTAGAATCTCGATTATCTGAAATAATATGGACCAAAGTGATTTCAGATAATCGAAATTTCGGTTAATCTGAATTTTTTTATAAAATAGAAGTTTAGAATGAATACAAGATTGCAGATTGATTTAAAAGCATTTATACGATATGCTATTACGTACATAGATATTTATTAAAAACAAAGAATAGAACAATTAGTTTACTTATTTTATGTATATGTACGGAAAATCAAAAATAAAAGAGTTTAATGTCTTAAAAATGAGGTAATTTTTTAATTGTACTCGTTTTGCGTTAGTTCTGTTTTTGGCTGCAATGTCTCTCCAACGTTTGATAAGCAAAACGTCCGCGGCGGTTGCATTTTCTTGTTGTTCTGCATAAGTTAACGCTTTTTCTAGGGCCTCTAGTCCTTCTGAATGTGACATTTTTACTGGAATATTCGTAGTGGCTTCTATTTCGTTATCATCATCGTCATCACTGTCTATTTTATTAGCATGTTTGTATACACTTTCAATTAATTTTTGGTCAGTCATTTCATCTTCCACACTATCACTGTTTAACCATTCACAAACATCGGTTTCCGTAACACTTTCACATCCTGATAATCTTGTAATAATTTGATGTAAACTTTCATTATCTTCTGTTTCTGCCTCTGAGTAATGTCTCTCCTCTTGTGGAATCAATTTTGACCAAGATTTTTCTAGAGTACTACTCTTTACTTGATTCCAGGCTGAAGCTCTTATCTTTTTTAGACAATCAGTAAAATTGCCACCTTCATCTACTTCTTCTAAAATATGCTCCAATAACAAACGCCTGTAACTGCGTTTTTAATTTTCCAGTACACCCCGATCCATAGACTGAATGAGAGAAGTTACAGCAGGAGGCAAAAACGTTGCTTTTATTTCCCCACTTTCAAGTTGCTCCGCACTTGGGTGAGTGGGGGCGTTATGTAGTAACAGAATACATTTTGTAGGATATCCATGTTCTTTTAAAAAAAGTTCCACTTTGAGAACAAAATCTCCAAAAAACCAGTCTTTAAATATAGTCGCGTTTATTCAGGCATTGTTTTGATTGTTATACGTGGATTTGCTGACTTACCAATACATAATAATGGGAGTTTGTGTCTTCCAGAAGCATTTTCGTTTAATGGGAATACAATTTGCTTTTTAACAGTTTGTTTCGGATAAGCCGAAATTCAGATAATCGCGATTCGGATAATCGGGATTGTACTGTATACACACACACATACATATATATATATATATATATATATATATTATATATATATATATATATATATATATATATATATATATATATAGATAGATAGATAGATAGATAGATAGATAGATATATATATATATATATATATATATATATATATATATATATATATATATATATATGTATGTGTGTGTGTATACAGTACAATCCCGATTATCCGAATCGCGATTATCTGAATTTCGGCTTATCCGAAACAAACTGTTAAAAAGCAAATTGTATTCCCATTAAACGAAAATGCTTCTGGAAGACACAAACTCCCATTATTATGTATTGGTAAGTCAGCAAATCCACGTATAACAATCAAAACAATGCCTGAATAAACGCGACTATATTTAAAGACTGGTTTTTTGGAGATTTTGTTCTCAAAGTGGAACTTTTTTTAAAAGAACATGGATATCCTACAAAATGTATTCTGTTACTACATAACGCCCCCACTCACCCAAGTGCGGAGCAACTTGAAAGTGGGGAAATAAAAGCAACGTTTTTGCCTCCTGCTGTAACTTCTCTCATTCAGTCTATGGATCGGGGTGTACTGGAAAATTAAAAACGCAGTTACAGGCGTTTGTTATTGGAGCATATTTTAGAAGAAGTAGATGAAGGTGGCAATTTTACTGATTGTCTAAAAAAGATAAATTTGAAAAATGTTATATATTGGATAGCTTCAGCCTGGAATCAAGTAAAGAGTAGTACTCTAGAAAAATCTTGGTCAAAATTGATTCCACAAGAGGAGAGACATTACTCAGAGGCAGAAACAGAAGATAATGAAAGTTTACATCAAATTATTACAAGATTATCAGGATGTGAAAGTGTTACGGAAACCGATGTTTGTGAATGGTTAAACAGTGATAGTGTGGAAGATGAAATGACTGACCAAAAATTAATTGAAAGTGTATACAAACATGCTAATAAAATAGACAGTGATGACGATGATGATAACGAAATAGAAGCCACTACGAATATTCCAGTAAAAATGTCACATTCAGAAGGACTAGAGGCCCTAGAAAAAGCGTTAACTTATGCAGAACAACAAGAAAATGCAACCGCCGCGGACGTTTTGCTTATCAAACGTTGGAGAGACATTGCAGCCAAAAACAGAACTAACGCAAAACGAGTACAATTAAAAATTACCTCATTTTTAAGACATTAAACTCTTTTATTTTTGATTTTCCGTACATATACATAAAATAAGTAAACTAATTGTTCTATTCTTTGTTTTAATAAATATCTATGTACGTAATAGCATATCGTATAAATGCTTTTAAATCAATCTGCAATCTTGTATTCATTCTAAACTTCTATTTTATAAAAAATTCAGATTAACCGAAATTTCGATTATCTGAAATCACTTTGGTCCATATTATTTCAGATAATCGAGATTCTACCGTATATATATATATATATATATATATATATATATATATATATATATATATATATATATATATATATATATATATAATTCAATAAAATATATATGTAATTAATGATTATATTTTAGCGGTCAAATATTTTATCTAAACCAGATAAAATACCAAACGCAACCCATACTTTATGGATACTATTTCTTCAAAATGTTTGAACTTTTCGAGAGAGGGTGGGTGGACAGGGCTTTTTGGCCATTTTTTAAAAATAATACAAAGAAAAGTGTGCGCGTATTACATCATATATATTGTTGAACTCATGTTTTCACAAGCTTCATTTGACACCCTACTCGATGACCTGATAAAAAAAAATTTCACTTCCGATTTCACCCCCAGAACTAACCCCTTAACTCAGAATTTAACTTTTAAAATTACACGACTCTGATTGGACCATGAATTCCTATATTTGTACCAAATTTCAACTTTTTATGTTAAATAGTTTCGGAGAGAAAATCGGGTGACAGACAAACGGACAGACAGACACCGAAGTGATTCCATAAGAATTCCGTACGGAACACTAAAAATATATTAATAAAAAAAAACATAAAATATAACAATATCAATAATATATGTACGTAAAAATAAAGGAACAAGATTTTTTTCCACCTATACCTATAAACCTCACCTACCTTTGACCTTCCTCCCTTCGCAGCGGTAATTGTTATAAAATTCTCTATAAAAAGCTCTGATTGCATACAATAGTAGTATTTCATCCCCTAAATTTTCATGATTTTTTGTTTATAACTTCTTAATTATTGAAGAAACAATAAAAAGTTATTAAGAAAGTTGTAGATTATTATGTATTCCACAAAAAAGTTTTTTACAGAATTTTTGTGAGACTCACGGTTACCGAGATATATGAAAAAAAAAACCATTTACAATACGGCGGCCGGTTGCACCCTCGACCCCAATAATAAAAGAATAAAATCGCATCCTACCCAAAATGCACGGTTAACCTTTTTTTTTTAACGACCAATTCATAGCTAGCTTCCAAGATATCATTTTCTAGTTAGTCGAATTGAACTAACTTCACTTAGAATTTTAGTAAAATGCCTGTGTAGTAAATTTCTAACATTAAAAATACTTTTGCAACTGTTTTATTAAGACTTTACTGCTGTTCTTTTTTCAAATTTTACTGCTATTTTTTTCTGTAAAAACTATTTTAGTTTAATTCATATTGATAACATAGTGAGGAAAGCTACATATGCCAGCGCAAAGTAGTAAAATAAATATGAAGAGCACGACTTCTTTTCTATTTGCTTCTGGGCGTTTTCATGACTTCTTTTTTATTTTATAATAAAAAACGGACAAATTAACCAAGAATTTTAATTTGTCAGGAACTATCCATAATGCCACTTCGCTAGATATCTAGGACTCATTCCCTCGGCAGATTACTCCTAATTACAATAGTTGTAAGAGTCACAACTCTCTGGGAGACAAATCATCCATCAAAACTGAATCGGAGTTAGGCTTTTTTTGTCCTTTATTTTCGCAGGAACGGAACAACTTGCTCTATGCTGGCAACAAACAGCCTAAAATAAATGGACTCAAATTCAAATAATTAGTTGGCAAGTAAAAGCACTTATACATCTTATTCTGATCCTTCAGTTTAATGTATAAAATGGCAAAATAACACAGCCATGTTCTTTCCATCTCTTGATATTCCTAATTGAAAATTAGGACATATCAAGAATTGATTTAATTGCTGTTTATTGTTCTAGAGTGCTTGTTCAGTATATAAAAAAAAATATTGCTTAGAACCCATTATAGACCAAATTTCTAGCTTCCCCTGTCTTCCTCGTAGTACCTACGATATCATTGTTTATTGCCTGTCTTATTTCAATGCCTAATAACAATTA
>CM032453.1:81536310-81586310 GCA_019049505.1 Pachyrhynchus sulphureomaculatus | reverse complement strand
CGAGTGCATTACCTGTAATAATTTATCTGATATATAAAAAAAAACAGAAATTACAAGTTCATCAATTTTCAGTAAAGATTGGAAATAAACTTTGTTGAAAACTTATTTTGGGTGTGTTTTGTGAAGTCACTGATCATTTTATATCACCGTAACATAAACTTTGACTTAAGGGATTCGTTTTGAGGGGTGAAATCGGAAGTGAAAAAAAAAAAATTTTTTACTAGGTCATCGAGTGTGGTGTCAAATGAAAGCTTGTGAAAACACGAGTAAAATATATATATATATATATATATATATATATATATATATATATATATATATATAATGTAATACTTGCTCACACTTTTCTTCGTATTACTTTTAAAAAATCACTGTCCCCTACCTTATCTAGAAAAGTACTGATCAAAAAACTTTGAAAAAATCCTGGAATATTCTCCACGAATTGAACGAAAATTATCATTATCTTTAATAATTTATCTGGTATATAAAAAAAACCAAAATTTCAAGGTTACCAGTTTTCAGTAAAGATCAGAAAAAACTTTGTTGAAAACTCATTTGGGGTGTGTTTTGTGAAGTCACTGATCATTTTATACCACACTAACAAAATTTTTTATTTTAAAAACAATCAACGTACGGAACACTAATTGTGCAAGTTCAACTTGCACTTGACCGGTTTTTTTTAATCCTCTGATGATGTTCAGTTTCTGTTTCATAGGGTGATAAGAATGGAATGGAATATATCTACCAGAACTTGATTTTTTCCTATACCAGTCAAGTTTGACTGCATTATTTTCAGAGCGTACAACCCTAGTATCCAAACACGGAACAGCACCGTCAGTCTCCTCTTCAACAGTAAATACTAATTTATGGTTGAAAGAATTGTAGATAGTAAGAGCGTTCTGTACGCTTCCGGCAGGTAAAGTTACTAGCAAATCATCTACATATTGAAACAGAAGGGGAAATTCAAATTTCACCTGTGAAATGACAAAATAAAGAAGTTTATTCATAACGATTTCGGCCAGAATTGGCGAAATAACACTTCCTATTGGGACGCCTATTTTTTAGATTTTTGATTGTTCATCTCTTCTCCTTATAAGGGCGTTTCCCAGTAGTTAAACTTCCGATTGTATATATATATATATATATATATATATATATATATATATATATATATATATATATGTATGTATATATATGTGAAATCTAAAATAAGGCTAATTTCTAAACAGTTTAAATGACTCGGTGTCTTTGTTGTGATTTCAAGTGCTTGATCGAAAATTTCAATGGCCATATTTTCACTTATATTCCCGCAAGGAAGTCAAGGAGAAATGAAAAATGAAAAAGAATGCTTGCCTAAAGTATCTAACGGCACTAACTCCAGAATCATACAAGAATTAGAAAAGAATCCGCAACGGTATAAAACAAATCAAAAACTGAAAGGCTGTCACAGGCTGCAAAGCAGATATTTCAAGTCGTAGAAAAAAAGCTATGGACTAATAACCACTAATTTCCTAGAAAAGTAAATGCAAGTGAAATATTTAACAGAACGTCCCAAGAAAACAAGATATATAGAAATACCACAGATAGTTAAAAACGTGGAATTTTTAATAAACAAAAAATTCAGGCCAAAACAGTAAGACTAATTAACTGCTCAAATGCGGTGGAGAAAAACTTAACAGCCCTAATCGATAAAATATCTACTCAAAGTAAGATTCCTAACCTGAACTAATGGAGAACTAGTGCTACAATCTACTACTAAAAAAGGAAGTAAAAAAGTACCACCAAACTATAGAAAAGTGAACCTGCCACTTAGAACTTTAAAGTTAAGAAAAAGATAATAAACAAAATTAACGAGCTAGTTGCAGTAACAGAGGAACAAAAGGGGTTTACATTAAGGATATCTGTTACTTATTCTGTTTTCATATTAAGGCAAATTACCGAAATGTCAATAGGATACACTGAGTTAGCTTTCTTGTTTTTGATATGAAGGGGAATTACCAAAATGTCAATAGGATACAGTGAGTTAGCTTTCTTGTTGTTTTATTAATTTAGAGAAAATATTCGGTAGAATACTCACATAGTCAATACCGCTAAAAAAAGAAATTCACCATGGAGACTACTTACACCCACTAATTTTTAGTATTCCTTACGGAACACTTATGGGATCACTTCGGTGTCTGTCCGTCTGTCACACTCGATTTTCTCCGAAGCTATTTGACATAGAAAGTTGAAATTTGGCACAAATATAGGAATTGATGGCCAATCAAAGGCGTATAGTTTTAAAAGTTAAAATTTGTTCGCGTGTAGGGGAAGTGAAAAAAAAAATTTCCAGGGTCATTGAGTGGAGTGTCAAATGAAAGCTTGTGAAAATACGAGTTCAAAAATATATACGATGTAATACTTGCTCACGCTTTTTTGGTACTATTTAAAAAAAAAATGCTAAAATAGCTGTCCCCTCCCTTATCTGGAAAAGTACCGATCAAAAAGTTGTGGGTAAGACCTGGAGTATTTGTCATAAAGTCTAGATTGAGCGAAAATTATCACGAGTACATTACGTTTGATAATTTATCTGGTATAAAAAAACTATGTTTCTTGACGTATAGTTAAGGTTTGTGCAATATACTTTTAAGTGTACATTACTGTAACCGAGTGACGAGTCGTTCTTGTACCGAGATATAATTTTGTTTTGTTTATAATTAAACAAATATTTAGGTAATAAATATTTATTTTACACTTTTCTTACTAGATTCTAGATTGAGCTAGATTGATTTCTTGGCTATTAGGTCGATAAGATGCTATAACTATTATAACACATATAGGTAGGCCTTTTCAAAAAATCCTTATGATTTTTACCTTCAAACGATACGTGTCAACATTTCATGACATTTCCACCATTAATTTACAAGTTACAGTGGTTTTAGTGACGCTGCTTTTGATATTTTCAAAACAATGGAAAAAAATCGTGTGTTGATTAAACACTTTTTTTTGTTGGGAAATATACCGTTCAAGCAAAGCAATGGCTTGATAAGTGTTACGGGGACTCTGCCCCTAGAAAATTACTCATCATTTACTGGTATGCTGAATGTAAACGCGGTCGTACAGATACAAATGATGCTGAACGCTCTGGACGCCCAAATGAGGTGGTTACACCGGAAAACAAAAAATTCCACAAAATTGTCTTGGATTACCGTAAAGTCCAATTGCGTGAGATAGCTGACACCCTAAAGATATCAAAAGAACGTGTTGGTCCTATTTTTCATGAACATTTGGGCATAAGAAAGCTTTGTTTGAAATGGGTACTGTATCTGCTCACAGTGGACCAAAAACAACAGCGTGCTGATGATTCTGAGCGCTGTTTAAGCGCAATAAAAATGATTTCTTTATGCCATATGTTACAATGGATGGATCCACCATTACACACCGAAATCAAATCGGCAGTGAGCTGAATGGACGTCAGCCGGTGAAAGCCGCCCGAATTGACCAAAGACACAACAGTCGGCTGGGAAGGTTTTGTGCTCTGTATTTTGGGATGCGCATGGTATAATTTTCGTCGACTATACCGAGAAGGGAAAAACCATCAATAACGAATATTATATAAAGTTATTGGTGCGTTTGAGAGCAGAAATCACAAAGAAACGGCCCAAATGAACAAAAAAAGTGCTTTTTCATCAAGACAATACACCGTGTCACAAGTCAATGGTTACGATGACAAAATTGCATAAAAGTTCGAATTGCTTCCTCATCCACCGTATTCTCCAGATTTGGCCCCCGCGACTATTATCTATTCGCTGACCTCAAAAAATGCTCGCCGAAAAGAGATTTGGCTCCAATGAAGAAGTTATCACCGAAACTAAGGCCTATTTTGAAGGCAAAGACAAATCCTTCTACAAGAAATGCACAGACATTTAGAAAAGCGTTGGACTGATTGTATCGCTCTTGAAGGAGACTATATTGATGAATAAAGTTGAATTTTGCAAAAAAAAATGTTTTAAGTAGCTAGACCAAAAACTTTTCAGCCTACGTGTTACATTATTGACTAAGAAAAAAAAACGACAAAATACATACTGGATCTTAAGACGATAGGTACATAATTAGGTAAGGATTTTATTTTATTTTAAAACCAATTACGGTACTTGCGCAAGTCTATCTTGCACTTGCCCGATATTTTATTATAATATGGATGAGATATTTAGACAAGTTCGTAAGCTGGGAAGTTATAAAATGGGAGATCAACCAATAATATTATGCTATGCTTATTACATCGTGCGTATAGCAGAAAACGAAGATGATATGATCATCATAAGCTACTTTGCCAATTTAACCAAACAGCAAACAATTTTAGGATGATACGTACACAGCGTAAACTTCACTCGAATCATCAAAGACAAGACACTCGAAAAAACCGAAATCAAAATGGTACACATAATGCTAATCTGTGACAAATATCAAAATATAATAAATTAGAAAAATAATGGTTCCACAAAAAGATTTTTTTTAAATATGAATTATGGAATTAATTACAAATTATTTTAGTTATATTCATGGGCGATAATACAGCTATGGCTAATATGCACCCTGTTATATTATAAGAATATACAATAAAAGAATAAGTTACATTGCGTTGTATATCCAAGATTAAAAATGAAATTATTTTGTCAACTAATTGATATTTTTATCATTTTTTGCAGGTATGTATGACAAAAATGTAAAAGGGAATACTGAATACCTACCAAGAAAAGTACTAACTAAATATTAGTCGAAATTAAGTGTAATGCAGCATGCAATGTATAAAGTAAGTATCTGCTATCTGTAATTTTTTTTTGTGTACAAAAATACTTAAAAATTTTAACAAATAAGAGCAAACTTTGTTTACAACTTTTTTACTCACTATGATTTACCAATGTTGATTGAAAATTATATTAGGAAAAGCCTAGTGCTAGACGTCAAATCATTCGTTATATTTGTCAAGCATTCTTTAATCATTCATTAGTGTTTGCTTCGATCAAAGATGTAGACATCATTTATGCTGTAAGTTTTAAATTTTGTATATGCTAATGCAAAACCTATTTTTGATTGATACTTTCCATAGACTCATAGCCAATCTGATGCTCCAAATGCAATCTGTTTCCCCAATTTTAACAATCTAAAGTAAATTGTTTGTAATCTGTAAAAAGTTTCCAAAGGCATTTTATTTAGTAAGATAAATGAATAAAAAAATATATAGGGTGTGTTCTGAATGTTTTAGAATACATTAAAATAATGAATTATAGCAAATATGTTGTACAGGAAATTTGAATATTAGGGAATATATAGGCTTTTAACAATAATTATAATTTACTTATATTTGCTGGCGTCGAACGAGATCATATAATAAGGCTTCAGTATTGCCGTGTAATCGCTGCTGAAGGCTTGAAATACCTTCAGATTGACCTTTGGTTAGTGTGCGCGTCTCCGGAAGGTCCCCCCAATTAAGTAATTAGACTACAGTGAGACTGGGAGACTCGATGACACCTATCCATCCCCAGAAGTCGTTCTTGTGCCGATAATGTAGTAAAAGAAAGGTATGAATTGGCAAAAAAAGCCTTAAAGTTATCGAAGAGTAAGTCCGAGCGCTCGCGTAAATGTTGATCAGAAAATGGACTGTCGATGACATTTGTCCAGCCACATTGACCATCATTTAGCTGGCCGAAGAAGTCCTGAAAAATAGTGAAAAACAGCGAAGAAGTAATCAATCATGAGGAAACAGTCCAGTGACTGTTGATCAAAAATGCCTTAATGAGACGAGAAGAATCTCTTTAGGACTGTTGAGAGGGCTGAAACTTGGTTAAAAAGTAGATGCAAAATAATGTATGTTCAAGAAGTCTTTATCAGTGACATCACATGACCAGAGACTTTTGTCTCATTGTTATTTACAAGGTCAGCTGTCTACTATAAATAACAACAGCCTCTCTATCATCAACCTCTGGTGGTGTGACGTCATTGAGAAGCATTTCTTGAACACACACATTATACTACTTCTTCAACTACTTTTGACTTTTAACCTTATCAACACCCCTAAGGACCTATTCACAAACTTTTCACCTCATAAAGATCTTTTTGGTCAACAACCATTTGACTATTATTTGATTCTCGATTACTTCTGTGCTGTTTGTCAGGCCAGTCTGCTAAACAACAGTCAATGTGGATGGAAAAATGCAATCGACATCCAGTCTGACACAAAAATCGATTTCCTCATCAACACTTACGCGGACGTTGCCACACACCCTTTGACCTTCTTTTGCCAATTCATACCTTTAAAGAATGGTGTCGGTGGATGGAGAGTTGCCATCGAGTGTCCCCGTATCCTTACACTCCTGTTGAAGTACAGTAGAAGATGTTACCGACGGCGAATGTTTCCCAGCCGCAAAGTTTCTCGCCTTTTTATTACTTCACGTACACTTTTTTATGATGCTTTGTTGTAATGACCAGTAAAATCGTAGAGAAGAAAAAAATCTTTCAATATTAATAAAATCTTAGTCTTGTTTTTTTTTTTTTTTTTTTATTCTGAAAACCTATACATTATTAGACATAAAAATTCCCTTTTTCGCTGGAAAATAATCTCGGCTATAGCACCACCATAGTTCAAACTGACTGAAATTTTGATATTTTCATTAAATATTATCAATGCAGTCACACAGCTCTATGGCTGGTTCCTGAATTATAACTCCTCAAAAATTCAATCATCTCATATAATTCTTATGTGGCTTATACTAAAATAAAATATATGTATTTTAAAGTGAATTTACAGCTAACGATGGCGCGTCATTGAAAAGTTTTTATGTTTAAATAATGACCAAATTAAATAAAGGGCAAAATTGTGACTAAAAAATTCAGTAAATCCTACTATTAAGTTCCATAAAGAACATGCGAGGAAAATAATTTTCGTCCATGGAGTTATGGTAACGACAATTTTTGATCAGGGGCCATAACCTTCATTATATCAACTTTTCAATCATGTTGTTTCTACCTTGACAAGAAGTTAGAAACAGTTGTATCAAAACAAATTGTTATTAAAACTTTATAAGATACCAAATTTTTCTTACCACCGAACTCTCTTAAGGAAAGTGTTATAAAATTGTGTGTGTGTGTGAAAAGTAATATAAACGTTACAATTCTCTATTTTGGCACAATTGATGTAGTGTGTAGTCATAACAACAAACTGTTTAAAAAAAAATTTCCTAGGAGAAGGAAATTACATTTGACATAATTTTGTTTATTATCAATTAAAGTTTAATATTAAATCATTTTGGTACAACTCTCTAGGAAAGATGTTTGAATAGTTTGTCAAAAAAAGTAAAGTGGTTGTAGTGATTTGTTTTTAACCATGGCGGCCCATGGCTCTGTGGCATAATACTTGCTTGCGGTGCAGAAGGTCTCGGGTTCCAATCTCGGCAGGTCGGTACACTTTTATTTAAGTATATATTGCCTGGCTCTGTACATAGGTAGTAGTTATTTGCAGAAATGCAATACGTCCGTTACGACATCCCTGCCGATGTCCTCCGGATATAAAAAGGGTGAAACTCCTACTCAGGCGGGGAGGTGAACAATAAAAAAAAAACAATTTAATAATATAAATCCTAAATTATCTAGAAAGATTCAATATTATTCGCGACCGTCAATATGGCTTTCGTAAGCAAAGATCAACAGGAGATACTCTAACTTATGTTACACATATTTGAAATAAGTCAGTTGACTATTTTGAAGAATCTCGACCGGTAGTACTTGATATATCCAAGGCATTCGATCATGTTTGGCATCACGGATTGTTGGCTAAGCTAGGTTCTGAAAGGTTTTGTTTATGGCTCTCGTGTTTCCTCAGAGAGCATTCTCTAGTAGTGAGAGTCGACGAATTTCTTTCTGAAATCTTCACTGAAGGCTTCATACTGTCTCCTACTTTTTTTTTGATTTACATTCACGATCTGCTGGGAATCCAATCTACAGCTTTACAGATGACATTAAGCGCATTTCACTTTGAACACTCGGTTATTTATGCAAATATCCGTAGAGAGCAGGAAGTCGATCAGCTTAACAATGTCCTAGAAGAAATTCTATCAGGGGGTGAAAATAACCAAGTAGGATTTAATGCTACAAAATCCAGGTAGCAGTTTTTCTTAAAAAAGTTAACGTTGCAGAATCCTATATGGTTATATCGGGACACTCGATCCCTTTAGTATCATCACTCAATTTGTTAGACGTTAACTTGGGAGCAAATATATCTTGATATAAACATAACAAAGAGGGCTTCCCAAAAGTTGGGAATTCCATTTCGAACTAAAAAGTTTTACACTCCATGGCAATTGTTTATTCGGTAAAAAGTTCAGTTTGAGGCTCTGGTCCCAAACGTATACCGTATTTGTTTGATTCTGTTCAGAAGAGAGCTCTTCGCTTAATTGGCTTTCGTAAAAATAAATCAACAGATCTTCTGACTTATGTAACACATGTTTGGAACAATGCAATTGAACACTTTGGAGAATCTCGAGCGGTTGCTCTTGACATATCCAAGGCATTCGACCGTGTTTGGCACGATGGGCTGTTGGCTAAGCTACGTTCTTATGGTATGTCTGAAAAGTTCTGTTTATAGCTCTCATGTTTCCTCAGAGAGCGTTCTTTACGAGTGGCAGTCGACGGATTTCTTTCTAACACCTTCACTATCAACGCCGGTGGCTCCAAGGCTCCATACTGTCTCCTACTCTCTTTCTTATTTATATTAACGATCTGCTGGAAAAGACCGAGAATCCAATCTACAGCTTTGCAGATGACAGTACACTTATCTCTTCATTCACTTTGAACGCTCGGACACCGGCTACTCAGACGAACATCCGCAGACAGCAGGAAGTAACCAAGTGGAATTTAACGCTACAAGAACCCAGGCGACAGTTTTTTCTAAAAAAGTTAACGTTGCTGAACCCGACATAGTTATGTCGGGGCACCCCATTCCTCTAACATCGTCACTCAATTTGTTGGGCGTTAATTTGGGAGCAAATGAATAACATGAACTTGTTGCAGGCATAGCAAGGAGAGCTTCTCAAAAGTTGGAAATATTATTTCGAACCAGAAAGCTTTACACTCCACAACAACTGTTAATTCTTTACAAAGCTCAAATTCGACCAACTATGGGATACTGCTCCCATGTTTGGAGCTCCGCTCCCAAACATACACTGCATTTGTTGGATTCTATTCAGAGAAGATCTGTTCGTCTGATTGGAGGCCCGGAACTGACCGGCGACCTTGATTCGCTGGAACATCTAAGAACGGTTGGCGACTTGAGCCTATTCTACAAGTATTTTCATGGAAAGTGTTCAAAGGATGTGACCCGCTTAATTCCTCCCAGAGCGGTGCATGTTAGAAGTAGAAGTCGCGCTAATACTTCACATCCGTATGAGGTTCAGCTTGTTACTCCTCGTACAATGCTTTTCAAGCAGTCTTTTATATGGAGAACATCATTCCTTTGAAATAATTTGCCCAGGACTGTGATTCCCACCGAGTACAATTTACAGCGATTCAAGAATAACGTGAATCGCTTTCTCCGCACACGTGTCGCTCCTGTAGCGCTTTAGGGACTTCCCTGTAGCACGTGTGCTAGACCCATAGAAAAAAAAAAGAACACACCAGCAACCTTGGAACATCGAAGAATGTTTTTTTATGATCGTAGCACACGTGCTTCAGGAAAATCCCTATAACGTTACAAGAGCGACGCCTGGACGGAAAAGGCTATTCACGTTGGTCTTCAACCGCTGTAAGTTGTACTCGGTGGGAAACATAATCCTGGGCAAATCATTCCAAATGGATGATGTTATCCACATAAAAGACTGTTTGAAAAGTGTTGTACGAGAAGTAACAACCTGAATCTCATACGGATGTGATATATTAGCGTGACATGTATTAATAGCATACACTGCTCTGGGAGGAATTAAACGGGCTACATCCATACCTTCCATAAAATAGGCTCAAGTCGCCCACCATTCTTGCTCCACAGTATGAAGGTATCTGGTGAATTCTGGGTCTCCAATCAAGCAAACAGCATTCTGAATAGAAACCAACAAATGCAGTGTATGTTTGGAAGCAGAGCCCCAGACATGGGAGCAGTATTCCATCGTTGGTCAAATTTGAGCTTTTTACAGAATTAACAGTTGTTGTGGAGTGTAAAACTTTCTAGTTCGGAATGTTATTTCCAGCTTTTGAGAAGTTCTCTTTGCTATGCATGAGACATGTTCCAAGGCATAGTTGCTCCCAAATTAATGCCTAGCAAGAATGGAGTGTCCCGACGTAACTATGTAGTGTATCGGAACGTTAACTCTTTTAGATAAAACTGCCGCCTGGGTTTTTGTAGCGTTAAATTCTACTTGGCTATTGTCACTACAAAATAGAATTTCTTCCATGTGAGTAGCCGATGTTCTAGAATTTTGATTGGATTTCGGGTCCTTTTCAGCAGATCGTTAAGGTAAATGAGAAAGAGAGTAGGAAACAGTACGGGAGCTTTGGGGAACACCGGTGTGAAAGTACTAGAAAGAACTCCGTCGACCGTCTCTCGTAAAGAAGACCCTCTGAGGAAACCCGAGATCCGTAAACAAGACCTTTCAGATATTCCATAGGAGCGATACTTAGACAACAATCCGTCATGCCACACACGGTCAAATGCCTTAGATATATCAAATACAACCACTCGGGATGTTCAATTACGTTGTTCCAAACATGTATGATATAAGTTAAAAGATCTCCTATTGATCTTTGCTTAAGAAAGCCATATTGGTGATCGCTATTAATGTTAAACCCTTCTAGATATTTTAAAAGATACTAATCGATAGCCTTTTTGATAACTTCCAGTATTATTGAAAGCAGAGCGACTTGTCGGCAGTTTTTTGGCAAGGTCTTCTTGCCTTTTTTTGGTATCAGCTGAACTGTAACGCATTTCTAACAGGAAGGAAATATTTTTTTTCTTTCTGTAGGATAGGGTGAAAAGTTTACAGAAAACTACAGTTAGTTCGCTTGTGCAGTTTTTGAGCAGTCTGGCAGATATTCCATCAGCGCCAGAAGCTTTTTTGGTATCTAGCTTCTTAAAAAATAGGTTTTATGATACGCGGAAGATAAAATCGGGCATGTTGACTGCGCTATGGGAATAGTTGGTGGTGTTTTTGGTTGGAAATCAATAGTAGAATGTAAACCTAAGAGTTCAGCCAAAAAGTTGACTGTCTCAACAGATGTTGTTGCAGTATTATTATCTGGCAATGTAAGTGGTGGTATAGTGGATTTGGTAAACTTTTGACTAATGGCCTTAATGACTGACCAAAAGACATTTGTTTTTAATTTGTTGATTATATGACTCCTTGGTTTCATTGATAATTTCTTTGAATTGATTCCGGGCACAAACAAAGATATTATTATTTTTGACGTAAGATTTTTTCACGCCATTGTTGTATGCATGCAGATGTTTAGAAGCAACAGCTTCTTTGCATTTTCGGTCGAACCAAGGCTTGCATTTCTTCGAAAATGGGTTGTAATCTACCATACCCGCCAAAATGACATCGGTAACCAGTAGTGAAGCAAGGCGGTTTTCGCGGCCGATAACGCCCTTGTGGCACCGCCGTTTACGGCGCTCGTCATCGTGGCAGGTCAGATCTGGCAACGCTGCTTCGCAGCGTTGCCAGTTCTAACCTGACACTATGACTTGCGCCGTAAACGGTGGTGCCACAAGGGCGTTATCGGCCGCGAAAACCGCCTTGCTTCACTACCCGGCTTTAACCGCGGGCGGGCGGGCGGGCGGGCGGACGGGCGGACAGGCAGACAGACAGACAGACAGACAGACAGACCAGACAGACAGACAGACAGACGATAGTTGATAGCTGTCAGCCGTCAGCTGACAAATGAGAGGCATACAGACAGACAGCAGTTTATTTTTTATTTTTAGCGTTAACGTGGTAAATGTTTGAGATGTCTATTCCTTTTACGTTAGCGTTAATGTTGTAAATGTTTGAGATGTCTAATCGAGCGGATTGTTACCATATTAATATTTAGTACAAGCAGCGCCAGCTAGTTTTTTATTACTAACTTCAAACTTACAAGGAAATTTCCATATATCTTTGTTTCCAGAACTTTATGAAAAATCAAGCAGATGTCGCTTATTCATCTGTAAATATGGTATAATATTTTAAATAACGAATTCGTTTGCGGTTTTAAACTGGGTGATTAAGGGAGATAAAAATATACACACCCAGTGCAATTTAGTAAACTATTTGCATCTCAAAGTAAAACTTTGTGATCGTGATAAATAAAAGTAAAAGTAAAACAAAGATGAATCGCCCCTATAAGGTTGTGGTTAAATGTAGTAGGAGTGGGGTGCAAGTGAAGGTTTTCTGGGGTGAAGATAATAACAACAAAATATTACCCCATTTATCGTGGGCGATGATATTACACGCCCTTCGACAGAAGGGTTGTGAGGCGTGCGACAGCCCACTGGAAGTTTCATCATATTTTAAGAACAAACCGTGTTGTATAGTGATGCCAGCAGGTGTACAAGGGGTAGTGAGAGGCAGCCACCAGCAGTGGATGGACAGTGCTATACAAATTATTCGTGAAAAGTGCACCCGTGAACATTTAGAAAACGGTTTTGAACATAGCTTAAAACGGAAGAGGGATCCTTATGAAGATGGAGACAATCATCCATCAGCAGGACCATCATCCTAATGACACCCCCAAAGATATTTTCATTTTGTAGTATTAATCTCTATTATTGCGTAGTATTATATTTTTATATTATATTTTTTATATTATATTTTAAATATATTAATAATAATAAACAAAATTAATTGGTTACAATATGTTTATTAATTAACCCCCTAACATTAAGATTATATAGCATAAGTATATTAAAATAAGGGTAAAATTAAAAAATCTATCTGAGAACATCATTTCGTAATGTCAAGAATAACGAATGCTCTCACCAAAATCATAAAGCAAGACTGTCATTTATATTGCTTTTGGTATTTATCAAACTATTTATTAAATAATTATTTATTGCGACCATCTAACGGTAAGAGGTAAATTTGATGTCATCCTAAATCAAGTAATTTAAAATAGTAGGGGAATGTAGGGGAATGTAGGGTAAATAATATTCAAACACAGATGTTATATATTAGACATTTTTATTAAAATATATATTAATATAACGAAAACCCATTAATTAAAATTATATATTTATTACTAATACAAATTAGACATTAATTAAAATATATATATATATTTATTACTAATACAAATTCATAAAATTACATATTTTATTAAGGAACTAAGAACCGTGCTGCATATCAGAACCTGAAGGACAGGACATGAGTACTTAACATACAAAACGACAAGAAAGGAAGCTACAAATAAAATTGTGATTGTGGAAATTCTATCTAATATTAAAAATTAATTTTCCAAATAACTGGGAAAGCTTAAAAATTTCTCAACTTCCATCAAAGCAGACATTTTACAATACTCTTGAAAGGAAGGTACGAACAATCAAAACCTAGATTTATATTTTAAAATGCTCAGAGTTATACGAACAGTCAAAACCTAGATTCATTCTTAAAATGTTCAGAGTTAAGGAATCGTGTTTAATTTGATTGGGTGTTATAAAACAAATTTCAGTGTAAAAACTTGCCGCACAAATATGGCAGAGGGTTCTTACGCGAGATGTGTACAACAGAGGTGGAATATTAGAAGAGAGAGAGAGAGAGAGAGAGAGAGAGAGAGAGAGAGAGAGAGAGAGAGAGGAAACAAAGAGCAGCAAAACTCTCGAAGGAATGCACGTTAGCCAAGTGCGAAGGACCAATAAAACCTACATTCATTTATTTAAAATGCTCAGAGTTAAGGAATCGTGTTTAATTTGATCAGGTGTTATACTACCTACAGTTAGGTTGTCGCAGTGGGTGGACTAGACCAAGTGACTGGGTGCAACGAGGGGTGTCTCAACATTCTAATGTATGTAGTACAAGTTGCATCGACCGCACCATCTGATATACCTTTGCAAGGATTCTTTGTTCAACAGCAATCGTACGATAAGATAACTATATTCTAGCCAAGTAACTGCATCTCTGAGATTCTGAACAGTTCCTAAGACAATTTCAACATTAAAATATATCAATCAATTTTGGAATTATGGAGACCTTTAAATATACAAAGCCAAAACCCCTTTGTGGAGCAACGTTCAAATTCAATTAAAGGACCATACAAATCGACTGTGATAATAATAATAATAATAATAATAATTAATAATAATAATAATGACAGTTTGACCAACGGGTTCGAAAACATCAAAATCGAACCGATGATACGATAAATGTGTAGACTTAGTACAGGAATATTTTCAAAATAATGTTCAAATTCAATTAAAGGACCATGCAAATCGCCTGTGATAAAGACAATTTCAACATTAAAATATATCAATCAATTTTGGAATTATGGAGACCTTTAAATATACAAAGCCAAAACCATTTAAAATGGAATACCCCTTTGTGGAGCAACGTTCAAATTCAATTCAATTAAAGACCCATATAAATCGACTGTGATAATAATAATAATAATAATAATATATTAATGACAGGTTGACCCACGGATTCGAAAACATCAAAATCGAACCGATGATACGAATAAATGTGTAGACTTAGTACAGGAGTATTTTGAAAATAATGTTCAAATTCAATTAAAGGACCATGCAAATCGACTGTGATAATAATGACAGGTAGTACAAGAGTATTTTCAAAATAACACACAAATCCAATTAAAGGACCATACAAATCGACTGTAATAATGACAGGTTGACCAGCGATTCGAAAATATCAAAATCGAATCGATGAATTTTCAAAAATCATAATATTATTGACAACGCCGTTTAATAAAGAGAGTATAAAAAATTAAATACTAATGGCTACTGAGGAGACAAAATAAATTGCGTACTAATGGTTAATGATAGGTTGACCGGCGGGTTTGAAAATATAAAAATCGAACCGATGCTATGATAAATGTGTAAACTTAGTTCAGGAATATTTTGAAAATAATGCTCAAATCCAATTAAAGATCCAAATGAGGATACAAAAGAAATTAAATACTAATGGCTAGTGAGGAGACAAAAGAAATTGCATACTATCCAATTTAAGATGTGATATGTAAGCTTGTAGTTATACTCCAGTATTAAAAAGTACAAACGTACAAACTTCGAACACAAATGTAAAAAAACACATATTTGCGATTTACGAGTGAAGAGGATATGAGGAGACAGAAATACTTTTATCACTTAGAATTAAAACAGCAAGTGCAACAGAAATATTGCAGTTTCAAACCAATATGCGTTCGCACTCAAGTGATGTCACGTGACGACTCATCAGGTGACGATACAACAAAAATGAGTAAAAATTTTTGGTAAAGAGTGATCTTTACAACAATTTGAGACATGGAAAATAATTCAAATGAAGAAAAAGGAAGAAGAGGCTATTTTGTTAAAATTGAAAGAGTGATCTTTACAACAATTTGAACCATGGAAAATAATTCAAATGAAGAAAAGCCTATTTTGTTAAAATCGAAGAAGATGAAGCAAAGGCTATTTTGTTAAAATTATTAGAATTAATTGTAGAAAATGGAACCTACGCAAAAAGCAGAAGAGGAAAGTCTGATCAAAGTAGCAGTTTTTCGAGAAAAAAGAACCTTTTGTTTGTTTGTTGTGTGTAGCAGGGGCAATACAAAACGTTACACTATGATCAATCAAACCGCAGAAACAGTCGAACAGGATAATTATCACACGCTGCATCTGATACGAACAGATTAACGGAACTAATAGTGACGAGGTTTAATGCAAGATCAGCAAAAAAATGAGTAGTATCATGCAACAGAAGTATCATTTGAAAACAGAAGAAACTATCTGAACTAACAGTTTTACCAAATTACAAGTCCAAAAAATCTCTCTGAAATGGTAAGTTAATTATAAATATCAAATAAGAAATATTATTTGAAGTTGTAGCTAAATTTTACAATAACAACAATGATAAAACATATTTTCTTGAAAAAACCCTCAGAGGGGTTAAATCGACGAAGACTGAAGCGGAAGCATATCACAATATTCTAAAAATAATTATAAACGTATATAGTAATACAAGCATATTACAAAGAATAACAACAATGATAAAACATATTTTCTTGAAAAACCCTCATAGGGGTTAAATCGACGAAGGACAGAAACAGTAGCATATTACAATATTTTGAAATATTAGTTCAAAAGGATTGAATAATCTTAACATTAAAAACAATTAAATACCAAAAAAGTGCTCGAATACGTCTTAGATTAGGTATTGCAACATTTTTCACCTAAAGTAAAACAAGCAAATTACAAAGAATAACATCAATGATAAAACATATATTCTTGAAAAACCCTCAGAGGGGTTAAATCGACGAAGATTGAAGCTGAAGCATATTACAATATTCTAAAACTAATTATAAACGTATATAGTAAAACAAGCATATTACAAAGAATAACAACAATGATAAAACATATTTTCTTGAAAACCCTCAGAGGGGTTAAATCGACGAGGAAAGAAGCAGTAGCATATTATCAAACCAATTCCTATTAGGCATAAACCTGATGGTTTATTCCTTAAAGATTTTAAAATAGACGTATTAGTCTGAATGATTTGCCAGTTGGCGTTGATTTGCCGGTGGGCATAAACTTAAGAACTGTATTATAATTTGCATGATGGATTATTAAAAAGACTAGTACAATATATTCTAAATCCACCATTAGTCTGAATGATTTGCCAGTTGGCGTTGAATTGCCGGTTGGCGTAATTGAACCCATTCGACGAAGGGTTGGATAAAAAAAAAGCTCCGGTTTTGACAATTTAATTATCATCTTCTAATTTATAATTATCAATTTCTAAGTCACTATCATAGCGTCCTCTAAATCGACTTCTTTCAGTCATTTGATCAACATCCCCTTCATAATAATGTCTATGAAGTTTTTTAATGCAAGTTACTTGATTATGTACTTCAAATAAAACTTCTAAAAAGCAACTCTGACACCAATATGCCTTATCTTGATAATATAATAGAGTGTTCTGAGTATAGTCTGCGCTATGATAGTGATCGTTAACAATAAATAATCTGCTCTTGTTAGGAAGTCTAAAAGTTTTAAAATTATCATAACAAGATTTACATATGAAAAATTTATAATTTCTAACAATATAAAGATTAACCCAAAAACAATAGGTAACACCGCGCTCAGAACATAAAAATGGAGCATCAGATGCAGTAAGCACAACATTTCGCATAGATGGCGACATAAACTTTTCATGATGCACGGTTTCCAAACATTTTAAAGTTCGAGATTCATCCTTAAGTGCTAAACGATTTATATATTCCCATCTATACTTAGAATAATTTTTTAAAACTTGTTCAGTTAATTTCCATAGCAATGGAGACTCTAATAAAAATTCACTTAAATTTGAAACATTTTCACAAATTGTTTTTACACATAAGTTACTTAGTGACAACATCTTGTCCGTTTTAGTCAGTTATCTCCACTAACAAATTGGTTAAGGTGTCCGTTTTAGTCAGTTATCTCCACTAACGAATTGGTTGAGTGTCCGTTTTAGTCAGTTATCTCCACTAACGAATTGGTTGAGGCGAGGATTGAATGTGGGTGTATCCCCCTTGGCAGGTCTACAGCTGTGTGCAGTTGATCTGTCTCGTCAAATTGAGTTGCTTGGATGTGAGGGGTAGGCTTATAACAATAGAAAAAGAATTAGCTCAGTTTATAGTGTCCAAAAGGAAGAGTATCAAAATTACCCTGTTGAATATAACGTTTGTCGTCGTGAGGACTTAACGCAAGTTTTGTTTGCTCTATACTAAACACATTATGACTGTATGAACGGATTGAACGTTGTGTGACGTCAATTATTTTGCAATATTTTAAACATTGTATATAGTCTTCAAAACTTAATTTATTTCTTACTATTCCATACTTTACCCCCTTAGCCTTTTTACAAATATTTCCGCCTTGGACTTTATAACTATACATTTTCGATCTTAACCCAACAAAATGCGTAATGATACTTCCATTTACCTCATCTTTAAGAAGGCCTAAAATTTTTTTTTTGTTTTTTTGCGGTATATTGTAAGGGTTGTTTAATGGATAATCAGATGTGTCAAATTTATCTAAATTAGAATTAATAATTTCACTATATACGTCATCACATTTCAAATCATATATAAAGCTATCTGTGTCTGTATACATAAGTTTACAACGTTCAGTTCCCCCCATTTTAGGGAGCATAAAGTCATAATGGAAATTATACATAAATAATTTGGATATATCTAAAACTGCCATTCCAATGTAAAGCGGTTTGTTAAATATTAATTCTGCTTTTTTCATCTCAATAATAGATAATTCTTCGTCAAGTATAACCCGACTGTGAAATCTAGGGTTTGCAATTAGGTTTTTAGCGCCATAACGACCACCCCATGATCGAGCAAATTTCACAATGCGCCTGCGTCTTATATTTTCGATCGTCTTTCCGAACACAGCATTATTAAATAGCTTGAATAAATTTTTCAAAAATGTTGATGTAGCTCTTGTTCTCAAATGATTATTTAATTCTATATAGGGTTTAAGCCAGGCTGATTGATTATATTTTAAAATTTTATGAATTTTCTTCAGTATTAGACCATTATCTAGAGCTTGTTTGAGGTTTCGATAATGTAAAATATATCTTTTCTTATGATGTAGAGTACCCATTAATTTTTTGAATTTTGAGTGTGGAGGTACGCGATGTTCCGGACAAAATGGAAAATCTTTATGATAGTCATGCAAGCTTTCAGGATAATCTAAATCAACCTCTAAAATATAGCCAATGGGTGAGCTATCTGATACGGACATTACGTCAAAATTGGTGATGTCATCAACCCATTCAAATCCTCCATATGGTAATGGTTCTACCATAGCTCTTCCATAAAGGTTGTTCATATCCAGAAAACATATGTAATTAGAGGGTTTAGAAGAATCAAAATTAGGTAGGTATTTGTTATTAGCTTCAGAATATCTATTAACACAGACAGAAAGTCCTCCACGTATACCTTGTTCTATGAACATGATTTGGTCGATATCATGCAACAATTCCAGCTTACAATTACACAGCTTCAGCATGCAATCCCACGCGTAACCTGGCATGCTATGATACCAGGCAGGATCAAGCACATGAGATGTAATACAATTGTTTCGAAAATTCTCAAACACATCTGCTAGACCTAAAATATCGGTTTTCAAATATAAGTCTGAATACTGACCTAAATCTTGAACCTCAAAGGAACTCCACACAGTTTGTGCGTGTAAATAATTTTGGTCGCTAATATTCGAGTCCTCCAACTTATTATAAAAGGCTTTAATTGGTGGTAGCGCAGTTTCTTTCAACTTTTCCAAATTATCAATGTAATCATAGCAAAACACTCCTTTTCGAGTTAATAACTCATATTGTTTATCCTCTAAGTTTGGAAATTCATCCCTCAAAATACTAAAATCTTTTTTTTTCCATTGAAGTCATCAAAATATCAAGCGAGGTGCCAAGAAATCTAAAGGAATCTATGAATCTAAATCGAATGCAATTTTCCCATTGTTTATAATATGTAAATGAAATATATTTTTCTTTATTGGAGGGTAAAACGTTTACATACCCCTTCTTGGCAAGCCCCTTAATTATAAAATGGGAATCATAGCCAGATAAATTATGAAAACACCACTGGAACTATAAACGATTTGCGGAAATTTAAGTTACAAATATAATGTGCAAACCCCCTAAACAACCCCGTAAAATGATCATGATCACGCACGATTTTATCACTTGATTTAAATAATTCACTGCATATATGACAATGGGATGCGCTACTTAGATCGGGTGAATTCATAATCGAGTTGACGTTTTTAAATTTAGAATAAATATTATCCGATAAAAGATTAAGTTCATTAATAAACCAATCCATACAATCTACCCCTCGATAACTTTTGAAATAACTTAACGTATTATCATATGAGCATTTCAGATAATAACCAGCGCTGTAGGCAATATGACTTTGATATTTTTTTGTTGCCACCCCAACATTATAATCAACAGGTGCTAATAGGCATTCAAAATCAGCATAAATAACAAAAGGAGTTCTTTGTTTATATATATGGTTTTTAAATTGAACATATTTATTTTTAGGGAATGACATTTTGTATTCATTTAATTGGATGCATAGCTCTTCATGCATATTTAATTTTTCGTTTGAAGAAAAATAATTTAAGCATCTGTCGCAAATGAACTTTTTGTTTTTTTTATTATTAAGTTGCGCACTAACTAAACGTGAAAGATTTTTTTATCAAGCAGTAGTGGTAATTAATATTTGATGATTCCTCTTCCTCAACCACTTCAAATGGTAGAGCGTCAAAATCATTTAATTTAGGGAAATATTTATCTTGAATTAAGAGTAAATTTACATGCTGTTCTAGTTTAGTGGCAGTTAATCGCGCAGGGATAACACTAAAAAATGATTTTCTATCACTCTTAATTAATTCTAATGCATATACGTTAACGGAAATTTGGTTAGAATTTTCAAATTTAGAAATCTGGTTTAATGGCATTGGAGCTTGTAAATTTTCTGTAATTAACACAGATTTATAATGTGGGTAGGAATTTGTATGATTGGAGTGATTGTTATTTGGAAACAAAGCAGCCATAATCGCCCAGTAAAAACAAGCATGATCATAGTTTTTAATATTAATGCACGCTCGCTTTATTAGTATTTCATGGGGTAGTTTAATATAGGATGAACCTCCTGAACCCATTTCATATTTATTAATATTTACTTCCAAATAAATTATTTTTTGTAAAGCAAACCCCGATTTGCCCTCATCGAATTCGGTTAATTTATTAAAAATTTTATCGCAAACGTTTTCAAAAAACCATGTATGTAAATCTGTGCTTAAATCAATTATTACATTTTTTGTACTAAAATATTTTAATTCAACACATTCTTGCTTAACAAACTCTCCACAAAAACTTGTATTGACTTTAATTAAGGAAAATCTTTTTAAAATTAAATTTATTTTTCTTTTAAATAATATAAAGGAATCTTGAAAAAATTTCTGCACATCCTTGTGCACCAAATTAATTATAGCACCTGTTATTATTCGCCTTTGAAAACATGAATTCACATTTCTCCATGCAACTCTGTGTTTAATACTAGGGGGTAGATTTAACCCTGATCCGTAATGCTGCAAGTGAATATTTTGAATAAATATTTTCAATGTTTTTAATTGTAGAATGGTTGTTTGCAAGTTGCGTTGAATAGGAATAGAGATCTTACCTATACGAACTAAATTATTACAAGATTTAATATGGAAATTTATGCGCCTTAACCAAATAGTTTTATCTCTTTTTGAAAAATTAGGAAAAATATGTTTTTTAAGTAATCTAAATGATGCAATTAAATTTTTAGCCTTCTTAATAATATCCATCATAAATACAAATTATAATACACACTTACGTTCTCAAGCTGTTTCTAATATCTCAAATGTGATCATAGGATTGAGACCACAACCTAAATCCTTCAGTCCACGAAAAACCACTGAATACCTTCCACTAACGAATTGATCAAGGTGAGGTTTGAATGTGGATGTAACCCTCTTAGGTAGAAATACAGATGTGTTCTCCAGTTCCAATAGCACTGTTTCACCAAATTGGGTTGTTTGAATGCTTGCTTTGTGGATTGGGTGTGGTACATTCACAGGTAGATCTTTTAGGCTTCTAGTTGTGGTGAGACTGAGTCCTGTAAGGCAGGTAGCATTAAGACTCTTTAAATCCATCTGGAAATATAACAAATACTTATTGAAAATGAATATGAAAATATTAATTTACGCAAACAAAGAAAACAATATTCTATCTACCCATAAATAAGACAAAGAAAGTATTCGAATCGAACTTCCGTCAGCGCGTTGTTAATGTGTTTACCGTCATGCAACAAAAGACGGACAATGGTGCGCTGCAGGAAGCTCAACTCGAATGCTTTCCTTGTCTTATTCACATGTAAATAGAAAATTGAAATAAAATAGGTAAAAATAAAAAGAAATGTATTAAGACTTTTTAGATCCATCTGAAAATATAAAATATACTTATTGAAATAATAAAACCGTTAAAACAAAAAAGAAAATGCATTGATAAAAAAATTTTGTACTTACGATTTTGAACGTTAACTGGAGTAACGGAAATTGTGTGAGTCACTAATAAATTAGCACTAAATACTGCAACTTGTTGAAATGTTGTAAGCGTACTGAATGCATTGTCAGTTCAGCAAACTATTTTATAAAAGTGCCGACGCCCTACATTTTAACATGCAGCTGCACTCTCTGTAACCGCAAATAAATATTCCACGACATGAATAATATAAACAACGGTTTCCGTTTTCATAAATGCAAATTGAAATAATACGCAAATTCATAATATTTTAACTATTTATTTAATTGGAAGAGAACACATTGTTTTTTATAATTATTTTATAAATATATTTAGCAGTTAACAAAAATGCAAAAGTTATAATAGAAACTATAATACAGAGGTTTGCAAAATGAGCGTATATTATATAGTCTTTTAAAAATTCGTCAACATCAGTGGTTACGTTTACACCATGAATATATATATTAGTAGCGTTTATGGTAATATTATTTCCATTATTCACTCCCCCTAAGTGCATCGATGTGGTTAAGTTAATTGCAGGCACTGTTGTAGTCATCGGCTCCAAACCATCAGCAACTGATTTATTCACTATTTCATTTGAATCTGATATAATTGTAGTCCATTTTGCACTTTCTATAATTGTGTTATTTATGAGTTCTAACCTAATTTTAAAGCGATACATCTTATTCTTTGAACTTGGTAGCATAGCTTGAAATGAGGGAACCATTACTCCGCCAACATTAGGTGAAGTATAATATGCCTGCCTCCATATGCCTACTTCTTTATAGCTATCGGTTTCAACTTGATAGGATGCTCTACGTACATTTGGTGGTGCATATATGTAGATAACATTGTTAGCAATTGCAGCCATAAGCGAAAAAGTAAAGATAAAATACATCTTGACTAGTTTAAAGTATTCAAACTACTGTTTCATATTATATGTTGCACAGCCTTTTTGACAATATCGACATTTTTCTTGCGAATTTGGGGGACCGTCGAAGTGTACAGTCATCCAAGGTCGGTTATAATGTATAAAACATGGCAACTTTATTTGTAATGCAATATTTTGCGTATATTCATACGGCAATAGAGACCAAATATATAAAAGATCCATGCACTCAACCTTTAGGTAATATTCAAGAGGTAGGCTTTTTAAGAGTTCACTGGAAAGGTCTCTAATACTTTTACCTCCAATAAAATGCTCCACCAAATCTGTAGCACAATTCATGGTGACCTTTTTCACTGACTGTCGCACTATAAATGAGTTTATTACACTATTTACTTATGTCTTTTAACACATTGGCTTCATAAAAGTATAGGTATTCCTTAAAGGCACTAACAACATGAATATTTGCGGGAAAACATAGATCTAGACATAGTTGTAATATTTTTAATATGTTCATCTCAGTACATTCATTATTTTTATTGGAACAATGCGTTTTAATAATGCCAATTACGTTATAATAATAAGCACAAAAGTTCAGATCTTCTAATGCAGCTATGCGGTGATCAATAAGTTTTGAATTAATGTCAATGATTCTAAGTATATCTGTCTCTGAAAAGTAGAATACTGTGTTGTATTTCAGAAGTTCCAGAACCTTAACGTCATCATCATCATCATCTCGTATCATTTGTGTTAGCTTGCCAAAATCTCCACATGGATATGTTATCGGTGTTGCTGCTACAGCTGGTCGTTGAAAAAATCTTCAATTCTTAATTTTATTAGATTTATAAATGTGTTCCACTCATAAGCACTGAACGATATTTTATGTTGCTGATGTGTTAAAATAACTGCAGGACTAAAGGACCGAGCTGGACTCAATCCGAATCCTATTATATATGTTCCAATCGCATAAGTGGAATGCAAGAGATAAACATCTTCATTTTTGGCTGCAGCCTCGAACTTTTCTAAGATTTCATCTAATTCGCGGTTATAAGTCTCTATATCCGCATCCATATCCATGTCTCCTTCTTCACTAAATGTATGCGAATAATCACCACCTTCATCTGACGAACACATCTTCTAGCACACGTCGCAACTAGTACTGACAAACAACTAACATAACAACCTATTTAAAACCAGTCAGATCTTGTCTACACAGCCGCAAAACCTGTATAACACGCTAAAACCGGAAGCGGATGTTGTTAGGTTATATCCTTTGTTTGATCAATCCAGCTATTGTGCGACTTGTCGAAACCCAACCATTTAACATACAATTTATCACCTTTTTTACGTAGTACCTGTTCAATTAAATAAACATCTGTTTGTTTTGTTTTCTGCAATTCTTGTTCATAAAACCCTCCGCTAATAGGATGTCCATTCATATCCTCTAATAAATAGGTTCTTGGATATGTAATATTAATCTTAATTATTTTAAAGAGCTCTGTGCTCCAATTTGGTATATAGCCCTTTTGAAACACATGCTTGTATTTACTTATACGTACGATGTCCCCAATTTTATATTTGGGGGTTTCAGCAACTTTTAAATGACTATAGACAGTATTTAACAATTTTCCCTCATGTTTTATATTAACATCTATAGGCTTCATACGCGTTGTTGAATGTTTTGTATTATTATACGTATCTGTAATAACCGGAAGCAGATCTAACCATTTATGGTTCCCATGTAGAGTAAAATACTTGAATAATTTCCCCTTAATGGTTCGAATTACTCGTTCAGCAATAGAAGCTTTTAACGGACTAAAAGTGCTATAGTGATTTATGTTGTATTTCTTCATTAAATTTTGAAATTGCGATCCGTAATATTCTTTCCCATGATCTGATAAAAGATTCTTAGGTATTCTTCCAGATTTTTTGAATATAACTTCCATAGCATTTGAGACATCTGCTGCAGATTTAGATTTTAACGGTGCAGTCCAAAGAAATTTAGAAAAACAGTCGATGACCACCAATATATATTTATTACCTTTATTTTCTCGACTGTATTGATCCAACTGGGCTAAGTCGGTTGCAAATGTATCATCTAAGCCGCGCTGGATGAATCTCCTTCTTTTGAATTTAATTCGAGCTGGTTTGTGTAGCTCTCTAACAACCTGTTGCCTAGCTTCAGTAATTTTGGTTTGTTTTTTAACTTTCATTATTGCTATAGGTGTTATTTGACAGGTTGTTTTTTAGATTGTGAACGTTTATTTCTTATGACTGGTTATTTATTATTTTTTGCTACCTAAGGATAACTTTTCTTCAATTAACTTAAGCCTAGCCAATATGGTTCTAATTTCTCCCCAAACATTGGCTATTTTATTATCAGCATATTCTTCAATATGTATGACCTTTTCTTCAGCAGCATCAAAGCTATCAGATAAAGATTTCTGTTCTTTAATAATATTAGCGATAGAGACACTAAATTCACTTCTAATGTTACCTAATTTCGTTTCAAAATTTGCTAAAGTTTGAACTTGCTGGAATGTACTTATTGATGGAATTTCTTTTTTTATTATATTATCTCTAATTGAATCTATGTATGTCTTTGTTGCAGCATCATGCTCATCCAGTGGATTCTTTAAATTACTTAGGCGATGATTTTCAATATCATATGCACCTTGAGGTGTTAGCGGTAGACCTGATTGTATAATTTGCAATGGTTTACGTGTGATGTTCTTAGAATGTGCGGAACGACCGAACTTATCCATGATTGCTATACTTATGACATAAAATTAGTTCTAGTCATGCTTATATAAATTCAATTACGTCAAGCTCTCTCAATTCTTCTAATATACTCATAATTTCATTGATATTATTTCCGTTTCCAGCATCTTGAGAGGCATTCAGTTTAGCTAGTCTATCCACTAACTCGTTTACGTCATCATAATACACATACTCTTTAGGTTGTTTTGTGTACTTTAATAAACCAGAGCCGGACTTGCCTGGAGCTGAATATATTCGTTTTTTATTTAACTTAGCAGCTGCAGATTTTGCAGAGAATAATGGTTGAATATACTGCTTGTATTTTACTGAGTTACTTCCTTTAATTTGACTTGATGGTTTATTATCTCTTCTATGAACATTAGTTTGGTTTAAAATCTCTCGATATTCAGCTTCATCGGTTCTCGTTGGGTACATGGGTTCTTTCATAAATATTAATTCATATAGTCCCCGAGTCCCCCTATATGTACGATTACCTATATTTATATCACCGTTTGTATTAAATGTCAAGGGTTCTGACCCCATTTTCCACTTATCTACTGTTTTGTCATGGTTCAGACCGTATGTGAGATCAATATTTTCAGAATTGCGTAAATACTTATCTATATACTCTTGAGCAATAGGAGGATACTGATTTAAATATTCCAAATATCCAGCCGATCGTTCGCTAATAGATTTTTGAAGCTCATTGTCGACTTCTTCACGGTGTTCTTCAAATACATTATCATCAGAGTCATTATCCGTTCCCAATTCTCCTATAAACTTTGTTGTTAAAAATTTCGGTTCCTTTAAGGAAACATTCTCCTCTTTTGTATCCTCATCCTTCAGTTCCTTCTTTAAGGCATCTTCCTTTTCTGCTTTAACTTTAGTTAATTCAGTGTTTGCTACAATTTTAGTAAGCGGTTCCTTTATGGGGTTTAATATTTTATTAAGAGCGTCATCTTCTCCGCTTCGTTCCAACTTTAAGGATAAATATTTTTGTTTAATGGTTTTTGCAGCATTAAGAATTTTCTGTTTAATTGTCTTGTCTCGTTTACTTAAAACTTTAGGCATGACTGCTACCGCTGCTTTGTTGAGCAGTGTATTATATACTGATAATAGCTTGAAGAGTTAGGGATTTATATAGGTATCAAATTTACTTCTATATCTCCCCTTATTTATTTCATTGTCTTTAACAATAACTAAAAATCCGTATTTTTCTTTCCAGCATTCCGAACAAATTCTTTTAAATGTTTCTAGCGTCATATCTGTGTTTACATGATCGCTATACACATGCTTCAAATTTAAGTCATCCTGTTTAAATAATATAATCATGTTAGCATTATCTCGAATTAACTGTTTAGGTATTTTTGAATAGGTTTGGCAAAGGTAAAATGAATCAATTTTATTATGCCTGCCCATAGAAAAATAATTCCTTATTTTTTCCTGTTTCTCGCAAGCTATATCATCGAATATAAATATCGAGTTTGGTTTGGTATTTTCAGGATGTATAACCGCATCGTTATCGCTGAATGCGTAATAATTCACGTCGGATACTAGACTTATGGTTTTTTCTAAAAATTTATATTTTTCTTGGCTAAGTGATTTGCAATAAATATACACATTTTGAAATCTTAATCCGTTTTTATCGATTAACAAACTTAACATTACGTTGCTTTTCCCTGCGTTACTAGGACCCACAAATAACAGCTCTAATTGAATTTGGCAGCAATTCGCTATGACGTTTATGTGCTGCAGAATTATCACATATATCGAAATTGGTAATATTTAGGTTGAGAACTTGTTTTTCTTTTTTCATCTTATAAAGGGTGTTTAGTTAAGTATAACCTTAGTACTAATGAACACCTCAAGAGGTGCAGGTGTATTAAATACCTTAATCAATAAGCTACCGTTCGAACTTCATTTACCGGGTTATTCTTATTGTGGGCCAGGTACCCGTCTTAAAGAACGACTGACTCGCGGTGACCAACCAAAAAATAAATTGGACAGTTATTGTAAGGAGCACGATATCGAATATTCAAAAACATCCGATCTAACAAAACGACATCAAGCTGATAAAGTATTACAGGAGCAAGCCTGGAAACGAGTTACAGCTGTAGATTCGAATTTAGGAGAAAGGAGTGCAGCTTGGATTATAACGTCTGCAATGAAGGCTAAGCGAGCACTTGGAGCGGGTAATAAGAAGTTAAAAGCAAGAAAACTAAGAAAGATAAGAAAAAAGAGACTGAGAAGAGCAAAAAGAAAGATAAGAAGAAAGAGACTGAGAAGAGCAAAAGCAACTAAAGGAAAAACATCGTTTAACTTGGGTGTTGTTAACAGCATAAAAAAACATATGAATAAATATAAGGAGGGTGGTTCCTTGAAGGATAGAATTAAAGGTGCCATTAAAGCAGCTCGATTATCTGTAAAAAATATTGGAGGAAAGAAAAAAATTAAGACACCTAGAGTTATCCGGGTACCGAAACTTGGTGGAATCCTCCCCCTTATTCCTATTTTTGCAGGGTTAAGCGCGCTGGGAGGCCTGACAGGGGGTCTAGCAGGAGTGACCAAAACGATAATTAGCGCTCGAGATGCAAAAAATAAACTTGAAGAAGCAAAGAGACATAATGAAACAATGGAAGCTATTGCTCTCGGAAAGAGTAAAGGGCAGGGTCTATATCTTAAACGATTTAAAACTGGTTATGGATTGTATTTAAAGAAAATGCCAAAAAACTTCCATTAAGGTTACCCAATCAACCATTATCTAATATTAACATCGAAAAACAAGCAAAACATTTGAAAATACCCCACTTTAGGGGGGTGTTTATGAGAGACAATTTACCTGAAACTCCATGGAAGACTGAATGTGGTATAATTAATTTAGATAAATCTGAAGGAGCTGGAACTCATTGGGTGGCCTATAAAAAAATCTGGAAACAACGCTGTTTACTTTGATAGTTTTGGAAATTTAAATCCTCCAATGGAAGTAATTAAATATTTAAAAAATTGTACTATATATTATAACTTTGATCAATATCAGAAGTTTAATACCTACAATTGTGTGGACATCTTGCACTAGCTTTTCTTTACAATAAATCCTTATAAGTACATAACGTGTTTAATTTTTGTTAGTAATGTCTCAAACGTTTACATTGAAGGGTCGTTCTAGTTGTCTAAGTATTGACATTAGCCCGCCAATTGTACTGGATACGAGGTATAATTATTCCTTAGCCCTCATTGCACTGAGCACCTGGAACTCTATTCCAAATATAGAACCTGGAAGTGATAAATTTTATTATACCAATTCGAAGGGTGTGAAGAAATTTATAAATATTCCAACAGGAGCTTATGAGATTAGCGATATTGAATCATTTCTTATTAAACAGTTGGATATCAACGAGGGTGGAACTGCTATAAAATTTCGTTTGAAACCAAACAACAATACTCTCAAGTCTGAACTAAGGTGTCTTTATGGTGTCGATTTCAAACCTAAAGATTCCATAGGGAAATTATTAGGTTTTTCTGAAAAGTACCTGCAACCAAATACAATATACGAATCAGATCTTCCTGTGAATATTATTAAGGTTACTTCTATACGACTTGAGTGCAATATCGTCTCTGGATCTTATTATACGAATCATCCCTCTCATACGGTATATGAGTTTACACCGGATGTTGATCCTGGATATAGTATAATTATAGAACCGAGAAATTTAATTTATTTACCTGTAAATAAATCCAGTATTGATAATATAACTGTAGATTTACTTGATCAGAATTCAAACCCAATAAATTTTCGAGGTGAAGAAATAATTATACGGTTGGAGCTAAAGAAACATGGTCTTAGTGATTAATAGTCGCAATTTAGAAAATTATTTAATTAGCGGCAGCAACCATCCAATTTCAGTCTATAATCAGACGCTAAAGCAATCGCTCACGTCCAGGAGTCTATTCCAGTTACAATCTATAGCACAAAAGTATGGCTACCGTATCAGAAAAACTTCAAATATTTCGCCAGGTCAACGCAGATGAATCAATCAGTCGAGAAGAATGGCATAGTTACCATCCATTTACATCTTCATTTAACAATAACGATGAGATCGAAATAGTAATTAACCAGCTCGATACATTTATGGATATTAGCGAAGCTGTCCTTCATATAGAAGCATCCTTTACTGAGGAAGTTACTGCAAATAAAACGGGAAAATGTAAGTTAACAAATAATCCTGGTGCATTCTTATTTGAAACGATTACATACGAACTGAATGGGATTGAAATTGAGAAGGTTCGAGATCCAGGACTTATCAGCTCCATAAAAGCAATGTTATGTCTTAATGAGCAGGAAAGCAAATCTCTTCATGCAGCTGGATGGAAATGGCCTACAGGTTCGCTGGCAACCTTTGTTGGTACTGCAGCTGATGAAAATGGAAATTTCAACTTATTAATACCTCTACGGTTTCTTTTCGGTATATTTTCAGACTACAAGGGTGTTATAATGGGGAGACAAAAAATTAAACTGGTTAGAGCGAGAGTTGATGAAAATTGCTATGCAAATACCACTGGGGATAAGAAGGCTACTATAAATATTTCATCAATTGTGTTAAAAGTTAAACATATCTACCCTAGCGATGCTATTAAACTTAAATTATATGAAGAAATAGCCAGTAATCGATCCATTCTTATGCCGTTTAGAAGCTGGGAAATTCACGAATTGCCTACACTTAGATCAGCAACGAAAGATATTTGGATGGTGAAATCAGCTTCCGAAAGAGCTCGATATGTTATCGTATTTTTCCAAACGAATCGAAAAGATAACGCCGCATCGAATTGTACATATTTTGACAATATAAATATTACCGATGTAAGACTTTATTTAAATTCAGAAGTTTACCCATATGAATCACTTAATTTAAATTTTAATGATAAAAAATATAGCGAAGCTTACAGAATGTATACAGAGTTCCAAAATACATATTTACAAAAACCGTTTTGCGAACCATTATTAAGCTTTTCAGACTTTTTTTCACGTGCTCTATTCGTGATTGATTGTTCAAAACAAAATGAAAATATATTAAATCTGGTATCGTCGATGTAAAAATAGAATTTCAAAGTTCTGAACAATTTCCAAAAGATACTCGAGCGTATTGTATAATTATCCATGATCGGGTAATAGAACACTCCCCTCTTACTGGAACTATAAGATCCATAGTTTAACAAATTAATTTTCAATACCATGAAGACTGTAGTGGTCGACGTACAGGGCTACGTAACACCGAATTTTGAAGTAAAGGAACTAGTAATTTATGATGGGAAGAAAATAAAATCATGGATTTTTAAACCGAAGACCTTATATAAAAATTTATCTGAAAATTTAAAGAAAACAGCTAAATATACCTTTTATTATATTCACGGCATTCCATACAATTCTGGCTGCATGGAATATAACGACCTTAATCGAATACTTAGAGACGAATTATCAGATGTTGGAGTTATCTACGTTAAAGGACATATAAAGAAAGAATTTCTGTTGGATTATTACTACCAGAATGGTTGCACAGCTCATCCTGATATAATAAATCTTGAATATTCAAGCATACGAGTACCAAAATTAGATAAGGATTATATAGGTCAATGCAATTACCATAAGCTTGCGATGTGTTCTTGTAGCGTTAACAATGCTATAACTTTATACAATTATATTACAAATAAATAAATTTTCAAAATATGGGTGTTTTTATTTTTCAATAAGAAAGCAATTTTTACATACTAAAAATCAATTTTACGCGAACAAAGATAGCAATCCCCTATTTACACATAAATAAGACAAGGAAAGTATTCGAATCGAACTTCCGCCAGTGCGTTATTAGCCATATATGTGTTTGCCGTCGACATGCAGCAAAAGACGGTCAATGGCGCGCTGCAGGAAGCTCAACTCGAATGCTTTCCTTGTCTTGTCCATGCGTAAATAGGGAATTGCTATCTTTGTCGCGTAAAAATTGATTTTTAATATGTAAAATTATTAATTTACAGCGACAAAGAACGCAAACCCTATTTATACATAAATAAAACAAGGAAAGTATTCGAGTTGAGTTTCCTGCAGCGCGCCATTGGCAATCTTTTCAATAAAAATACTAGATGACGCTCCTTGTACTAAAATTGAATTTAATAAAATGAGATGAAACTAGTCTTACACATAAATAAGACAAGGAACGTATTCGAACCGAGTTTCCGACTGTAGCTATAGGCGGCGTGCATGAGATCATCCGCACGTGGTTTTCAATTTATAGCATAATAATATGTGATGGTTAAAGGCTGAGGCGCGTTGGACTATAGAGGAAAAATAAATTAATTTATTCATTTATTTTAATTATTTATTTATTTATTTATTTATTTTTATTTATTTATTAATACAAATATAAGTTAATGTAACATCATCCAATAGGATTTACACACACTTGTAGATGTTGGGGTAAGCTTAACGAGTGACACCTAACATATTTTCTTTTTATCTAAGTATTCTTCAATGACAGTTTCAAATTCAAGATAACTTAACCTTCGCAATTCTTTTAATAAACCCAATACAGATATGAGAAATGAATCGTCTTTAGTTTCTAGATAATTTTCACAATCTTGCACCACTTTCCCAAGCGTCTCTATAATTTCACTAAGCCACTCAGGATAATTTTCAGCATTTTCTTGCAAGTCTTTCCTAACATGATCAGGATATATTTTCTATATTTTCCCTCTGTTTAGAGACTGCATACATATATCCCTTTGGAACCCATTTCACATCACTAACACAAAGGTTACGTAGTCGTACTATTAGCGAATTCATGATAATATTGTTGTTGTTAATACACTGAGAAGCAATCTGTTACTAAAGCTATGTATGTATGGAGAACCTATATCCAAATCCAAATTCCATTTCAAGGTCAAGTTGCGTCACTGTGATGTCCACACCAACGTATGTGCTACTCTTAGGTCTGTCAGCCGAAGATAATCAAACTCCTAGTTGAAATTACCTACACCTCTGCTCAAAATATTAATATTTAATACTAGCAGCGACATCTAGTATCTTTAATGTACAACTATAGTAGTATTGATAGGCGGGTACTAAGGCCAATAAAGATGTTTAGCATATTTTAATTGCAAAATATTTTAAGCCATGTAAAAAGGATATGGTTAAAATTAACGTTAACGTTAACGGTGAAAATACGGAAGAAGTTTAATAAAGTGGCCGGCGGCGCTTCCATAGGCGTAGGTAATTTCATCTAGAATGTTAAAATTTCAAACAGATGTGCGTTGAACAATAGATAGATGAATTGAACTGCTGTCTGTCTGTATGCCTCTCATTTGTCAGCTGACGGCTGACAGCTATCAACTATCGTCTGTCTGTCTGTCGGTCTGGTCTGTCTGTCTGTCTGTCTGTCTGTCTGCCTGTCCGCCCGTCCGCCCGCCCCGCCCGCCCGCCCGCGGTTAAAGCCGGGTAGTGAAGCAAGGCGGTTTTCGCGGCCGATAACGCCTTTGTGGCACCACCGTTTACGGCGCAAGTCATAGTGTCAGGTTAGAACTGGCAACGCTGCGAAGCAGCGTTGCCAGATCTGACCTGCCACGATGACGAGCGCCGTAAACGGCGGTGCCACAAAGGCGTTATCGGCCGCGAAAACCGCCTTGCTTCACTACTGTAACCTCCTTAGCACAGTCAGATGGATCGTCGGATTCAGAGCCTCCTCTCGTTAGCAAGGTGTTCGCTTCTGACACAGAAACAGATTCCAAAATTCCGCCTAAACCGAGAATAGAGAAAGTTGACTGTGCTGGTCGATGAACTGACCTTTATATCGCATAGAGCGGGTTCATGAGGCTTATTTGATTGCAGGTGTTGGTGCACTAAATTTGTGTTGAAGTTTAAACCTCATATGTTACAAAACTCCGTTTTAAAATTGCGACCCCGGATGTTGACGCCGCTGAATCAGCTCCCACCCGAAGATCCGAACGGGAGGCACTTTTACCTCCGAAGTTTTTTGATCCTGGGAGCTTCATCATACTATTTTTTCCACAGTGAATCCGGAGCCACCGGCATAGCCATGAAACATTAAAAAACTTCATGCAGCCTAAGCCGATGCACCGTATCACACCCCGCGATGCCTGGTGGAATTTGTTCATCTCCATCTAACTACTAACATGCAGACCGTACCGGGCGTGGTATCCTATCCCGCACCCCCATGTGGTTGACGACTTGAGTCTGTTCTATAAGTACTTTCGTGGAAAGTATTATATGGATGTAGCCCAATTAATTCCTCCCAGAGCGGTGCATGATAGGAATACACATCGCGCTAATACATCATATCTGTACTCTTTTAAAACGGTCTTTTATATGACGAACCTCGTGTCTTTGGAATGATTTGCCCAGAAGTGTGTATGATTTATAGCGATTCAAGATCAACGTAAATAGCTTGTCCTGTACTGTTCCTGTAGCGCTTTAAGCATTTCCCTGCACGCCCATAAAAAGCAGTAGTGTTTAAAATTCTTTTAGTGAACTTTTTTTTGGGCCATATGCTTTCTTGCTCATCGCGCGTTACTTCAAATAGAATTCCAAGTAAAAATCGGTAGGGTTCTAGAACAGTGACTCGATTACACAGGGCGACAATTTTTTACCCAGAAGCCAGAATATACTTTTCCGAAGGTTTTTGACGCACTAAATTCGAATTTGTGGTCAGGATTTCTCTGAGAGTTCCGGTTTTCGAGATATTCTAACCTAAAAGTTCGAAAACCACAGTTTTTCGAGATACACTACCGTCAGAAAGTATTTGCCCACCTAGTTATTTCAGTCCCAAGACAACAAAAACCCAGATGTATTTTTTTTTAATTTAATGAATTATTATTTATTTTGATATTATTTACAGTCTAGAAAATCAGAAAAATATTCATGATTTTCCAGGATTTTTCGCATCTATGTGACCTCCTTTGTTTTAATTACCGCTTTACAGAGTTTCGGCATTCTGTCCAGTAGTTTTTTCAGAGTTTCTTCGGTTATTTTAACCTATTCTGCTTGTAGAAGTTCCCACAAGTGATTTTCTGATATTGGATTGAGTTTTCGAACACATCTGTTCAAATGGTTTAAGTCGGGTGATTGTGAAGGCGAAGTCATCACTTCCAGGACATCATCGGATTTCCATTGGTCCAAAAGTTCTCTAATTTGTTTAGCAGAATGTTTAGGGTCGTTGTCATGCTGAAAAATAAATTTCTCCTGAAAATATCTCTTCCAGAAGGAAGCATTTGAGTTAGCAAAATTTCTTGATACTGTTCTTTTCGCATGATTCCTTCTGTCCTAAAGATTTTTCCAACTTTACCGTTGCCAAAACAACCCCAAACCTTTACTGAACCTCAACCATATTTTACTGTAGGCAACTGACAGGCTTCCAACATCTTCTCTCCAGCTGACCGCCACACCTAAACTCTTCGATTTGAATCGAAAATTTCGAATTTAGATTCGTCGCTCCAAAGGACGGAATTCCATTATTTTGATGTCCAATTTTCATGTTCTCGGGCCCATTCTAATCGTTTACATTTATTCACTTGCCTAAGAAGTGGTTTCCTCACCGCAACTCTCCCGTGTAGGCCACCTTCTGCTAACCTGTTCTTCACGGTTGTCACGCTGATGGGGATGGGCCGCTCCAGGTTTACTTGAGTCTTGATTTCTGGTGCGGTTAGGCGGCGATTACGTTTGCTGGACATTCTTATAGCTCTGTCTTCAGCGGGAGTTGTTTTTCGAGGCCTTCCTGAACGTTTCTGGTTGAGAATTCCATGTTCCGCAGAAAATTTTTTTTACGATGTAGTCCACTGTTCTCCTTGGCATCCGCATATCACCCGCGATTTGTCGACTCGAGTGACCACTTGGATATCTCGCAATTATTAGAGCCCGATTTTCAACGTAAACTTCTTTCGTTTTTGGCATTTTCACGAAACAATTGAGCCTGTATCAGTGACAAAGTACTGTTTGCGAATGGTTAATTTCTAAAAGGGCAATGGTATTTATAGCATAGTTTTTATGATAAAATGTCACTAGAAATTTCCATAATCCCTAGAAACTTGAAATGAGTTCTTACTTTAACTGGAATTCTCAGAAATCACCTCAAAACGATTATCATGTAAAACTTGGAAATTTGATCTAATTGGTTTTTAATTTGTGATTTGACCAAAAAGGCTTATCTAAACAATTTTATGATGGACACTTGTTAAGAACAATTAAATTTACCTAATATAATAAAAGGGTTTAATCAGGTATTAAATTTTGGCAGTTACATTGAAATTTCTGATGGTAGTGTATTTGAGGTTATGTTACATCTAAAGGTATTCTTTTTGTGAAACCATTAATGGGATCCGAACGAACTACTCTTCCCCTTCAAAACGCATTTGGATTTGTCTGGATATCTTGTTTTTCTTTGACAAATCGGATGTTAAATTTAAGTAGTTAGACTTATTTCTCGATTTTTGGAAAATGACGGATTAACTTTTTTATTTGTTTATTAAACTAAAAATAAGTCTAAATTGAAACATCCTTCACCATAAATTAACAATCGTTACAAAAGTTAATGCGTCGAAGAACGTATTTTTTCGATGCCTTTCATTTTCCAAAAATCGAGAAATAAGTCGAAATACTTAATTTCAACATACGATTTCTCAGAGATGAAAAAAGATATCCGGACAAATCTAAATGCGTTTTGAAGATGAAGAGCAGTTCTTTCGGACCGCATTAGCGGTTTGATAAAAAAAAAATTACCTTTCGATGTAACATAACGCGCAGAATATCTCGAAAACCGGAGCCATCAGAGATATTCTAACCTCGGATTCGAATTCAGCGCGCCAAAAACCTTCGGCAAAGTATATTCTGGTTTCTGGGTAAAAGGTTTGACCAAACTTTGTCGACCTGTGTTATTAAAACAACGAAGTATAGAACATTCGATATTTGAAATTTATCGCTTTTTTTTTTCAAACACTGGTTATATGTAAGTAAAACTAGAAAAGCAAACAAAGTCAAATATAAAAAAGTTTTTGAATCTATCTGAATTTTTAGTGTTCCGTACGGAACACATTAAAGATCACTTCGGTGTCTGTCTGCCTGTCTGTATGTCTGTCTGTCTGTCACACCCGATTTTCTCCGAAACTATTTGACATAGAAAGTTGAAATTTGGTAGTAATATAGGAATTGATGGCCTCATCAGAGCCATGTAGTTTTGAGAGTTAAATTTTGACTTAAGGGGTTAGTTTTGGTTAGTTGGGTGAAATCGGAAATGAAAAAAAAAAAAAATTTACTAGGTCATCGAGTGTGGTGTCAAATGTGAAAACACGAGTAAAAAATATATATGTAATATAATACTTGCGCGCACTTTTCTTTGAATTATTTTTAAAAAATCGCTGTCCCTCCGCCTTATCTCGAAAAGTACTTAATGAAAAAATTTTGAAAAAATTCTGGAATATTCTCCACGGGGTGTAGATTGAACGAAAATTATCACGAGTGCATTACCTTTAATAATTTATCTGGTAAATAAAAAAAACAAAAATTTCAAAGTCATCAGATTTCAGTAAAGATTGGAAACAAACTTTATTGAAAACTCATTTGAGGTGTGTTTTGTGAAGTAACTGATTATTTTATACCTCTGTAACAAAATTTTTTATTTTAAAAGCAATCAACGTACGGAACACTAATTGCGCAAGTTCAACTTGCACTTGACCGGTTATTTATATCTTAATTTTCTGTATTAGTGCGGACTGTGAGGGTTCTATCCTAGCATATTAATAATTTGAGTCAGTATTTTCTAACCAAGGTTGTTGTCCTGTTTATTTGAATTATTAGCATATCAAACAAGAAACACTGACTAAATGAAATGCACTATGCTCGATGTACATTATCCAATAATGTTGTCACACACCATTTCTGTGAGAGAGACATATTGCTCATATTACTCGACATCCGGCATAAAGGCACTGTTTATCGGACCTGTAATCTTCACCCTAGCTTTTAGCTTACTTAATGGGATTTGTTGTTGTATCATAAATTTTATATACTTGGGTCGAATAATCTAACAGACTATTGATTATTAGCACATGCATTCTCTCGAACTAAGGCTCTACAATTTCAATATAGACTAATATGGCATTAATCTTCTTTTCTATGATTTTTTACTTATTTTAGATTAGTTTTCATCCAATTATCCACCAATTTGCTCAGGTTTTTTTTCAGTCACATGGTTACACCTTTCTGGTCTTCATTAAAATATATTATAATAGTGAATTTTAAAGTACTACGACAAGCAACTACGACAAGATAACAACACTTGTAATTTTGTCTTTCTCTTCGACAATCGCTAGACTATTGAGAATTAATAGATTTAGATAAGAGAGAGAACCTTGTTATTATCATCATTATCAAACATCCTTATTTGTCCACCAATATACTATAAAACTACATAAACCTCTTCAGTCATATCTTCCACCTATGGTCATATTCTGTGAATTGATTCCATACTAAATACAATTTTAGCCATATCCTATCATTTTAGTTATTGGGGCTGATGGGAGAATAAACTTCATAGCTTTAACTTGTTTAGTTTTGTTTCAAACTAACCTTTGTTATTCCATCGTAACTCCGCCGACAGAGCTTCGTTAGTTAAAATTATAGAATATTTTGTAGTGAACACAGTTCCTCAACTGGAGAAGAAATTGAACAAGCTAGTAGTATCGGAAAATATCATAAAAGTTGAACAAACTGAGAGGAGAATCTCCTGAACTCTACCAGGCTTCATTTCCAGAAAAAGATATTTGCTGGACTCCGTCACGTTCCAAAGAGAAACTTGCATTTAATGCCAATAACGTTGAGATTAACGAGGCCTTTTGAAGAGCTCTGGATATTGCTCTACATATACGAAGAGTACGGGACTAGCCGGATGATAGAATATCTGTAACATCAAAAGTCTCTTAAGTATTCTCTTAAGTTGAACTGTGCACATTATCTCGATAAAAAAGGGCATAATCGATAAATTATTCTGACAAGAAAATCTAGCGTTACAATTGTACTCTTAAATCATATAGCATTCCATTTTTAATTCAACTGGTTTCTTTTTTTTTTTATGGGTCTAGCACATGTGCTGCAGGGAAGTCCCTAAAGCGCTCCAGGAGCGGCACGAGTGCCTATATTGTCTGTGTACCGTAATTTGCTTATGTAAAAGCTTACCAGACCCCTATATAGGGAGATTTCCAGAATTAGATCATTATTTTCAACAGGATCGATACATATGTATATATATATATATATATATATATATATATATATATATATATATATATATATATATATATATATATATATATATATATATATATACAGTCGACACTCTATATAGTGAAAGACCAAAATGTTGACCGAAGTTTCACTATAGAAAGTTTTTCACTATATAAAGAAAAAATCCGTATATATTGCTATGTATGTATTTTATATTGGTAATCATTTACTTGTATTTTATAAGGTACAAGCAACAAAAAAAATTGCAAAATTGAATTATTAGAAAAGATTTTATTAAACATTTAAAAGTTTAAATAGTACATAGCATGTACAGGGCTAAATAGATACATAAAGTCCGTAAGTTATATCTTTAGCCGTGCGTCATAGTTTTCAGGCCATATAACAGACGACTATTATATTATTTGTCTCTTTTCACCAATAAATCGTATGTATTGGTAAAAAGAGACAAAAAATATAATAGTCGTCTGGGATATTGCCTGAAAACTATGACGCACGTGTAAAGATATAACGTACAGACTTTATGTATGTATGTATTACATACGAAATAAAAAGAAGAATACAAAATCTGTTAATACATATATACATACTACGTACATACGTACTAAGAAAAATAATCAGTTATTTTTCTTTTGAACATTACTTTGAAAAATAATTGTTGCTCAACAAAATTCTCGCATTTATTCAAATGCATTGTAACATTCATTTTTTCCCTAGATTTTAAGACCATATAATGTTACTGATTTTTCGCTTTATAATGTACTTCTTTTCATTTTTGTATCGAGCGGTATATTAATCAGAAATTCCTAGCCGCTCGTTATATAGTGTGCTGTGCGGGTTTTCGACGGAATCTATCGATACGCCGGGATTGGTCAAATGTTTGTATCCGGAGTTTTGGTTCCGGCGTCGCCATATTACAGAGAGAGTGCCCACGGCTTATTTAAGGGTCCGGAGGACGCGAATCGAGGCTGAGTACCATCAAGCCGCAGCCAGGCTAATTTCCACCATGCCGCCGAGAAGGCTGACTTCCACCGAGCCGCAGTAGAGGCTTACGACAATAGCTACGAGAGCCAAGTTAAGACGAGTTTTTTTATCATAAAGCCGTAGTGGGCTCTGTGTGTTTTCTAAATGGAGTAGCCAAAGTAGGCTCTTCTCAAAAGTGTAAAATCGGTTTTGTGTTCCATTGAAGGCCTAGAAGCCTGTAGGAAAACCGTAAGTTACCAGAACATACATCAATAGATCTATTCCCGCAAATAAGTGTTTTAACAGCAATTTGAACAGATAAATCGCGAAGTGAATATCACGACTCTTCGATTTCGGGTGTAGTCAAGTTTTAGAAGTAAAACCTCTGATTTAGGGACTCTAATTTATAAAAACTACTTTTAGGCTAGAATTTTTTTGTATTTCTTAAAACTGCAAAGGTTGGAACTTTTATTTTTAATCAGGAATAAATTTTCTTTTTTGTTGATTAACGCTAGTGTCTCACTGAATACCTATTTTTCTTTTCAGGATAAGAAAAGTTGTACTAGACTAATTCTTTGTAGTAATAACCGTAAAACCCTTCAGTATTTTTTCATTTTTTTTTTTTAACTGAAGTTAGATCATTTCAATTTTAAAATGAATGGTGCCCAAAATTTGTACAACTGAAGCTTTTTAAAAATAGAAAATAATTCCAAAAAGACGTATAACAATTATCTCTTACCCATATTTCTCTACCAAGGAAAACTGAGCTAGTGTTTGTTTAATTTCTTTAGTTCTTTTAAAATCATTATTCACTCAATTCATTCTCAGAAATTAAAAAGAGGGCAAGTTAACATGTTACAAAATGGCGCCCAACGTGGGGCAAAACAATTTTCACAGGGTACAAAAAGACGCCGCAAAGTGCGGGCAGTTCACACGTTACAAAATGACGCTGTCAACGTGGGGCGTTTGGAATTTTATTTTTTTAAAGGGTTCAGTGTACTAGCTTTCGAACAAAGTAAAAGCTCTAACTTTTCAGACATTTTTTATTTCATAATATTTAATTAAACGAAGCTACACTATAGCAATAAGACAAAAGCAGGAAATTTGTAGAATTATTTATTTCCATTTGTCTGATGGTGGTATAGATATTTGAATTTTGCTAATCGACTCTAAGATAAGAGATTCCTACTTTTTTCTTAAAAGCTACTTTTATAGTTCAGATTAGCAGATGTGCTGGTTTACTTTAATTTTTGCAGTGTTAGATTTATTTTGCGGTAAGCCGAAGAAAAAACTGTACTTTTTTCTCACCGATGTTTTGCATGAATATTAAAAATACTTTGCTGATACGAAACGGTATTTGGAGATTTTTTGTTGAAAATTCTTAACATATTTGGTAAAAGAATTTTAATACAAGGCAATACTTAGAAATTTTTTTTGAAATTGTTGAAGATTTTTTAAAGGTTTGGTAAAGAAGTTTACATATTTTAAGTGCCTTAGCATATTTTTTATTTTGACTATTGGGAGCACAGGAGAAATATTTTCACGACTTTTTAAACAATTCTTTTAAATTGTATTCATTTATCATGGAAGCCTTCAATTTTAAAGTCAATCACCTACTAGAATATGAGTTAGACTATGAACTGAAAATCCGTCGTACTTTCTCAGAACGTCCGGTCGCGGATAAAAGAAAGATTCTAACGAGGATCTTAAGTAAAGAAATTAATGAGCCCGGAAAAAAAAAAAACGATAAAGATAGGGGATGACACTCTGTCTATTAAAGAAGAAACGGCTGGTATCGAAAAGAGTTTAAATTCTATCCAAAACTTAATCGATAGTTATGACGGCGATCCAAATGATTCACTTGTACACCGGGTTAAGTCACGTTTATCGCATGTAGCGGGTCGCGTACAAAGAATTCCCATGCCGGATGACGAAGAGGAAGCGTCGAAGTTTTCCAGATATGTTCAGGAAACAATAGCTACGTGTGTGCTCATGGAAGCAAATCTTGCAGAAAAGATAGCTCCTGGTCATGAGTTACCACAGTTGCCTATTACAACCCCAGTCATAAATGTACCAGCTCCAATCGTGAATTGCGCAGCCAGAAATATTCCTGTCAGCGAATGGCAATTGAAATTTAATGGAGACTCAAAGAGACTCTATCCTTTTTTGGAGAGGCTGACTGAAATAGCTCAAGCAAGGAAAGTATCGGAAGATGAACTTTTCAGCTCCGCTGTTGAATTCTTCACTGGCGATGCCTTCATTTGGTTTAGAAGCCTAAAATCAAGTGTCAACGACTGGCGTTCCTTGGTAGATATGCTAAAGAAGGACTTCTTGCACTGTGATGAGGATGAAGAATTGTGGTCGGAAATAAAGAGGAGGCGACAAAAGAAGAATGAGTCCACTGTGATTTTTATTGCCCACATGGAATCTTTATTTGGTAGGTTATCCACCAAGCCTTTGGAAAGTACCAAAGTTAAATTTAATTCTATTAAAAACCCTAGTGGCAAACTAGCGCGTTGGGCGATTAGGCTGAGACAACATACATTTAATTTAATTCATAGGAAAGGAGTCCACAATGTTATTCCTGACGCTTTGTCAGGAATCCCAGATCATACAGTGGACGAAAACAGTCTTAATGCACAGATTGGCGTAAGAATTGATACAGTAGACATAGATCGTATAGATCCATGGTACGATAATTTACGGCAGCAAATTAAGGAATTTCCTCAAAATTTTCCGCAGTGGAAGGTGGAAAATGATTTCGTGTACAAGTTTATCCCAAACCAGTTGCCTTTAAAAGTTAATGTACCCGAGTGGAAAATACTAGTTCCTAAACCACAGAGAGAGGAAATTATAGACATGTGTCACACTCCTCCTACTTCTGGTCATTTTGGTTTTTATAAAACTCTTCACAGGGTTCAGGAACAGTATTATTGGCCAAAAATGCGTTTTGATATCTTAAAGTTTGTGAGGACTTGTGAAGTATGTGGAGCACAGAAATCTCCAAATACACTACCTATGGGACTGATGGGAAAAGAGAAAACGGTTAATTACCCTTTTCAAGTCATAGCAGCTGATCTAGTAGACCCGTTCCCACGTTCAAAAAGGGGAAATAAATGGCTTCTCGTGGTTTCTTGCTGGTTTACAAAGTATACCATGCTATTTCCTTTGAAAAGCTCTAAAGCTGGATATATAGAGAGAATTTTGGAAAATAATGTCTTTCTAATCCACGGTGTTCCATCGCTCTTAATATGCGATAACGGTACTCAGTTTACCTCTAAGAGTTTTAAGAGCTTAAGTGAAACTTATGGTTTTAACATCCGTTTTAATCCCGTGTACTCTCCACAATGTAATTTTGTTGAACGTAATAACCGAACAGTCGGGACCGCTTTAAGAAGTTACGTTGATTCACATGACACTTGGGATGGCAATATTTCCAAAATTCAACAAGCAATAAATACCGCAAGACACGAAGTAACAGGGTTCACACCGTCTTTCTTAGTTTACGGCAGACATATACCTCTATCCGGATCGTATTATAAAAATTTAGATTTGGATGTCAATGTTGACAGCGAAATAATTCCGGGTAACAGGGGTGCGTACGCCGAAAATTTAAAGGGTTTAAAAGATATTTTCACCGACGTGCGTAGTAGGATACATAAGGCTTATGAACGTAACAGTAAGTCTTACAACCTTAGAAAAAGGGATTTTGCCTTTAATATAGGTGATCACGTTTGGCGAAAAAATAAAATTCTTTCCAGTGCAGCAGATAAATTCACATCTAAGTTGGTACCTAAGTATGTGCATTGCGTGATAAGAGAAAAGATCTCAGATTTAGTTTATGGTTTGGTTAATTTAGATGGGACTAAAATAGAACGATGGCATATTAAAGACTTAAAACCATTCAATGAACCTAACCCTAATGAAAATTTGTCAGAAGAAGAATAATTTATATTTACATTATCTTAATTGCTTTACTTTATTTTTTTGATGTTGCTCTGTGGAGGTGACGACCTCGTTTTTTTTGACTGTAATAAAAGTTGAGCAGAGAATAGCTTACTTTTATTGTTTAATGCTAAGGTTTTGGGTATTGGCCATATCCCAAACTTAGGTTGATTGTGGTTGATGTTTAGCATCGACTCAGTTTAGCGAGCTTGCGAAGGAGTCACACTCAGGATATATCATAAGACTGGTATGTCGGTGGTCGCGGGATTTGATTTGCTAAAGACCCCAAATAATATCCAGTTCTTGACACTTGGAAGCGAAATTTTGATTAGAGGCAATCCAAGGTGATCTTGAGTTAGGGCAAGCGCAAGATGTAGCTCGTGTAGTGTGATGTAGAGTCAAAATTTTTATGAGCAATTTCAAAGTTTGTTACCCGAGTGGGTGTATTTCTATTACCTTAGTGGTATATGTTGGGTGCAATTAAGAGTAAATTGATTTTGGTTTATCCAGTGAGTCTAAGACTTGGATCATTTTGATTTAGATCTTCTTCTGAATTGACAAACTGAGGGTATACTCTATTCTTTTCAGGGCCGTTTAAAACGTTACCTTTGAGTCACTAATTTTTTTAATTTTTTTGCATGGACTCATAGGCGTCTGATGAGTTTTTTTCGGTCTACTATCAGATTGATAGGAAATTGAAGTCCTGCAGGAGAACTAAAGGCTGATCATTTACAGGAGATAAGAGCAGAGTAAGACAGTCGTTTCACGAAGAAATGATCAAAATCTGATACCGAGATGAGAACCTTGTTAAGAGAGGCTAAGCGCAGTGAAGGAAGATTCCTAACCGAATTTTTAGATTTTCACCAGATAATCTAGAAGTTTGGGCTGACAGAAAACGGTTATGCCTGATACCTGTAGCAGTTTCTTCTAGAGGCTATGGTCTAAGAAGACGATTAACACCATGATCGAATATTTTAGCTGTCAACGATGTTTTCTTCTTGTTTCTGATTAAGCTGGAAAAGCTCTTGTCGTCTTCAAAAGTTTTGTTGCATTGCCACCGAAAAATAGAGAAATTTTTGCTTCATGTAGTTTTTTTTTTAAGCTCATTTTCGTTTTTTGAAATTTCCGTTAGAAGCTTGGTTAAGCTAACCTTGTAAACCTTTTAGGTTGTATCCCATGAGTTATTTGTTTTACAGGCTGTGATGCACCGGGTGCTAACAGATGCCGTTACGACGTTTGGCAGGGAGTTAGTCTTCCTGAGGAACAGACTGATTGGAAGGGTAGTCTATGGAGGGCGAACGTTTGACCTTTGGGACCTTTAAAGGTTTTGTTACTCAATGGTTATTACTATTTGAGCCAAAGGAGAGCCTAGCTACTGTAGTCGACCTCAGCTCCAATTAGCCTATTAGTGGTGACACGCTGTTGGCAGTAGTGTGTTTCGGAACACCCTATTGATTAATTTTTTTTTGATTTATGGTGGTGTGGTAGACACCGTTTTAGTTTAGTGGATGCTATAATCTACTCCCTTTTGTTGGTGGACTCCAGGGTCACCATTTCCGTATTCTATTGTCTCCACCTTTCAGTATATCGTGGTGAGGTGTTTGTCTCCTGTTATGTGGGATGGATTGAATGTTTTTCGTTGTTGTTCTAGGGCGAGACCAGTACACGAGGGTTCTTCATGCAACTTGGAGAAGCGCAATGCTGGTTAAATTTTATATCTCTGTGTAGCCACCCTGAAGAATGACGGAGGGCGTTTTTTTTTCTGGCTCATGTTTCTAGGCAGATTTGTCACTTTGGTGCGATGTGCTGAAGATTTGATTAGCTTTTGCTAAGAGCTTTCACCAACCTCAGTATGGAGTTATCATAACCAAGAGTTTGGGATTTGAACTCCTGTATGTATTTCTGTATATATTTCTGTATATATTTCAGTGTATGTTGGTTGCCTGAGGGCATGTGCTCAAAATGTGTGATTTTGAGTCGTTTTGTTTATGGACTCCTATATATAGGATTATGACTTTAGGGAGGTCCTATTTAGAGACTAGCTGTCTCACATAGTTATGCTAGGAATGTTTCCTTGAATGTTAGTTGCGCGTGGACTAATCATTCTGTTCTTTGTGAACATTGCTTTTTGAAGCAGGATCATTCAGTTTGGTGAATTTTAGCTTTTATAGCTATTCACTGTGTTTAGAGTGAATTTTAGCTTTTATAGCTATTCACTGTGCCTATAGTGATATTGTTAGCTTTTATAGCTGCTCACTATGTTAATGGCGAGATTGTTCTTTTAGAACGCAAACTTTGTGTAGTCGAGGACTAGTTACAGAGTGTTTTCTTGGCGAGGAGCCGAGGCTTTTTTCTGGCGATGTACCAGAATGTTTTCTTGGCGAGGAGCCGAGGTTTTTTCTGGCGATATACCAGAGTGTTTTCTTGGCGAGGAGCCGAGGTTTTTTTCTGGCGATATACCAGAGTGTTTTGTTGGCGATGAGCTGACGTGTTTTCTGGCGATCAACCAGAGCGTTTTCCCTGGCGATTTTTGCATGTCTGGATGTCTCAGGACGTCGACATTGCGCGATGCAGCGTTTTCCCTAGCGATTTTAGCATGTCTGGATGTCTTAGGACGTCGACATTGCGATGTAGAGTGCGATTATTTTCGGAGTGCGACTAGTAGTGATACTAGATTTGGAATGTTCTCTTAGCGATGAGCTAGAGCATTGATAGCGATTTTTCCCGAGCGTTTGTCTGGATATTTATCCAGATATTTATTTTTTTTTGGCCTTGTGCTAAATGGTCTAACAAGACCTTTTCCTTTTAGTGTTAGTGATTGCACTAGAATCATTTTTTTATTTTTCTTTATTCAAGAATTTTTCTAAATTTCTTTTGCTGAAATAAAAAATTTTCTGACAATCCTTAAACTATTTTAAGGGGGGTGTTCATATTTTGTTTCAGTTCACTTTTTTGATTTAGACAAGAGTCTAGACAAAGTTATATTTTTTTGTTTTGGTAACAATAACAGAGCTGATTCTTTTATATAAGAAGACCGCGATTGTTACTTTGAACAGGTATTTCTTATGTTCATGCAAGGATTTTTATTTACTTTTTGATGTACTTAAGCTTAGTACTTAATTAAGTTAAGTCTAGTTATAAGATTCTTGTGTACATGCAAAGATTTTCATTTGGTTTTCATTGTACTTAATATTAGTGCTTAATTGAATTAAGTCTAGTAGTAAGGTCCGAAGTTTGTAATTTTGTTTTAAGTTCTGACCTTAGTATTAAGTGATAGTGTACCACTTTGTACCTTTTCATAAGTAGCCTTAGTTTAATAGACTAGTGTAGTCTATTTCTTTTTGGAAGGGGGTAATGTAACATTCATTTTTTCCCTAGATTTTAAGACCATATAATGTTACTGATTTTTCGCTTTATAATGTACTTCTTTTCATTTTTGTATCGAGCGGTATATTAATCAGAAATTCCTAGCCGCTCGTTATATAGTGTGCTGTGCGGGTTTTCGACGGAATCTATCGATACGCCGGGATTGGTCAAATGTTTGTATCCGGAGTTTTGGTTCCGGCGTCGCCATATTACAGAGAGAGTGCCCACGGCTTATTTAAGGGTCCGGAGGACGCGAATCGAGGCTGAGTACCATCAAGCCGCAGCCAGGCTAATTTCCACCATGCCGCCGAGAAGGCTGACTTCCACCGAGCCGCAGTAGAGGCTTACGACAATAGCTACGAAAGCCAAGTTAAGACGAGTTTTTTTATCATAAAGCCGTAGTGGGCTCTGTGTGTTTTCTAAATGGAGTAGCCAAAGTAGGCTCTTCTCAAAAGTGTAAAATCGGTTTTGTGTTCCATTGAAGGCCTAGAAGATCTATTCCCGCAAATAAGTGTTTTAACAGCAATTTGAACAGATAAATCGCGAAGTGAATATCACGACTCTTCGATTTCGGGTGTAGTCAAGTTTAGAAGTAAAACCTCTGATTTAGGGACTCTAATTTATAAAAACTACTTTTAGGCTAGAATTTTTTTGTATTTCTTCCAACTGCAAAGGTTGGAACTTTTATTTTAAATCAGGAATAAATTTTCTTTTTTGTTGATTAAAGCTAGTGTCTCACTGAATACCTATTTTTCTTTTCAGGATAAGAAAAGTTGTACTAGACTAATTCTTTGTAGTAATAACCGTAAAACCCTTCAGTATTTTTTCATTTTTTTAACTGAAGTTAGATCGATCCTTTCTATTTTAAAATGAATGGTGCCCAAAATTTGTACAACTGAAGCTTTTTAAAAATAGAAAATAATTCCAAAAAGACGTATAACAATTATCTCTTACCCATATTTCTCTACCAAGGAAAACTGAGCTAGTGTTTGTTTAATTTCTTTAGTTCTTTTAAAATCATTATTCACTCAATTCATTCTCAGAAATTAAAAAGAGGGCAAGTTAACATGTTACAGCATAAAGATTTGATCAGGTACACTTTCCTGGCCCCTGAGAGTAGTTCGCACAATGTCAAATGCATTTCTTATTTCATTTTCACTAAATTTAGCAGGACATTCCCCGGTTTCAGTTTCTTCTTCATGATCTTCTATACTTTTTATATCGTCAATTATGTCTTGGTCAGTTGGGAGATCTGTCGTGCCAACATCATTGTCGATTTCTAAGAAATCTTCAAGTAAAAAAATCTGCGTCGACGGTAGCAGTTTTTTGTAGAATACCCCATTGCCTTTTTAAGGTAGCGAGATCCATTTCGTCTTCTTCTCCCCATTCGTCAATTTTTTCAGTAAAACCTGCTTTAGAAAAGCCGTTTTTGATAGTTTTCTGAGAAACATTTTCACTCCATATTTTAGCGACTTCGGTTATACACTCTTTAAGGGTAATCAATTTTTGGACTGGAAGGTTGTTATCAATTGCATCAACAATTTTGTGAACAATTCTGTTTCGGTAATGATGTTTTATGTTTTTTATAATACCCTGGTCCATGGGTTGCAATTTGGAGGTCATGTTTGGTGGAAAAAAGATCAATTCAATATTCCTTAATTTTTTACTTACAGTAACTGGATGTGCAGGACAATTGTCTATAAACATCACAGTCTTTCGCTTTTGGCTTTTCATTTTCGTGTCCAGTTCTTTGATCCATCTTTCGAAAATCTTAGAAGTCATCCATGCCTTGTTATTATTGGCGTAATCTAACCCCAGAGATTTAACTCCTTTTAAACAACGGGGATTTTTGCTTTTACCTATGAGCAGTAATTTCAGTTTTTCTGAGCCATCCATGTTTGCTCCAACCATAAGTGTTACCCTTTCTTTACTTGTTTTAACACCAAAACATTTATCACTTTTAAAAGCAAAAGTTTTATTTGGCAAACATTTAAAATACACACCGGTTTCATCACAATTGAAAACGTTTTTTGGCTCGTACTTTTTCATTGCACTTTAAAACAGTTTCACTCCAAATGTCACAGTCCTCCTGACTAACGCTTGCACTCTCGCCAGACACCGTCTTGAAAACAATTGAATTGCGAGTCTTCCAGGCACTCAACCACCCTTCACTAGCTTGAAAATTAACGCAGTTAAATTCTTTAGCAAATTGTAGAGCCTTTTGCTTTATTAAATTTCCCGATATTGGTACGTTTTGATGCGTACGGGCCACTTAAAACCATCGTAAAACTGCTTCATTTACATCCTCGTGAGTACTCACCCGTACTCGTTTTCGACTGCTTGGAACACTAGGTTTCTTGATGATACTGTCGCGACTTTTTATTATCAGAGAGACGCAACACCAAATTTTGCAGCAACATCAATTTTTTTGCAGCCTTTATCAACTTCCTCCAAAACTTTAATTTTCTCAGCTAAACTTAAACACACTCGCTTGGACATCTTAAAATGGGTTTTTCCC
>CM032453.1:81486310-81533810 GCA_019049505.1 Pachyrhynchus sulphureomaculatus | reverse complement strand
AATTTTCCGGTTGTACCAGTTTTCAGACAGGCAATTAACAATTAAAATAACATACAAGCTATTTTACGCTGAAGTACGTTCGGTAGATGTTATTAGCTGTGAAAATGCAAAAAAATGTCACGAAAACTGTTTCATTCAGATAAGGCTATTTTAAATAAAGTATCTCTAGCATCGACCGTAGAATCCAAATAACAATAAAATATACAAACTATTGTATATATTTTAAAAAAAGCAATTCTCTTCTGTCACTTATTTTTGCATACATGAAACTCAGTTTATTAGCTACAACTTCCGTATTAAAGTTATTTTCTGATTAATAATAGAGTTGGTAAGCTCATTTGTAACCAGAATCCGGTAAAACAAGTAATTTTATAACTGACTTTTGTCTAGATTCACTGCCCCAACTATAAAAATATATATCTTTACTCTATTCTTCAAATTTGGCGATAAAATAGAACGGAAATTAATTTTTGGGAGTGTCATGGCAGACATTGTATTGATAGATGCAAATATTACGGGGCTTGACATAGAATATTTATTACACTGTGAAATATTGGGCCCCGGGGAAATCAGGTTACAATGAAGAGCGATGTAGTGTATAAAATCACAGATTTTTCTGTGCCGTTCCAGTATTGTGATAATAACTCATATCTGTTGAAAAGTGAGTTTGAATCTAATAGGAAGTTATCATTAAAATCCTCAGCTTTGCCCGCAATATGTGGTACCTAATACCTATATGGGTAATTGTAATTTTTCTGAATCATTAGTACTAAAAAATCTCCGGCTTCGTGTCACAGTGATATGTATGTACGTACATATCTTTGTTCATAAAAGTAAATATTTTTGGCCTTGTATCGATATTAGTATAGGTACTTATTGGTGACTCATAAATTCCCCTTAAAGAACCTCGGAGTAGCATACGTTGCTTCCAATAGTATGAAATCCTCCTAATGGAAAAATTTTTAAATCTTCATTGGTACTTTTTGTCTTCTAGATTCAAATGGTCCACTAGTAGAGGACATTCCAAATTCATTTAGTGATTTTGGGGAAACAACACAATGAGGTACTCGCTGTATATATAGGTAGTCCTTCCTATATACTCATGAGTAATTTTTTTTTTGTTTGTTGAAGAATTTTTAAAATCCGTTGAGTTCCGTTATTGTGAGACATCCTGTATATACTTTATAATTCTATTATCCTATATCACTATATAGATAAAAGTTTCTTGTGAAGGAATTAATCTGTCAAGTGAAAATAATTGTTTAATTTTTTTGATTGACCTTGTGTATAATTTTTTCGAATAAAATGGAGTCTGTAAATTATAGGTCTATAACTATCGAAATATAGAAAAAAATTTCTCTCTCTCTTTCAGATCAACAAAGATTTAAAATTATTTCCCAAATTTGATGGTACTGCCGTTATACAAATGAATAATGAAACGAAATTATTAAGAATGCAAGGTCCCTGATTTTTTAAAATATCGATACGCGTTTTTGTCACAATTTTTCGGTTAGCTGATTCTTAAAATAGTCGAATATTAATGCAACACCACGCGATTAGTGGCCGAAAGTAGTTTTCTAACTCTTTTTCACCTCTGCGCCCCTATAAAGGAATTAAAATGCCGATTTACGGTTTTGTGATAGCAACACATAAGACCTTCGAGTTTTATAAGTGAACATACATAGGTAAAAATCGGACATTGCAACAGTGCGCAGCCACAGTGCACCTCAAGAATATGGCGGTACTATATGCGATTAAAAACTCATAACTTACCTCATGAAAACGATGCATTAATGTCCGAGAACCTTAAAGGTTTTCGTATGCGCCCTGCTCCTATGTGCATGTTTTTGCCTACGTACTCTGACAAAACACCAATAGTGCTATTCATAGCTGTAATGAGGTCATACATAAAACACTGTATTTTTTTGATTTATAGGTGTGTTGTCGAAGTAAGGTAGTCAAAAAAACTAGTTGCTAAAACTAATCATGTTGAGTTGCGTGTCTCCGACCTCTGCATACACGAAAACACGTAAGAATAATGCATTGTTACCTGCAACTTCTTGCGTGCAACTAGTTGCATCGGTGTATCATTTCCAAGATATTTTTTTGTTGCACTTGTAACTCTCTAAAAGCACAGTGAAATCAGAAACTTTAATAAAAATCAGATGAAGTTAGTTGGAAATAATTCATAGCCCTGGAGGTTTCAAGATATTAGCACAACTTTTTCATGTTCATGCGTATTATTTTGGAATATTTTGAGGCACGCACTATTCTGTGCGATTTTTTTACCTAAATATACCCACACAACACTAAAGATAGTATCGTTACTATTATAAAATCGCACATATTAAGATACTGTTATTGTTTTATAGGTGTATGTAGACGTGTTTAGGTGAAAAAGTTTTGGTAAGTAGTTGTTGCAATTAATTGCGCCGAGTTGCATTAATGTCATATTAGCAGATAGACCAATTATTTTAAGTACTAGTAACATACATACATACAAAAAAATTATAATATTATATTAACCAGTTATCGGATTATCTTTCATCATATCTCATGACATATGGTTATTCTATATTGATTTAATTTATGCGTGTACTACATACTTTCTATTTACTTTATATATTATAAATTTAATACATATGTAAATTATTCATATCACCGAGTATGCGACCGTACTTACTGTCGGCACTTCACTAGTCCGTACAAATATGCAAAATTATAAGTATGTAGTACCTATGTACCTATCTTGATATGGTTAAGATGCGTACGTACATTTTACGTTAGATATCTTTATTTAAGTCTTTAATCCCACATTACATGTGGCATTGAATGTAAAATTAACATTACCATGGTTTTTATACGTATCATTTGATGGATTCGCCGTCAAGAACTTTCTAAAAATTTATTGATACATTTGTAGTGGAGGAAAATGCGGTAAAATTTTCATAATTTTTGGAAATTTTTGGGTACAGCTTGGAAATCAATTTAACTATTTACTACTTTGAAGCAGTGCCAACATAACGTAACAGGTAGGCTGAAAATTTTTTTGCCTAGCTACTTAACATATTTTTTTCGCAAAATTCGACTTTAGTCATCAATATAGTCTCCTTCAAGAGCGATACAATCACTCCAACACTTTTCTAACATTTCTATACATTTCTTGTAGAAGGATTTGTCTTTGCCTTCAAAATAGGCCTCAGTTTCGGCGATAACTTCTTCAATGGAGCTAAATCTATTTCCCGCGAGCGTTTTTTTGAGGTTTGCGAATAAATAATAGTCGCTGGGGGCCAAATCTGGAGAATGCGGTGAATGAGGAAGCAATTCGAACTTCAATTCATGCAATTTGGATGGTATTTTTCCTGACCAGTGGAAATATAGTTTTATTACTCCAGTATTCAAATTCGGCGATCAGTCAGACGCTAAAAATTATAGACCTATTTCTATTCTAAGTTCTATCCCAAAGTTGTTCGAAAAAATTGTTGTGATAAATTAAAACACTTCATAAAACAGGAACAGCACGGTTTCGTTGGGGGCTTGGGGGCCGATCGACAGCTACAAACTTGATCTTGCTGGTTCAAAGTACTATTGATGCAATGGAGGCAGGTGGTCAGGTTGACGTTGTTTATACGGATTTCAGCAAGGCCTTCGATAATGTCAACTACGATATCCTGATAAGGAAATTAAGAAGTTGTGGCTTTTGCGGATCACTACTGAATTGGTTAACCTGTTACCTTAGATATAGGAAATCGTTTGTTAAAGGGCTTTGTGTCGAGTGAGGTATCTGTTACATCGGGTGTACCATAGGGTAGCTTCCTGGGCCCGTTGCTATGGTTATGGTAATGTATTTATTACTCACGTCCGTGAGGTGATTCTATTTTCAAGGCCCCTGTTTTTTACAGATGATTTGAAATTGTTTATGGTAATTCATTCTGTTGATGATGCTGGGAGGCTACAGGGAGACTTGGATAGGCTGAGTGAGTGGTGTAGAAGAAACAAAATGAATCTTAATATTAAAAAATGCAAGTTAATGTCGTTCTTTCGGGCGAAAACTGCCGCTTTTGTATGACTACAGTATCAATAATTGTCTTCTGGAAAGAGTCTCCTCATTATGTGACTTAGGTAATTATTTGGACACTAAGCTCGATTTTCATATTCCCTGTGACTTTATTGCTAACAAATGTTTAAAACTCCTAGGCTTCGTCTGTAGGAATACTAGAGATTTTCAGACTGTAGATAGGATGAATACTTTGTATAAGGCCTTGGTAAGAACTTCAGTAGAGTATCTGTCGTGTGTATGGTCGCCTTCATATGCTATATATATATATTGAAGGTATTGAAAGAGTACAGAAGAAGTATGCTAGATATGTTTCTTACAAATTTAAGTGGAACATCACTGCTTATGGGGACCTGCTGCGAAGACTCCAGCTGCAATCGCTTTCAAGACGTAGGAAAGTTACTGATATCTGTTTCTTATTTCGACTTGTAAATGGTCATATAGACTGCTCCGATCTTCTGAGTTTGATAAGTTCCCGTGTTCCACCGAGATCAACAAGGAACCACTCACTCTTCGCCCCGAAGTGCCGTAGATGTAACCATGGCCTATTCTCGTCGATCACTAGAATCACTAATGGCGCCGGTAAAACGGAAATTGATTTTTTTTTAATCTCTCTTTAAAAATTATTATGTGAAATGTGAAAAAATAATAAAACTATTATTTACACAAACTATTTGTATTACACTGTAACATGTTTCGCTATCACAGTAGCTTCTTCAGTCGTTCTGAATTAATTAATTAATTAAAAAAGCAATTCAGAATGTAACGTCTGAAGAAGCTACTGTGATAGCGAAACAGGTTACGGTGTATTACAAATGTAGTGGAAGGTTTGTGTAAATAATTTTTTTATTATTTTTTCACATTTCACATAATAATTATTATGGATTTCCACCGGGTATCGGCTGAAACAATTGTACTCTCTCTAAAATTTTTAAAAAAGAAACTGTTGACAGTTCACTGAGTTATGTGAAGATATTTGCTGATGTTGTTGTTGTATTGTTATAATTGTCGTATTGTTATAATTGTTGTTATATTATTATAAATTCTGTAGAAACTTTGTATAAACTGGGTCTGCCCGTAAATAAATAAATAAATTTTGCCATCGTAACCATTGACTTGACACTGTGCATTGTCTTGATGAAAAAGCACTTTTTTTTTGTTCATTTGGGGCCGTTTCTTTGCGATTTCTGCCTTCAAATTCGCTATTCCCTTCTCAGCATAGTCGATGAAAATTATTCCATGCTCATCCCAAAATACAGAGGCCAAAACCTTCTCAACCGACTGTTGTAGGTTTGGTCTCTTCGGACAGCTTTCACCGGCTGCTGTCCATTCAGCTGACTGCTGATTTGATTCCAGTGGGTAGTGGTGATCCATGTTTCATCCATTGTCACATATTGCATGAAAAAATTCTTTGTGTTGCGCTTAAACAGGTCCAAACAGCACTCAGAATCATCAACACGTTGTTGTATTTTGTCCGTTGTGAGCAAACACGGTACTTATTTCGAACAGAGCTTTCTCATGCTAAAATTTTCATGCAAAATATGACCAACATATTCTTTTGATATTTTTAGGGTGTCAGCTATCTCATGCAATTTCACTTTACGTTCATCTACAATTTTGTTGATTTTTTAATGTTTTCCGGTGTAACCACCTCATTTGAGCGTCCAGAGCGTTCAACATCATTTGTATCTGTACGATCGCGTTTAAATTCAGTATACCAGTAAATGATGAGTGATTTTCCAGGGACAGAGTCGCCGTAGCACTTATCACGCCATTGCTTTGCTTGAACAATATTTTTCCCATCAAAAAACAGTGTTTAATCAACATACGAAATTCGATTTTTTCTATTATTTTGAAAATATCAAAAGTAGCGTCACTAAAACCACTGTAACTTGTAAGCTAATCTTCGAAATATCATGGAATTTTGACTCGTAGCGTTTGAAGGTTGATACTTCCTAAAAATCATATGGATTTTTTGAAGAGAGCGACATCTATGTGCCACACCAAAAACTTTTCAGCCTACATGTTAAACGAGTTTTTTCAGTCTAATTTTGACAAGGCCACTATTTAATAAATATCTCAGCTTTTGTTCGTTGTTATTAGAAAATATTAAGTACATAACCTAAAAAAAGTATTTACTACGACAAATTGAAAAATGTTTTTTTACGGGTAACTTCCGTTTAATTCGATATTACAGCTTGAAATTGTAAGAAAATATAGCTTTTATATTAACAAAACAGTGTGCCAAATTTTATTATGTTTTATGAATCAAAATTATCTTAGCAATCTTCTAACTTTTAAATAATTAGCTCCACGTTAAAATTGTCATAGTTCAGTCAGATTAGATTTAAAATAATAAAACTTGAAAATTTAGTTTTTAAGAGCTTTATTCGTAATATTATCGAGCCCAGGAGCCTTTTTAAAATTTAAATTTCTCATGATGTCAATTTGAATGATAGCACTCAAATATTAATTGATAATGAAATTAGTTTTTAAGATTAATTTTAAACAATGAGTTTATGTATAACAGTCATACTGATTATGTAAATAAAAAAAAATAAGTAAATTGCGTAATAAGCTGACTAAAAATGATTTTGTTAGAATTATTTGTTCGATACGTAGTATAGCTTTGTTTACTGTCATGTATTATAATTTTGTCCTGTAGGAATCAGCTAGTAATTTACAGAGAGTATTTGTTAACCAAAAAGGAATAGTTAGATTGTTTTTAAATTCAAAATATTGACGTTTTTCCGATGACTCATCTTTATTAATTTTAGATCGTTCTATGAATGAAAATGAATTAGACAGCGCCAACCTTTCATACTGCTGCCGATTCAGATAATCAGTCGGATGATTTTGAATATACCAGAAAAACAAGCTCGAGCACCTACACAATAGAACACGAATGATTTTTTAAAATTATAAATATTGTATCTGTAATAATTTTAGTATTAATGTATTAATGGTTTGTCTGTAAAAATTTCTGTTATCTAAATAATAATTTTATTGTAAAACAGATAGTATTTGTTTTAAAATCACTTTTTCATGTTATATTTAAGATAAAATATTGAATAGAAATAAAGAGAATGAACTAGACCTTTTCTAGAGCAAAAGCGAAAAAAAATTGAATTTTTCGTATCAAAAAAATTGAAAAATAAGATAGTTTTTTTGTATATATTTTTTATTTTTTCTTTTAACCATCTCGAAGAGCATAAAATTTTGCATATTATTTTTTTAAAAAAAAGCTTCCTACGACCTTTTGCCCACAAGAAAAGTTCATAATAAGATTTCGACTGAAATGCGAATTTTTACCAATCCTCTTAATATTTGTTAAAATTTGGCACACTTTTTTTGTTAATATAAAAGCTATATTTTCCTATAATTTGAAGCCCTTTTATCGAATTGAACGGGAGTTACCCGTAAAAAAACATTTTTCAATTTGTCGTAATAATTTTTTTTTAGTTTATGTACTTAGTATTTTTTAATACAATCTACGCAGTTTTTTAGGCAATTTTATAACGAGTAAAATGATTTTTTTATCGCATAACAACAAACAGAAGCTGAGATATTTAAGAAATAATAAGCCGAAAGCATTAAAATGTGACAAAATGCACTAAATAGAAGAAGAAAGACCTTGTGGTCAAAATTAGACTGAGAAAACTCATTTACATTATGTTGGCACTATTTCAAAGTAGTTAAATCGATTTACAAGCTATACCCAAAAATCTGACAATCTTACTGCATTTGCCTCGACTATTCGTCTTTATTTTAAATTCTACTTTAACTAAAGGTCATAGTTCGTAACTTTTCAGATTTTAAATCGTTAACTACTTTCCCTTCATTCTTTATGGTAACATATCCACTGTGTTTTTTTTTTCTATCTTGAAGTTTTATCCCTCATCTCATCTGTCTTTCGTGTACTTTCTGGGTCCGAGCTAGTTTTTGCATATCGGCTTTAATCAGTGTCCAAGTTTCAGTTCCATATGTAGGATACACTGATCGTTGCAGGTAGACGAGACTTTTCACGATCCGGGTGGAGACAGGTCTACTTCAGGGACGTGCTCCTGCCTGCGTGAGTTGTCTTGACTTTCTCCCACTCCAAGTATTTGTAAATGTTTGCGGACGGTCTCATTTTTAGCAATCGCAAGATAGCGGATGAGCTGCGCGGGATCGGATCTCTTTATTAGGACCGCCTCTGCACGTAGGAGTGCCAACTTAGAAAAAAAATTCCCTCGGGGCCGCATGCGCGTTATAACCTTACTTTCCGAAAATACCTCGTGCATATATATATATATATATATATATATATATATATATATATATATATATATATATATATATATATATATATATATACAGTCCCTGGCCAAATTATTAGACGCACTGCAAGATTTCATGTAAAATATTAATTACCGAGTGATATTGTATCGTTTTATTATTTTAAATTGATTTGTTTTTTATTTTTATATTATCCAATCAATTACCTATTTATTTGACATAAATAAAACAGCATTAATTTAGAAAAGCATAAGTTTATTAAGTTTTAAAGAAAAGTGAAATTAATGTTAGTAAAAGTCAATATTTAGTTGAGCCACCTTTAGCCGCTATCAAAGCTTTAATTCTGCGCGGCATGCTATCAATGCAAGATTGTACTGTCTCCTGCATTTGAGGATGATGATTCCACACATGAATAATCTTTTCTAGGAGCTGGGTTTTGTTGGTAATCACATCTTTAGCCACTTCTCTTTTCATCAGCTCCCACACATTTTCAATGCGGTTCATACCCGGCCAATCCAACCGAGGGGATTTTTTTTTTCTACCAAAAAAGCTTTAACAGACCGAACAGTGTGGCAGGGAGCTCCATCTTGCATGAAAGTGAATGGTTCCCCATTTGGAAACCATTCTCTGAGCTGCGGAATCAACCGATTTTGTAATACTTCTTTGTACTGATTTTGCCTCATTATTCCTTTGACGACGTACAGACGTCCAGTACCCTTACCGCTGATGACTGACCAAATCATCACTTTGGTGGGATGTTTAACCGTCGGGACGACACAATCAGGATGAAACTTTTCTCAATGACGACGACGCACATACTGAGCTTTATTCTGCAAAATTTCGAATGTGCTTTCGTCACTAAAGCAGACCTGTCAAAAATAGGAAAAATATATAAACTTCCATGTTTATTTGCTTTATTTAACTGAAAATGATAATAATGTATCAATTATTGATTAAATTGCTGTATCTTACCGATCTCCAGAAGTCCACATCTTTGTCTTGCCATTGTTTGGCCCACTTCAGGCGCTTTGCTTGGCCCACTTCAGGCGCTTTGCTTTCATTGCAGCTGTTAACTTGGGCTTCCTGGCGGGGCGACAGGCCTTAAAATCTAATTCTTTCAATTTTCTTCGAACAGTGCGCTCAGAAGCATTTACGCTAGCATCCTGGAGTGGTGATTTTATTACCTTTGTGGTAGCAAATCTGTTTTCTACACAAATTTTCTTCAAACATCTCTCTGACCGTGGAGTGAAAATTGGTTTTCTATCGCATCTTTTCTTTCTTTTCGGGCTTAATTCCTTCTCTGACTCAATTTTCTTTTTTATGCGTCGTACACTAGCTTCAGAAACCTCCAATCTTCGTGATATTTCTCGGTTTGTAAATGTTTTCGCAATCACAAGGGCCTTCACTTCAGCTTTTTTACGTGGTGAAAGATCGCCTTTTCTACCCATAATGAAAATAGTCCAATTACTTTTTTAAAACACTGCATACAAAATAAACTAATAACTGAGTAGTATAAAACTGTTAAACAAACAATCACAGTCCATAAAGCCACAGAAACACGTCCGTACCTGACTCGATTCCGATCGCGACTGATACAGGTTTGTATTTGTTTACGTTCATGTATCACTTTGTCAACACAGTGTTGCGATATGTTAAAAATAAATACAAATATGTAGTCTACAACAATTCTTTTAAATAAAAATCAATAATATTGTAGTTTAAATATACCATTATTGCATAAAAACTCTTAAGAAACATAAAATTACTAAAAAAAATACAGTGCGTCTAATAATTTGGCCAGGGACTGTATATATATATATATATATATATATATATATATATATATATATATATATATATATATATATATATATATATATATTATAATTTACGTTGTTCTTGGAATTAAATCATTAAAACTATTCTTGGATCTGTTATCCATCCAAATCCGGAATGCAGTTCCTCCAAAAATATATGGTCTTCCTAAACTCCATAAAGAAAACGTTCCATTACGACCTTGTATCATGTATCCAATACCCATTTGTTTCACTTTCCAAACATTTGAAAGATATCTTACACAAAATCTTATATAAAAAATGACCACTACATTAAAGATTCTTTCCAATTTAAGGATAAACTTAAAAACATAAAACTTCCAAATAATTATATCTTACTATCACTGGACGACATATCACTATAAACCAGTATACCCATGGCATTAGCCGTTAAAACCATTAAGAAAAACTGGGATAAAATTAAACAATTCACCGATATCCCTATGAGTGAATTTATTAATGCAACAGAACTAATCCTAAAATCGATGTATTTCCAATACGAAAATAAAATTTACGAACAAATAGATGGGTGTGCAATGGGAGCATCTATTTCTAGCGTGATTACACAATTATTAATGGAAGACTTAGAAACTGATGTCATACCAAAAAGAAACTTCAGCATTCCATTTTTTTTACAGATACGTTGATGATTGTTTGACTGCTATACCTGAAAACCAAATTAATTATATCCTACGAAAATTCAACGGATACCACAAAAAGAGTCAATTCACATTGGAAACAGAAGACAACAATAAGATAAATTTCTTAGATGTAACTTTGCACCACATTAATGAAAATATAAAAACTGAATGGTATACTAAAAATACATGGTCTTCTAGATACCTTAATTATGAATCACACCACCCGAATTCCCAAAAAATCTGTAATCATAGATCTAGCAGATAGAGCAATCAAGCTTTCTGACAGAGAATATAGAGAGAGTGCAATAACAAAAGCTAAAGGAGCATTAACACTTAATAAATATCCGATGTACCTTATAAACAAAATCTTCAAACAACGAAAACATAACTTTTACAATACCATAATAAGTAAAAAAACCAACTAACAACATCCATAATACATATATTGCTTTACCGTTTATAAATGGACTATCCCAACCACTCAAAAAACTTTTTGAAAACTACAAAATTCGGTTATGTCACAAATCATATAATCAGCTCTCCAATTTTTCCAGGCTTAAAACCAAAACTCCAAATAATAAAAAAAGTAACATAGTCTACGAAATCAAATGTAATAACTGCGAAGGAATATACGTCGGGCAAACAAGCCAATACCTAGAAAATAGAATCAAAGACCATAAATACAACAAAAAAAAAGTAGTACAGCTCTTACAAATCATGAAATAAATAAAAGTCATTTTAATTTCAAAAATATCAAAATTATCAAAACCGAAATAAATACAAAAAAAGAGAAATACTCGAATTCATACACATACAGATGACGCCCACTGCAATAAACGAAAAAACAGATGTAAATAACTTAACCCGTATCTACCTACCAGTCATATAAAGTCCTTCAAGTTAACTGGTTGTTTGTAGAAAGTAAAAATGTGTTTTTGACAGTGATTTAAAATTAACACCATATACAATGAACTACTTTCTAAGGTAAGGCCCTCATTAATGTATACAGTTAAGTATCTTAAATTAAAAACTACGTAAAGCTACAAATATTTTAACCCCGAAATACACGACAAACTGATTAATTACTTATCTATATTTAATTCTTCTAATGTCATCTTTTAGAACAAATTTTGAAGAAGACCTCTTCCGAAGGTCAAAACGTCAATAAATATATAACAGATCCAAGAATAGTTTTAATGATTATAAAATATATATATATATATATATATATATATATATATATATATATATATATATATATATATATATATATATTATAAGGCGCACATGCTGACGTTGACAATAAAATGTTTTGAACTGTCAATTCGAAAAAATGATACCATCTTGATTTTTTTTAAATGGTAAGCCCTGTATATTATTTAGTTTTTGAGACATACTAAAAATTCTAGATATTATTTGTCTAACATACCATATGTCTAAATTGAACTGTTTTGGAATTATTGATTTTGATATTTAGAATAAAAAAAAAGGCAAAAAAAACTATTAATAAATACTCTAGGTTTATTTTTAAGGGAACAATTGCTCAAAATGTCTACAGTTAACAGCGCGGCAATGACCCAATCTGTCATAAACAACCTGAACAGAGTTTTGCAGAGAATCCGGAGTGATCTGTGCTACTTCATATTGAATTCTTTGTTGTAAATCTTCTACAGTGTCAGGTCGACTTCAGTGATCTTTTGTTTTCAAATGACCCATAAAAACAGAGTGGCGTAAAGTCGAGGCTCCTTGCATATTTATATATATATATATATATATATATATATATATATATATATATATATATATATATATATATATATAAGTAAGTAAGTAAGTAACTACTTTAAAAGGATCCGTAACAAATTAAAATGTTAAATGGAAGTTGTTCTTCATATTAATTATACCATCCAGTGGCATAGTCAGGTTCTAGAGGCGGAAGAGATAGATGACACTAAAAGGTGTTTTTCTAGAAAAGAATAAGAGAGCTTTAATGGGTGATTTTTTTCTAGGTTTAGAGAACGTGCGAGCATATACTTTCTAAGGCTATGACACTGGTGATATCGGCACCAGTAGTAAGGCAAATCGAAAAAGGTAACCGCTGCAACAAATAAAAAAAATCGTTTTCGCTTTTTAAAACTTTAGTCGAATTAATTTATCAAATGTTATTAAAAGTTTAGTCAATCATTTTGGCTTTTTAGTAACTTGTTTTAGCTGTTGTTTTTTTCAGCTTACTTTGATATTGATATAAGATTACATTAGGCATTCGTGAATCTTTGAAACAATGAAGTTGAATAATATGAATACTATATTAACCATGTTTGACATAACAGACTATAGTTTCTAGAGTTTCCTCAGGTATCGTTCTTTACAAGTGATAATCGATGGCCCCTCGCCGACACCTTCACTGTCAGCGCTGTTACGTTGTTTATCTCCGCTCTCTGCCATATTGACACTAACAACTGCTAAAAAAAATCCAGTATTTTTTAGTAAAAGTACGCTTGTTTCTTCATTTTTTTTGGGAATACTAAAGAAATTCTGTCTTGAAGTAAAGTAGCCACGACTCAAACCTAAAAAACAGTTTTATTTCTAAAAATATTGACGATGTAAATCGAATACAGTTTTTCAGATTCAAATGTACTAACTTGAAAATGCGAAAATATACAAATTAAATAAATCCATGTTGCTCAAATTATTGAAATATTCACTTATAGAATAACGATATTTGTACAGTAGCTTTTTGTCTACCCTCCTAAACTTTTCGACATATATCAAAGGGAAAATCTTAAGGTTATGTCGTGGTACATTATTATCTAGAATCGTCAATTACGTCGTTAGGTGTTACGAGGATTGTATGATAAATACCTGGCCTCGGCCAGAGATGGCGCTACTACTATTTAAAAAAGTTATATTTTTCGTAAATATAACCTTTCACAAGAATTGTGTCAAATTTTCAAGTCGCTGCATGATTTAGTTTGTGAATGGCAGCCATTTAAATAGAATAACTTTTGTGATTTTATAACAGTGGAAAAAATTGAATATCGAGCAGTAATAAAGTATTTGTTTTTGAAAAAGAAAACAAATAAGGCGGCACTCAGCCAAGTTTATGGGGACTCCTTCGTTATTGACCATAAAATACTGTACAGTTGAATTCAAACGCGGCCATTCAAGCATTTTTGATGAAGAACGTCCAGGTCGTCCAAATAAAGTCACCACATCAGAAATGATTGAATAAATCCACGATATAGTGATAAATGATTAGAGAGTGAAAATGCGTGAGATTACTGAGACTGTGGGCATCTCAATTGAACGGGTGCAGAACATTTTAACAATTTATTTAAATATTAGAAAGCTTTCCGCAAAATGAGTGCCGTGATTGCTCACAATTGACACTAAAGACGCACGTGTGTCAACTTCAAAAAAATGATTGGCGATGTTAAAGCCCAATTGGAATTATTTTTGGCGTCTATTCATAACTGTTGATGAAACATGGATTCATCGTGCCACATCAGAGACCAAAAAACAGTCCAAACAATGGGTTTTCCGTGGCGAACCGGCGCCAAAGGAGACCATGGCGATTTTATCGGCCAACAAAGTCACGGCCACAGTGTTTTGGGATGCACGCGTCATAATCCACGGCAAAACGATTAATGGAGAGTATTATGTCAACTTATTGGATCGTTTCAATCATACTGTGCACGCTTACACACTTGTGTTATTTCCATGACAAAATTCCATGAATAACGATACGAATTGCTTTCGCATTTACCATATTCGCCAGCGATTATTTCCTATTTCTGAATATGAAACAATGGCTCAGTGAAAAAAAATTTAGCTCAAACGATGAGATGATTGCTGAAACAAACGTCTATTTTGAAGGCTTGGAGAAATCGTATTTTTTAGATGTAATAAAAGAGATAGAAAAACGTTGGACTAAGACTACAAGGAAACTGTGTTGGAAAATAAAATAAATTTTACACATAAAAATATTTTTTTTGTTGCCAAGGCCCGGTATTTATCATACAATCCTCGTAACTTGGGAGCAAATAAGTCTCGACTTAGCATAATCACGTCGCATGCCACAGAAAATTTCGAAAGAGTATTTCATATTAGAAAACTATAAGAATACATCACAAAAGCTATTCTTGCCTGATTGACTAAAAAGCGTTAACTTTAAAATTTGCCTAGTCTGGCAATCAGAAGTTTAAATAGGCAAGACTGCAAGTAAAGTTTTGAGATAAAAATGAAAAATTGTAAAATTCTAAATACTATTATCTTTTCTACCCGCTTCAAGATTTTATTTCTCAATTTTTATTATATATTTTCAACTAGAAAACGGTTCCTTGCTGACATTTACCGTATGAAATATAATCGTGTTAACTATGTTGAGAATCTTGGGATCTCAGTATATATCACCACTTTATCAGACACTTTATTTTTGTACTCTACGCGTGTTTTGCTAACCATGTTAGCTTCATCAGGACCGATAATTTACTGTTAACTGACAAAGCAACCATCCCTCCTGTTGAAGCTGACATGGTTAGAGAAACGCGCGTCGAGAACAAAAATAACATGTTTTGGTATAGTGGTGGTATATACTGAGTGTTAAAATCAAGAGCCAACCAAACAACTCGAAGTTTTGAATTTTATTACGAGTAGACCGCGTCTAACTTTTAGACCATCCTAATGAATTTGGTTCAATGTTTGATGCTGTACAATTGTTAACTAGTCATTGAAAAGGTGAAAATCGAAGAAAGTAACGTGCATGTTATACAAATTCCTTTCTGAGTACTGTTTGACTCTATTCATTTTGATTTCTACCGGAGCAATCCATACTAAAAATATACATCGTGTTAATGCAACACACTCATCTGAGGTTCAGTTTAACACTACTAATACTACCTTCTTTAAGACTCTCTTATATGGAGTAATTAATGTCTTGAGAATGCACTACCCAAGATTTTGTTTGCGCGTGAATACAATCTGCAGCTACTCCAGGACGATATGACCTACTGCTTATTAAAACGCGCCCGGGATCAAGGATTTCCCTGCAATGCATATGCAGTGCCCATACAAGAAATATGAAATTTAATATTGGAAAAATGCCACCGCCTAAGTCCTCTAAGGTAGGTGTCGGGAGACATTAACAATAATATACTAATTGTCAATTAAAAGTCAGTATAACTTGAAATCCTATTTTTCCTGCTCACTATGAAACAAGATTCTCCACTGTGCTCATCAAACATTTTATTTTTAACCTCCACCATTCTGTCAAGTGATGTATGTAAGTTTACATGTTACATTGAAAGAATTATGTTATATTAGATATTAATAAGATTAATGCTAATGAGAACCTTAAATCGTAAAAATCCTAATTCTAAAGATCGATTGTCAAATCACTATTACGTAATGATGCATGCGATATAATGTTATTTTTAATCTTTACCGACTCTTCAATACCGAAGAGAAGTATCAACGACCAAATCTAATTGTTTTAATTAGGCATTCTGAAATCTTTTTTAATGTTTCATACGGAACATTTATAAGATCACTTTGGTGTCTGTCTGTCCGTCTATCACACCCGTTTTTTCACCGGAACCATTTGATATAGAAAGTTGTAATTTGGCACTAATATAAGAATTGATGGCCTCATCAGAGCTGTGTAGTTTTGAAAGTTAAATTTTGACTTAAGGGGTTAGTTTTGGGGGGTGAACTCGGAAGTGAAAAAAAAAATTACCAGGTCATCAAATGAGGTGTCAAATGAAAGTTTGTGAAAAAAACGAGTTCAAAAATATATATAATGTAATACTTGCGCATACTTTTATTTTTAAAAAATTGGGAAAAATCACTGTCCCCCCCTTATCTCGAAAAGTACTGATAAAAAAAAATTTGGAAAAAATTCTGGAATACTTTCCACAGAGTGTAGAGTGAACGAAAATTATCATGAATGCATTAATGTAGATTGAACGAAAATTGTCACGAGTGCATTACCTTTAATAATTCATCTGATATATTTAAAAAACCGAAATTTCAAAGTCATCAGTTTTCAGTAAAGATCGGAAAAAAATTTGTTGAAAATTTATTTGGGATGTATTTTGTGAAATTACTGATCTTTTATACCTCTGTAACAAAATTTTTTATTTTAAAAGCAATCAACGTACAGAACGCTAATTGCGCAAGTCCGACTTGCACTTGACCGTTTTTTTTAATAGACATTTACTACACTGATTAATTTTAGTTTTTCTAGAAGAACAATTTTTTTCCATAGTTACTGAACTATCACCAACATTATGTACTAGTTTAGCTATTTTTTCTAAAAACAACGCACCATAAATTGATAATACATAGTTAAAGAACCATCTGACCAGTAGCATAGCCAAATATGAATTTACATACCTTCTTTCAACATAAATATTTTAGGTTTAATGTAGGTTAATAAATAGGGGATATCAACCCCTATATCCCCCTTCCTGATTATGGCCGCTGCTTTTAATAATTTCTCTATTTTTAATTTTTGACACAACTCAGGTGCTAATCGACGTCTCCTGAGTTCATTTCATAAATGTGTAATTTACCACTTAAAAGTATCCTTCAAAAATATGGAGTATAAAGAAAAGTTTGACCTGGCTAAGTTCAAGGGGCGGGGGGGGGACGATACAGACACAAAGGGTATTTCTTTAAGGAAAAAAGAGAACACTGAAGGCTAAGCTACTAGGCCAAACGACAAACGTGGGGGTACCAAACGACAATCAGGGAGGAACTCTAAAAGTATTAACATACGAGTACTAAAATAAAAATAGCGAATTGTTTCATAAAGTGAGACAATTTAAAAAACGATTACTGGGGGCGAGGAGAGAGGAATTTCTTCACAAAAAAACCCTTTCATATAATAAACCCTTAGAAGATTAAACGCAACTTAAAAATCGATGAATGGAACGTAAATATTTTTCACAAAAAATCCGGATTCTAAGACCTGAACCCCCTTGGCTACGCCACAGCTTTTAAACATTTATTTATTACTTCTAAGGTTTTACTATTCCTTGAAGTTAGGTGAAGATTTCATTCTCCAATGAGCGTAAATTTTGTTTAAGTATTTCCAAAATTTAAAGAAAACTGACTACTGAAGTTTTATTTTATATATGAGACGATTTATGCCAAAATATATCCCCATACAAGTAGCTTATCGTGCAAAATCCATTTTAGTCAGTTTTATTCTAACATTAAAAGAACGGGAGGTCCCAAAATAACACAGGCCGACAAAATTGGACGAAACTCCAGACCTTGAGACCAGAGTATACTTTGCCAAAGATTTTTGGTGTGCTCTATCGGAATCTGACCTGCATGCAAACACGGTTTTTTGCTATATTCGGGATTATATTACACCGCGAACTAATTTTTCTCTACAAAACTCAAAATGTATTTTGAATTTTTCAGATATCTTATTTCTTCTCGGAGAAATCATCTTTCTAGTAGCAACATTGTTTAATTGTTATCATACGTGGTGTCCCATTTTAATGTGCCAGGCTTCTTAATTGAAGAGGCAATAAAATCATATAATTGGGATGACCTTGGAACAGCATTTTGAAGGCCATTTCAAGATCAACTTTGATTTTTTAAATAAGAACCCATATTTTTTACGAGGGAATCATGTTTCTCTAGCAAAAATACACAACTTTTGACCGAAAAATTTTTCTCAATAGTAATTTAGACTCAGAATTCCGACCCGACATATTGGATCGGCCATTTTGAATTTCTTAAGGTTAGAGACAAACCATGACTTGATGGGGTTAAACCGACACCGAATTCGGATTCAGCGTCCCAGAAATCATAAAAACACTACTCTCGCCTGCCGGATCAACTTTTTTTTGGTATGGTTGTAACGAAAACGCAAAACTAATTAATTTCAACGGACGATTTCTCCGAGAAGAAAGAAAATATCTGAAAAATTCAAATGCATTTTGAAGAGGAGGAGTAGTACTTTCAAATGCCCCAACGAGTTTTGTGGAGAAAAATTATTTCATGGTGTAATATAATCCCGAAAAACCGTGTTATTTGCATTTTTAGGTTACGATATCTGGAAAACCTGATGTCGGATTTAGATTCAGTGCACCAAAAATCTTCGAAAAGTATAGTCTAATCTCAGAGTTTGAAAAATGTTGGCCTATGCAATGGACAACCCGGACATACAGTCTATGAATCACCAAACTTGGACATGCCAAATTTCTCTCCATTTCAAAGCTCGTCCTCTAGCCTAGGTAAAGATGATGACAATGTTTGAAATCTCTAAGACACAATATTTTCAGAAGCAACAAGTCTCGTCGCCACTTGATGGGAAACCGCCAAATATTTTAATCCGAAAACAAAGCACACGGTTAGAAAAATTATATTTTATACTACTATCGTCAGGCAAATAATGCTAATACATATAGTGCAGTTGTTAGTTTAGTGGTAACTGAAACAGCACAAATTAAACAGTAACACTGCTGACTCCAGTATAAAGATCGATATCAGTAATTCCTCCCTCATTTTCACGATCTTGCAAAATCAGTATTTTATTTCCCTTACTTTTAATACAAGGGTAAAATCTTATTATTGCTCATCCGATAAGCCACTTGCTTCCTATGTTTGACACATTCCTTTATAATGAAATATGTTTACAGTCGCCATAAAAAATGCCGTGCACAGATTTGTTGCCGAAATGGTTAGACAGTTGACAGAAAGAACGTATACGTGTTTCACACCGCTAAAACCTCATGCATGGCCCTTAATTTTAATTGCTTACATATAGCCCGGTATTTAGTTAAGGTGGAATTATAATGACTACGTTTTAAGAACTAATAATCGAGCTCATTGATTGATGATAACTTGAAAGTCCTGGACAGCGTAAGGTTTGCAGAAACTTGTTATTTATTATTTTCCATATGTTTTGGAACATTCCTAATATTGAATAATACGCTAGAGCATTACCTTTATACTATCAGGAGAGGTATAATAACACACACTATGATGCCATTAGACTAGGGCAGTGCAATGGGTAAGTGTTCAACCTAGGACACGAACTTCAGATTCACCTGATCAGAGTTATGGTAAAATGTGTGCGAATATAGTTATTAAAAAGTATTTTATTCAGGTAATGTGCCTTAAAGAACTAAATTGATATGTGAAGCTTTCACGTACCCTTCAGAGACTTAGTTCCGACGCAAGACACCTACAATTATTTGATTGTGTAATCGCATAAGGAGAAAAGGCGATAAAAATATGTTGGTAAACTTTTTCTTACACAATAACTCAAAAGAAAATATTGTGGTAATTTACTTCTGGTTACGCCTGTTTTAAACTTTTCCGTTAAATACCCACTGAAATCAAATCAAAGAAGGAAGGAAAGTCAAAAACTACCTTTAAATAAATCATTCGCTAGTTCTATGTGAAGATAGTGGGCAGACGTTAATATCCAGTTACTTTGCAAATTGGGAAATATTATCAGCTATTCTTTATAGTTATCTTTTTAGTACAGTCGTGGCAAAAGATAGGTTTTAAATGATACAGAGGTTTCGTAAGATTTTTTACTCGAATTTATGATAAAAAGATCAGAGGATAGTATAAGATAGTTTTACCAAAAATTTAGAGGTAATTATGAATTAATGACAATGACAGTAAAAACAATTAATTATTAATTAACTGACTCGGCCGTTACTTGATGGAAATTCATATTCAATGGGAATAAAACACTAAATTTTTAGTAAAATTTCTACTTTTATTGATTTTTTATACTTGATATATGTTGGGCTAAAACATTAGCTTTATCAAAAGTATGAGTATAGAACAGGGGTGCTCAAACTTGAACGACTGGCGATCTACCTCAATATTGTTAGACTACGATCGATCGACTCTGAGAGGCTGCAAGTAAGGGTGATGCAGGATTGTCGTCTAGTTAGGGCGTATCGTGGCATAGATATTAGTTTTCTACACAATATGCATTTTTTTAGTCAAGGTAAGTGTAGGTCTGCTCTAAAATGTCAATGAAAAAACTCATAATTATTCAAAATTACGAGTATATTGGTTCTTACAAAACAAACGAGTTCTAATGTCTAAACTTAACTAAAGAGTGACTTTGGATGTTGAAGCGTGGCACTACATGTCCTCAGCATACTTTTCATAAGATGGTACGTAATTACCGAGTGCTAATCGCAAGCATGATGACATATGTTCGTCAGTTAGTCGATTGCGATATTTTGACTTAATTATCTTCATTTCAGAAAATGCAGACTCGCACAAGTAAGTTGACCCAAACATTGCCGTCAGTTGAAGGGCGATTTGCCTTAGAATCGGATATTTATCTTCAGATATATAACACCAGAATTTTATATCAGATGCTGTGGCTTTGAGATGTATATCTGATATAATCTGCACTAACTCATTTTCAACAGAACATGAGTCCATGTTAAACTGACTTGCTATTTCAGTAGCTAATTCCTCAATGTTTTTACACGAAAAAGGATAACTCATAAATGATGCGATATTTGCCAATTTACTGAAATCATAAAAACGTATTTCGAATTCGCCCAAAATATCTGATAATTCTACCTCATAAATATCATAATTCAACTGAGGAATCCTTGCTTTCAAAGACGGAAAATTATTCAGATCCTTTCTTTTCAGTTGATCTATCATAAGTTGCAATTTACTTTTGAATGCGTTTATTGCGCTAATCATCTCAATAATAGTTTTTCCTTTCCCTTGAAGCTCCAAATTAAGGGGGTTTAAATGCATTGTGATGTCTGTCAAAAATGCCAAATCAGTCAGCCATTTTCCGTTTTTCAGCATCTGAGTGTCATCACCTCTTTCGTCCAGAAAAGCTGTTATTTCGGGCAATAATTCTTGAAGCCTTTCTAGGAATTTTCCGCGACTCAACCACCTGACGTCCGTATGAAGAACTAAATCAGTGTGTTCAGCTGACTCACTATCTTCCAACTGCAATTTAAAGAGCGGTCGTTGCAAGCTACGTGCACGGATAGAATTCACAATTTTTATTGCAATGCCCATAATCTCCTCCATGTTTAGAACTTTTGAACACAAAACTTGTTGATGTATAATGCAATGGAAGGAGAAAAATGAAGGGAAATCATCATTAGCTCGACACAATGCAACAAAACCGTTTTTGTTTCCAGTCATTGCTGGTGCTCCATCGGTTGTAATGCACACTAGTTTATATATTGGTAGCTTGTAGTTTGTTACAAAATTGAAGAAAACGTCATATATATCTTCGCCACGGGTCTTTCCTTTCAGAGGAATCATTGTCAAAAACTCTTCCTTAGCCGACATGTCATTGAATACCATTCGAATAAAAATACACAGCTGGGCAGTGTATGTCATATCGGTGGATTCGTCGAACTGTAAAGAAAATTATGTACATTCCATGATATCATGTTTTAGTTTATCTGCCATGTCCTGACTCATGACTTCAACACGTCTTGTGACAGTCGGACGAGATAACTGAAGTTCTCTAATAGCAGACATAATCTCTGTTTTATTTTTAAAATCTCCAAATAAAGTCTCACCCGCTCCAATAAATGCTTCCTTCACAACCAATCCATCATCAAATGGTTTCTTGTGTTTCGCCAATATATGAGATATTTTAAATGACACGATCGTTGCAGCTTTTGATTGTTTGGCTGGTCTTGTGAACATGGCTTGTTCTTTTTTCAAACAAGTTATCAAATCACGTACTTTTCGTTTTCTTAATTCACTCTGTGACGAAAAATCCTTTTCATAGTTTTTATGAACCGTTTTATGATGCCTCTCTAAGTTTCCACGCTTAGGTATTGCAACTGACGCACGGCAAATGAGACAAATGCACTTATCCTTTACCATACAAAGGAAAAATTCTTCCTCCCAATCGTTTTTAAAATGATAAGTTTTACTTTTCTTCGCCGCACTCATTTTGGACTATTTATTAATAAACTTTGTATCGATGTATCGCCTTCAAGTTACAACTCAGACTGACTCCTATTCCTGCAGGCGCAACATTTATATCAGCGCAAACGAAGTCTCGAAGTCAAACACGCCGCCCGAAGTTTCTAGAAAAATCGGCGGGAATCAAAAACGCGACTTTTCTTTGACAAATACCGCGCGTTCCTTTGATAAAGCCGCCTTTTGCCGCCAGCAGGGGGTTATTACGATAAAAGAAAGTGATGAGGGGGTTATTCTGGCCTAATTGTGGATCGAATAAATTTTAGTAGTTTATACATTACATTTTGTTTTAGTTACCTAAAACATAATCTGTAAATAGTTCTATATCGGAATTTTTTTCTCGAGATCGACTCAAAAAGCACTCGCGATCGGCTTGTCGATCGCGATCGACCGTTTGAGCACCCCTGGTATAGAACATTAACTTTATCAAAAGTATGGGTATAGAAATCATTCTATACCCACACCACATGTCAAGTATAAAAAAATTAATAAAAGTGGAAATTTACTAAAAAATTTAGTGTTTTATTCCCAAGTAACTATTACGAAATTACTAAATATAGCTTGCATCTTTTAAGAAAGTGAAAACACAAAATCACACTGTTGCTTAAAACATTTCTTATAATCCTAATTGGACAGACCTCTAACGCCCTAACCCATAATATAAGGAATTTAAAACAGCCCTTAGATTACAGCATAATTTTGTTATCTAATGATATTAGAGAGATTTGGCAAGACTTATTTTTCACATGCTTTTGTCCTTATCGTTATCTCAAGCATGCGCAGTATTAACACGAAGGACACAGTACGACAGAAGTGCAATAAAATAAACTAAAAGTAAGGTTAGGTTAGTGTTCATTTATCTCCTGTAAACTTAGGGGATTTTTTTTATTTACCGCACGATCCGCTGATGTCTATGGAACGAGAATGGTTTAGCACACCGGTTATTAGTATTTGCTGGGTCGACACAAGTTTCTAAATTAAAGTTGTGTCTAGCAGGTTTCTATCATTTCCTTCAATATTTCCGAATTAATTCGAATGTACGATAAATAAAATTTCATTCGAAATTAACACTACACAACAGTTATTACCACTGCACCAAACACTTTATTTTTTCATTCGACACGTGTTACACTAACCATGTTAGCATCATCAGGAGCGATTGAGATTAGTAAGTCGACAGTTCGTCATTATTCGTGATAATGCTCATATGGTTAAAAAAATGTGTGTCATGTACAAAAATAAAGTGGTTATTATAGTGGTGATAACTATTCTGTAATGCTATCGTGCCAAAGATTGCAAAATCCCAACATAATCTAAACACTAATTAACTATTATTAGTGTTATTTGCAATAAAATATTTTAATTTTACTCCATCCTCTTAGTGGTTTGTATACCTAAGTAGGAAAGAAACAGGCCCTACCCTAATAGTAATAAGAATAACGAACTTCAAGTAACCTAGCTCTGTTATAAGTTCCTAAATAAGGGAAATCGTTATCCTTAATACAGGCTTCTCTTATTTTGTTTCGATACTGCGCGAGCTCCAAACGGTGGGTGCATGCTTCAAATGACGATAAAGATAGCGGCCTGCCAAAATAAGCGTTGCGAAATCCTTCTATTGCCACAGTGGAATATAGTGGCTTTATCTTGATATCAATCCGTGGCGTAGAAGGGGGGAGGGGGGGGCATATACTGTCTGCCTTATCACTTTAGAAATCAACTTCCAACGTTCTTTTCTTCCTAAAAAAACGTCCTTTATAGATTCATCTGCCCTTCCACTTTTAGAATATTGCCACGCTATTAATACTGATCTGTACTATGGTTTACTAAAAAATAGGAAGAGATCTTTGGGAAAAACTTGTACCATTACTGTCTATTAGAAACCCCCGTAAGTTTATTTTCTTAAGAATTTGCAATTTCCAGATCTGACATAGAAAACAGATCAGGAAAACTTAAGAATAGGTTTCCTAAAAATTTCCAAATTAAAAATTGCTCACAAAATATAATTTTATGTATAGGGTGAGGTAAAGTTTACCCATTGCACAAACGTTTGTATGGAGCATGTTTTGATGAAGGTTTATCTCAATGAAACATTATTCTGTTACCGCAGGAAGGCTAGCAGTAGTTTTTTTGTGGGCTGATATACCAATCTGACTAGTTAACACAGAAAATATTAGGTTTCTTTGTTTAACCATAAGTGTTGTACATATATAAAGCATTTTAGTGTTAAATACCCGAAAATGCAGGCTAAAAGATAGGAATAAGTAAATTTAGGGGTCTTGTGGTAAGAGTAAAGATTGAAGGGGTAAGATTTGGAGAGGTTAGGAATAGGGGGTGGATTAGAAAATAATTTTTTTTTATACAGAGGAGATTTCTTAGTACATTCCATGCCCTGGTGTTGCGTAATACAATAAAAATTCTATTTTATTTAGATCGAAGTGACACTTTTCATTATAATAAGTCACGATATGACCCAGTATGGATATTTACGAGTATTTAACCGACATTTTCAAACTTACCAATAAATTATCGATTAAATTTTTAACAATTGATGATCTGAAGTACAAAAACTTGTTCAGTAAGTTCATCTTATTAAAGAATGACCAAGTCCAAATAAGGTAAAGTAAACTTGGATTTAAAAATATTAAATAATTGCCTGTAAATTATTTATGTCTGCTATTATACACTTAAAAGAAAAATGATGGAAACTTTCTCCAGTTAGGATTTTTCGTTCAAGTGGCTGCTGACAATAAATAATATCAATATGTCGGATTAATTGCATAATTTGGCGAGATTTATTGCTAGTGCGTTACAGAAATTGGTTTTTAGAATGGGGTTTAACATACAACGAGATAGAAAATACAAATAATATACTATTTAAGTACAAGAGAATAAACAAAAATTGGGAAGCAAGAGCATTTTGAGCCTAGGTCAATTTACACTAATTTTTATTAATTAAATAATATATATTCATATGCCATAAATATATGTATTTATTATATTGGTGTACTTTTTTTATCGTTCACCTCCTCACCTGGGGAGGGATTTTACCCTTTTTCATATCCTGAGGATATCGGCAAGGATGTCATAATACCCGTCAACGTTGTCCAAGTGCCGAAACATACATTTTTGTATTTCACGGCACTTTTAGACAACGCAGTAGTGCTGCCACAGACGTTATTGCATTTCTGCGAACAACTACTACCTCTTTGCGTGGCCAGGCCATATATAATTAAATAAAATTATACCGACCTACCGGGATTGGAACCCAAGACTTTCTGCACAGCAAGCAAATACTACGCCTGGAGCCACCGCCGAACTGAGTATCTTATATAGGTGTTCGTATGTAAAGATTTGATTAAATCGTTTCCAATTGCATTCCAATATTATAGGCTTCTACGGACTTAAAAAATGTCATTAAAAATTATTCATTTGTTTAGCCCATTATTTTAAAGATCGCAGCTGTAAATTAATCACTATTATTGTATTTTCTAAAATTACGATCTGAAATTTATCAAATAACTTATTTCCGGATAATAATATCTATGTGTTAATTTAGAATTTTAAAATTAATATTAAACTGAAATGTTTTTATTTTTCAGAATTAGAAACGTCTTGTAAGTACTTCAAAAACTTTACCAAAGAAAAAAGTTGGTAAAATGATTTACCCAGTACTTTCCGTGCAAACATGCAGTTCTAAAATAAATACTAAATTGAACTATCTCACATTGAAGAATAAATAACCTAATATACCACTTTATAGTGAAATATTAATAAAAAAGTATATAAATTTACCTTGTTTAAATAATCAGAAAAGTATTTAACGATTAAATAACTAGAATCCTCTCTTTTAAAATCACATCGAACAAAATATATACTATCTGCCAACTGGTTTTTAGGTTACTCTGTATGGTTATAAGGTCTCAACCCTTACTATATAATATTTATGTTAAAACTGGCAATAAAGCATAAGAACACTGGAATAAAAATATTACGATATATACGCACTGTTTTAGTTCCTTACCTTATCCCTTTCAGCTCGTATATATTTTACTATAGAAACATTATTTTATATTTACAATATCCCGATCAATAAGCAGAATAATTCTCATAATACTATTACAATGACCCCCCCCCCTTGCATCCTCGTCACTTATTAACAATGGGAGTAATAAAGAAAGTAGTATTTCAATGCTTTGACAGAAAGAACTTTGAAAAGACCTGTAACAAGACAAATACACAAAAAACACTCTTCACTCCTCTACCTCCCCTCTCCACCCCCCAAATTATATGTTTTATTGCAAATAATTATGCTTAAAATTTACTCATTCTCCCATCTAAAAAATCTCGTATACAAGATTCTCTCATCTCTTTTACTCTCTTCCCCTATTAAAATTGATAGTAATGAAAAAACATATTCCCATAGTCCAAGAACCCAAAAAAGGGAATATAACACGATGTATATGAAACAACCCCTCTAGCGGTATTAATATACCCGAATTATTTAAAGGATCTATTACCCAATATTTGTGAAATATTCGACCAGTTTGTGTGCACTTATTTTTGAGAGAGTCACGAACCGTTCCGGCTGATATATTCAAGGCATTCGTTCGACTGCGTTTGCCATGACGAATTTTTGGCTAAGCTTCGCTTTATCGGTCCGTCTGAAAGCTTTTGTTTATAGCTTTCCAGATTCTTGAAAGATGATGAATCTTTCAAGAAACTGGAGTTTCTTTCCGATGCTTGCACAGGCAACGCCATGTACCTCAGGGCTATATACTGCCTCTCATTAGGTTTCTATTTTACTTTAACGATCTGCTGGAATAGACCAAAAATTCAATATATGATTGCTGATGAGATTAAGCATTTTTTTATCTTGACCGCTTGAACAACAGCAGCCGGTAAAAATATAGCAGGAAATTTTACAATTTAAGAAAAACCTGGATAAAATTCCATGTAGAGAGATTAAATAAAATTTAACGCTAAAATTGGTTGAGTTTCTGCTATGAATTATTTTCTAGAAAATATTCGACTAATGACAGCCCGCTTGAGTATTAATATTAACGTAGCCTACAATATTCTAATGACCTTTCTGTAGTTAGAAGAAATATCGGAGTTGAGTTACCACTCTAATTCAATTTTGTTAAAATTACTATTAAAAAAAAATACGGGAATAAATGGTCAGTTATATGTATGTAGGATAAAAAAAAATACTTCGGAAGAAGACAGAGTCAGCGTGGAGGTATCTCGAAGGATGGCACTATCATGAGTTTGGTTTTCAAGCTAAAAATATGCTGCAAATTTAGCAGAACCTAAAGAACAGAGCAAACTTAGACGAGTTACCAGACCATTGATGACTTACAATTTTTATGCACTCCTATCTTTCTTGATAACAACAAATGAAAGAAAAATTTAAACTGACTTTTTCTCTCGGTGTCGATTAATTTAACTAAATAATAATAATATTATTCAGTTGTGTGCATTTATCATCAATGATTAATTTCATAAATTCTTAATTGTGAGGTACAGACCCGCACAACGTTGTAACTCCATAATACTGGAGGCTAAAGTAAGTTTTCTTCTTTCAATATGTATCGAGAAGAAATAAAATTTTGTAATTATTATATGCAGGTAGTATGTAAATGAAAATTATTATAATTTCCTATAATACTTCAGAAGTATTATGGCAAAATAAATGGAGAAATGTAGCCCAACCCAGAAATCATACAGTGTTTGTTTAATAGGAGGGTTACACAAAAATATGTTGCATGTCAAAATGTACGTAAGGTATAAAAATTAATATAACGTTAAACTTGTGAGTGGAAATTTCTATAAAAATACGAACACATTCATCGAAACTTTGGTATTTATGGCTAACTTGCAAATTAGATATAAAGTTAAATAATTAAAGGAAATCTTTCGCACGAAGAGAAAAAAAATAGGTAAAATGCTTATAGAGATATTTCTTCTGTGTCAATTGCTGAAGTGATGCTGACATTTCGCCGATCAGCCTGTCGGCTTCTTTAGAACTTGTTCTGAAAACTAACGTCTTCAGAGCCTAACACAAAACTGAGTTAATTCGGCTTGCATACCTCTTTTTGTATTAGTGAATCGAGTTGGGGGGTGGGCGAGGCTTTATAGAAGATCTGTTCCCAAATTGGTGGAGGATAAAGACCAGTGTCACGAATTTTCCTAGGATAAAAAAATTGTTGCAAGGATCTTTAATTGGTCAAAGAGAATGTGATGTCCTATTTCAGGTATTCTGCAAGTGCTGAATTAGAGCTATTAAGAGGACGTACTGCCTTTTGATGTTTTTTAATTCCAGTACATATTTTTCTGTTCGTTTCGCCCATATAGGTTTTCCCACAGCTACGTGGAATAGTGTAGGCTCCTGGGTGTTCGAGGAGAATCTTATATTTGACAGATCTAAGTACGTAGAGAATCGTGTTATTATTTTATGTTTACGTAGAATTTTCGAAATGCGATCTGTGACATTCTTATTGTATGGAAGGACTACAATTCCAAGAGGCTGATTTGCTTGACTTGTAGTGTTCAGAGACACCTGGGGAGATGTATGTTTTGGACTGGAGCGTTTTATATCTCGGTACTGTAATTTTTTAAATTAAAGAACAGAATTAAAATGCTTTAGTTCTGATTGAAGAGATTCTGACTTAGAGTATAATACAGCTCTATGAACAAAGGAGTTGATGACAGTGTTTTTGGGCGGGATAGTGTTACAAAGAAGCATTTAGATATCTATCCATTTGAGTGAGTTTCTATATATTGAGTGGTCTAAGGTCATATCTGACTTTCCATTAATAAGAAAATCTAAGAAAGGGAGAGTATTATTAGTTTCAATATCAGAGGTGAAGTGGATATTTGGGTCTAAAGAGTTAAGATGATTCGGAATACTTTGAAGATATTCTTGACCGTGTAGTCAAATTACGAAACTATCATGAACGTATTGTTTCCAGAAACAAGCCATCGACACGTTTTATCTTTAGCCGAAAGTTTGAAAACGATTCGTTGATGATTTTTGATTAATGATTTGATAATAATAATGGACCAAGAGCAATGGGAAACAAAGTGGCGTAAGCAGTAGCAATGTGCCTCTTTGACAGGTTCATCTGGCACAGAAACTGTTCACCTTTCAGATATCTTAGGCCGTCGCTACTGGTCCATTATCCAATAAGGCCCAATTCGAATATACCATTTTTGGCGTGAACGGTAGCACCGTAGGCGTAGTACAGTATCATTAGCCAGTTCGGTATGACTTGCGCTCAATGATTTACAGAAGCCGATGTTGGCCCAGGGACCCGAAGGGCCTTTTTTTCTTGACTCAAGAAAAAGGGCCCCTTGGGCCTCCGAGCCAACATCGACTTCTGCTAATCATTGAGCGCAAATCTTACTAAACTGGCTATCATTCGCGCTAAAAATGGCATATTCGAATTAGGCCTTATTGGATAATAGGTCAGTAGCGACGGCCCAAAATATTCGGAAGGTAAACAGTTTCTGTGCCAGATCAACCTGTCAAAAAGGCAAGTTGCTACTGCCCACGCCACTTTTTTTCCCATAGGTCTTGGTCTATAATACTCTCCCTTTCCTAGAGGTTCTTATTAATCGAAAGTCAGATATAACTTTAGGCCACTCAGTATATAGAAAGCCGACTCACACAGTTAGATATGGAAACGCTTCCCCGCATCACCATTCCGCCCAAAAACACTCAATTATCAACTCCCTTGATCATAGAGCTGCATTATTCACTCATCCACAATTTCTTCAATAAGAACTAAAATCAACATCCTGACTCCGTTCTTCAATTAAACATTTTTCAGTACCTCCCCAGGCAGCAGATCAGTCTCTTGGAACCCTAACCCTTCCATAAATTAGGAATATCACAGAGTGTATTTTGAAAATTCTACGGAAACATAAAATAATATCATGATTCTCTAGATACCCTAAACTCAATTTGTTAAAAATAAGATTCCCTTCGAACACCCAGGGGCCTTCAGTTCCCCATGTAGCTATGGTAAAACCTGTATCAGCAAAAGGAGCGGAAAAACCTGCAATAGAAGGAAGGGATATTAAAGGGCAGCATGTCTTCGTAATACTTCCACTTCAACACTTGCAGAACATCAGCATGAAACAGGGCCCCAGATTCTCTTTGACCAATAAAATATCTTTGCAATAAATTCCTTTTTATTTCCTAGTACAATTCGGAAGTACATTGTAATATGTGAACATCCCAAAAACCTGACACTGGTCTTTACCTCTCCCCCCCCCCAATCCAGTCTATTAATACAAAAAGGCATGTGCCAACTGTATTAAATTAGTTTCGTGCTAGGTTCCGAAGAAGTTTGTTCTCGGACGAAGCTCTGAAAAAGCCGGCAGGTTGATCGGCGAATCTTCAGCATCACTTTGTCAATCGAGAATGGAGAAATTCAGGAGAATTATACCTATAAACTTTGTAAGCTATGGGAGTTTCCTGTAAAAATAGGTAAAATGGTTTATTCAGTAATTCATTGCAAACACTAAAACTTCTAAAATTAATACTGAATTTGATTTCGTCTTTCTCTTTCTTTTAATCCAAGCATTACAAGTCACATTTAAATTATGTTCATTCGGCAGGATTCAACATTATTAGCGATCACCAATATGGCTTTCGTAAATATAGATCAACAGGAGATCTTTTGACTTATGTAACACATGTTTGGAACAACGCAATTGAACACTTTGGAGAATCTCGAGCGGTTGCTCTTGACATATCCAAGGCATTCGACCGTGTTTGGCTCGAGAGACTGTTGGCTAAGCTACTCTCTTATGGTATGTCTGAAAAGTTCTGTTTGTGGCTCTCATGTTTCCTTAGGGAGCGTTCTTTACGAGTGGCAGTCGAGGATTTCTTTCTAACACCTTCACTATCAACGCCGGTGTGCCTCAAGGCTCCATATTGTCTCCTGCTCTCTTTCTCATTTACATTAACGATCTGCTGAAAAAGACTGGGAATCCAATCTACAGCTTTGCAGATGACAGTACGCTTATCTCTTCATTCACTTTGAACACTCGGACATCGGCTACTCAGGCGAATATCCGCAGACAGCAGGAAGTCATTCAACTTAACAAAGACCTGGAAGAAATTCTATCTTGGGGTAACAGCAACCAAGTGGAATTTAACGCTACAAAAACCCAGGCAGCAGTTTTTTCTAAAAAGGTTAACGTTGCTGAACCCGACATAGTTATGTCGGGGCACTCCATTCCCCTAGCATCGTCACTCAATTTGTTGGGCGTTAATTTGGGAGCAAATATGTCCTGGCATGAACATGTTGCAGGCATAGCAAGGAGAGCTTCTCAAAGGTTGGGAATATTATTTCAAACCAGAAAGGTTTACACTCCACAACAACTGTTCATTCTTTATAAAGCTCAAATTCGACTAACTATGGAATACTGCTCCCATGTTTGGGGCTCCGCTCCCAAACATACACTGCATTTGTTGGATTCTGTCCAGAGAAGAGCTGTGCGTCTGATTGGAGACCCGGAACTAACTGGCGGCCTTGATTCTCTGGAACATCGAAGAACGGTTGGCGACTTGAGGCTATTCTACAAGTATTTTTATGGAAAGTGTTCGAAGGATGTAGCCCGTTTAATTCCTCCCAGAGCGGTGCATGTCAAAAATACATGTCGCGCTAATACTAATACTAATAATCCGTATGAGGTTTAGCTTGTTACTCCGCGTACAACGCTTTTCAAGCAGTCTTTTATGTGGAGAACATCATCCCTTTGGAATAATTTGCCCAAAACTGTGTTTCCCACCGAGTACAATTTACAGCAATTCAAGAACAACGTGAATCGCTTTTTCTGCACACGTGTCGCTCCAGTAGCGCTTTAGGGACTTCCCTGCAGCACGTGTGCTAGACCAATAAAAAAAATATGATTAAATATTAATCACAAAAAAGTTAAGAAGGGGAAGAGCTTCATAGATTTTTTTAAACTTAAACCTGAATTACTTCTCATCACTTTCACCCTCTTTCCCTAAAGCAATATCGCTCAAACACTATAGTTTCTTCCCTACTTTAAGTATTACATGTAGGAATAGACGATGATGCATTTTACCTATCAATAGTCGATGGCAACCCACCTATCGATAATTTTAACTTCGATAAATCATATAGATAACTATCTATATATCATCAATTATTTTAATTATCGAGATAGTTGTCAATATATTTGGTTTCAATAACTAGTGATATATTGAAAAAAAAATCCCATCTCTAATTACATTTGTACTATATTTAAAATCAGTATCTCTTTTTATGGTATCAGAAATGCAATACTTCCCTAACGAGTGCTTTATTTCGCGCACGTCAAAAATTTCACATGGTGTAATTTTAGTTTCCTTGAATTACATTTTTTAAGGCACCCCGTTTAATTTGTTTTAATAGTAGCGAAATTAATTTAGCGACATACAGGAATAGTCTTCTGAAAAATGTTTAATATATTAAATTGTAATAAACTTTTTTAATGCCCGTTACAAAGTTTATGCCAGACACTGCATATAGTATATAGGTATATATATATATATATATATATATATATATATATATATATATATATATATATATATATATATATATATATATATATATCAATCGGTTTTATAACGTCTTCCGATGCCTAATTTCCACTCCTCCCGGTTTCTTCATTCCTCCTCCTCCAGATCTCTCTCTAGTACTTCCTTGTTGATTCTTGCTCTCCAGCTTTGGCGTAGTCTTCCTCGCTTTCTTTTTCCATGAGGGTTCCAATTTAAAATCTTTTTAGGTAGTCGATCTTGTGATATTCTCTGTACATGTCCGTACCATACCAACTGTTGGGTTCTGATTTCGTCCACTATATCGTGCTTTATTTCGAAAGCTCGTCTTATCGTGTCATTTGGTATGCGGTCTTTTCTGGATTTTCTGGCTGCTCGTCTCCAGAAATCCATTTCTGTAGCTTTTAGTATTTTTTCTGTTCTTTCCTTCAATGGCCACACCTGGGAGCTGTAAGTTATTATACTTTTCACTATTGAGTTATAAATTCTATTCTTATTTTCAATGGTTATGTTTTTGTCCCATAGTATACTATTAAGCATTGCAATCGCTTTTCTTCCTTGGATATTCCTCTCGAATATTGCTTCTTCCAGTGTTCCGTCCCTAGATATTCTCGTTCCCAAATACTTATAACTGGCACAGTGTTTGATGGTGTCCTGTGGCCAGTTTCAAATCCTGCTGTTGTCCTCCGACGCACATGTACTCGGTCTTTTTAATATTGACTTCTAGGCCCCATTTTTCATATTCCTCCATAAGTTTTCGTGTCATGTATTCCATATCATCGATGTCCTGAGCAACTACTACCTGGTCGTCTGCGAATGATAGCGTGTACAATGTAGTATCGTCATCCAGTGGTAATCCCATACTGCTGCATTTCCTTTTCCAGTTCTTCAGTGCACTCTCCAAATAGATTTTAAATAGCGTTGGGGATATACAGCAGCCCTGTTTGAGACCCTTTGTGACCTGAAACCCTGTTGTTATACCATATTTGGTTTTCACACTACTTCTTGCGTCTTGGTATAAGGATTTTACGGCTTTAATTATTTCGGTGCTTACATTACTCTGTTGTAGTGTTTCCCACAATCTCATTAGGGGCACGCTGTCGTAGGCCTTTTTTAAATCAACATGAGCCGTGTAGTTTTGAAAGTTAAATTTTGATTTAAGGGGTTAATTTTGAGGGATGAAATCGGAAGTGAAAAAAAAATTTTACTAGGTCATCGAGTGGGGTATTAAATGAAAGCTTGTAAAAATACGAGTTCAAAAATTTATATGTCTTACATGCGCACACTTTTCTTTGTATTATTTGGAAAAAATCGCGAAAAGTCGCGGTCCCCCCCTTTTACCTCGAAAAGTTTTGAAAAAATTCTGTATTTTTGCCAAATTGTGTCGGCCAAATAGTTTTTTTTTTATACCATATAAATTTTCAAACGTAATGCACTCGTAATAATTTTCACTCAGCTCAGAATTTTTTTAAAAATTTTGGATCAGTTCTTTTCGACCATTTTTTTTAAATGATACAAATAAAAGTGTGCGCAAGTATTACATTAACATTTTTTTACTTCTGATTTCACCCCCTAAAACTAACCCCTTAAGTCAAAATTTAACTTTCAAAACTACAGGGCTCTAATTGGGCCAATGCCTATATTTGTGTCAAATTTTAACTTTCTATGTCAAATAGTTTCTAAGAAAATCGGATGTGATAAACAGACACCGAAGTGATCCGATAAGTGTTTCCGTACGGAACACTAAAAATATTACATTAGTCAGGAAAAAAATCTTGAATATACCTACAAAAATTCTGGTAGAATATGCATAAGATTTTAAGCAAAACGATTATAGATATGTCAAATTTTTGTAACTTTTTTTCTTTAGTAACTTTTTTTCCATATAGGTGATCCTGATTCTTTTGATAACAGCTTCTTGTAGTACGTGTCGTTCCCCTTATTGCGATATTCACGTGTCGTACAAATAATTATTGTTCTAATAGGATATGAAAAATTTACCTAAATTAAATCCCTTATTAAATAATTTTATAATTCCCCAGGGTATTTTTAAAAAAATTATTACACAGAATTTATGCTATTCTCAGAAATTATATTTTTAAAATTTAGGCAACTCGAATACTTCCTTATCTTTTTACATAATTTAATGTAATTATTAAAACCAATTTGTTAGAAAATATTGGAAACTGTTGGTAATTTTTTACCTTGAAATATTTTTATTTACGGGAATTTTAAAACGCTTCTAACCAACCATATTTAATTCCTGTTAAAGGTTTAAATATTATTTATGCGAGGTATAAAGCTCAGACACAAAAATCACAACTAGCGACGTGTATATTACACAACATTATAAATTAGCTATGTATACTTAACTTAGTACTTATTATCTAAGGTTAAAATTATACCCGTAAACAATCATGTTTAATAACACTGCAACGGTACACATATTAAATAAAATGGGTTGCAGATTTAAAAAAGGGCATGAATATTATTATCACTTCCTGTGTGACTACATTTTCAATGTCATCTCGCCTGCTCTAGTCATAACTGCAACATATGTCCGTTAGTGTTCTAAGAAAAAACATTCTACTGTTTTAACATCTTCATTGTAGAATTGTATTTTATCGTAAATGATTCAAGCTTATAAGAGCATACCAGAGGCGTATCAACAGCATACTGGAAAGCTAAGTGACTAATTAATTATACTTTTGCCCTAATATGTTCCACAAAATAAAAAAAAAAATATGTCTGGAGTACCCTAACCCATAGTTTTTTTTTTAAATCTGACTTATTAGCAAGAAACTAATAGGTTATATACCATATTTATTGTTTTGTCTTCTTGTTTTGGAGCCCATAAAATAAGGTGCTCATTATTGAATGTTTTATTATTATAATCTCCTTCTTTTTCTTACAACGCCGTCTGCGCATGAAGGTTGGCGATCCATATAGCTAAAAGAACTTTAGAGACTGCTGATTGAAAAATATCACCCGAAGTACATCCAAACGACCTTCGCATGTTTTTCAGCCAAGAATTCTGTCGTCTTCTGAGCGATCGCTTGTTCTTTATTTTGCCTTCCATAGTTAAATGTACCAGTTCGTATTTTGGGCCCCTCATTTTATATCCGAAGTACAGTAGAACTCCGATTAACCGAGTCGCGATTATCCGAGCTCCGGATTAACCGAGCCGATCTAAGAACCTGATTATCCGAGGTACGCGCGTCTATGCTGCGTGTTAACCGAGCTTTTAAAATATGTATGTACATATTTCCATTAAAAATCGTCGGGGCCTTCGGGGAATCCCTCTGCCCCTGTGAGGGTTCCCCTATTTATGTTTTTGGACTCTTTCAGCATGTAAATTTGCGTGAATGCAGTGCGTTATAGCGTTTACTACAAAGAAGTACTAGTATACTCACATAATTTATTTGGTTGGAGTTCTGGTAGTTAAGTGTAATTAATACGAACTGCTTTGTTTGAATTTTTGTTTGTTGTGTTATAATGGAGCAAAACAAGCGTAAAAGAATCGTCGTTCCTATTGAAGAAAAAATTAAAAGCCATCAGAAGAATTGAAGCAGGAGAGACAATTTAAAGTTATTGCACGAGATTATGGAGTAGGTGAGGTAACAGTTGGAGATTGGAAAAGAAACCGCACAAAAATAGAAGAGTGGTGTATAAATCAAGCCTCCTCGTCCTCAGGAAGAAAATCAATGAAAACCAGCGACTATGAAAAGGTTAACGAAGCTTTATTCATGTTGTTTAACCAACAGAGATCAAAAGGTGTGCCTCTGTCAGGTCCAATTTTACAACAGAAAGCAATAATGATTAGTAGGCAATTCCCAGAGATAGATCAGTTTACCGCCAGTTCTGGATGGCTTGACCGCTGAAAAAAACGGTATGGTGTACGACAACTGACTGTATGTGGTGAAAAACTTTTTCTGCTGATGTGTCATCAGTTGAGAAGTTTAAGCAGAACTTTAAAAACCAAATCGAAGATTGTGGATACACATGTGATCAAATTTACAACTGTGACGAAACTGGTCTGAATTATAAAATGCTTCCATCAAAAACATTGGCATCTCGACAGGGAAAATCAGTTCCTGGGCACAAACGAAGTAAGGAAAGATTAACTATAATGGTATGTTCCAATGCATCTGGCAAGCACAAAATCCCACTGATGGTGATTGGCAAGTCTGCACGTCCAAGAGCTTTAAAAGACAAAGTTTATTTGAATTAATGCAAAAATTGCGAGGTTGCGAAAATGTGACAAGAGAAGATGTTGTTGAATGGATTACAGCAGATGATTTAGAAGAAGAAATGAGTATTGAAGAAATAACGAATGCCTTTCAAGAAACCGAAAATCAGATGACGATAACGATGACTAAGCGGCGGTGGATGGACAGTCTCCCACTAAGATCTCTCATTAAGAAGGTTTTGCTTCTTTGGAAAAAGCTTTGAGGTATATCGAACAACAACCAGAGGCAACCCCAGCGGATTTGCTTCTTCTTAATAGATGGAGAAACATTGCAGCGAGAAAAAAAAGATGCAATATGAAACAGAAGCGCATAGATACCTATTTCACTGTTTTATAATTTATGTACCTATTTATATGTTAAAAACGTTAATACATCGATTTAAAGTATTGGTGTTTATTTTTTGAATAAATAAAAAACAGATCCGGATTATCCGAGTTTTCAGTTATCCGACGGTGCCCCCCATGTTACCTCGGATAACCGGGGTTCTACTGTATTGAGTTTTTTTTACTTTTATGGTTATTAGTAGTTCTTTCGCTTTATTCGCTCTTTCTAGTATTTCTGTGTTTTTTATTTTCTCTACCCAGCAGATGCTAAGAAGCGTACATTTCAAATGCTTCCAGTCGTTCGTCTAAGTAAGGGTCGAGAGTCCAGTACTCGCATCCATACAGTAACACGAAGAATACATATACGCTCTCATCATTTTCATTCGGAGTTCGTTGGAAAATTTATTCATATTCATGGATGTCACTGGGGCTTATTCAATTCTGGATCCAACTTTTCGTTTATATTCGTTCCCAAATATTTAGATGTGGGGACCTGTTCTACGGTACTATGTACGAGAGATGCATTCCTGTTTTACACCCTGGGTTATTTTTATGGTTTCGGATCTTTCTAAGCCAATTTTAACTTCTACTGATTGATTCCAGAACAGATTTTTTTTATGATATTTACATCTGTTTTGCTATATTTGTTGTTTCCAAAATATTTATTATTTTCTCATGTATCTCACAATCGAAAGCTTTAATATAATCTATAAAGCATGCATAGACATCCACATTCATATTTTTACAGCGCTGAACTAGTACATTTAATGAGAATAAAGCTTCGCGTGTACCTATGCCTTTTCGGAATCCAAACTGTGTGTTGTCTATTTCTGCCTCACATTTTCTAGATACTCTGGTATGAATGATTCTTAGAAATATCTTCAAAACGTGAGACATTAAACTTCATCCAGTAGTAATCTTACAAGTGAGAAAAAATACGGGATCAATTTTCTCTTTCAGTAAAATAAACCTCGAATTAGTGGAAGATCTTATTCAGGAAAACACAAAAGAAAATTATAGAAAATATTTATATGAGCATAGCAAACAAACAAGGAAGGCCTAAATTATCCCAGTACCAGGCTGTACCGGTAGAAAACACATCCTGGGTAGTTCATTCGGTCTTGTATTAGTGCGACGTATCTTCCTAGCGTGCATTGTTTGAGTCTAACAAATATAGAGTATATTTGAAATCAGAGTTCCGAGTTTGAAACAGTATTCCATCAATAGTTCAATTTGTGCTTTGTACGATATTAGAAACTATTGGGAAGTGTACAGATTTTTAATACCAAAAATATTAAGAGCTTATGTTGCTCGCAAGTATTTCATCTCGGCAAAAGGCTTGTTTTATAGTCTAGTTGTATATCTTTTATGACATGATGTCTAAAAGTAATATCGAGCATTTTTGCCGTACATTACGAATGATATTTTTTCTTAGACAACGACAATCGAGCCTGAAGCGGAGAGTTCAGCTAGCTCGCCTTTGCGTACTGAATAAAAAATATTTGGATTGTTCCAAATGAAGAGGTCCTCTATGCAATGTGCACCGGAAATACACCCATATTCTCAGTAAGCGTACTGTAATAGAATATATAAAAAGTTTTAATTAAAATAAATCTAGATTTCAAAACGATTGCTTTAATGATGTACAGAATGTTATTTAGACTGTTATTAGATTTCACAAATATTAATTTTGGATATAAACTAATGATTTTTATTTAATAAAACAATGAAAAAAAAACCTAATTATTTATATTTCATAAAACAACGAAAAATACGACTTAATCAATGTCCAATACTAATTAGTGAGCCTTATTATCAAAATATTCCTTCTATAGTTCGTCTCGTAAATAGTAATCTTATATATTTTTTACCAAGGTATCACTAATACACGAGGCGCGTTTTTGTTCAAGAAAGTATCGTTTTGAAATATGGCCGCTGCAGCAGTCGTAGTTCCACGCATGCGCGTTGAGTACCTGCATCTATTGGCTAGCCACAGACGCCATTACGGAAGCATTTGTGCGAGTTTACGTTTGTTTGTGCGTGTTTAAAATGCCTCAGCCCATTGAAAATCCCGCCGGTTGTGAAAGACGCGCTGTAATTCGTCTTTTAAATGTAAGAGACGTAAAGGCGGGGCCGAAATTCATCGACAAATTAGTGTAGAGCAGGGGTGCTCAAACGGTCGATCACGATCGACAAGTCGATCGCGAGTGCTTTTTGAGTCGATCTCGAGAAAAAAATTCCGATATAGAACTATTCACAGATTTTGTTTTAGGTAACTAAAACAAAATGTAATGAATAAACTAGTAAAATTTATTCGATCCACAATTAGTCCAGAATAACCCCTCATCACTTTCTTTTATCGTAATAACCCCCTGCTAGCGGCAAAAGGCGGCTTTATTAAAGGAACGCGCGGTACTTGTCAAAGAAAAGCCGCGTTTTGATTCCGCCGATTTTTCTAGAAACTTCGGGCGGCGTGTTTGACGGGAACATTCGAGACTTCGTTCGCGCCGATATAAATGTTGCGCCTGCAGGAATATGAGTCAGTCTGAGTTGTAACTTGAAGGCGATACATCGATACAAAGTTTATTAATAAATAGTCGAAAATGAGTGCGGCGAAGAAAAGTAAAACTTATCATTTTAATAACGATTGGGAGGAAGAATTTTTCTTTTGTATGGTAAAGGATAAGTGCATTTGTCTCATTTGCCGTGTGTCAGTTGCAATACCTAAGCGTGGGAACTTAGAGAGGCATCATAAAACGTTCATAAAAACTATGAAAAGGATTTTCCGTCACAGAGTGAATTAAGAAAACGAAAAGTACGTGATTTGATAACTTGTTTGAAAAAAGAACAAACCATGTTCACAAGACCAGCCAAACAATCAAAAGCTGCAACGATCGCGTCATTTAAAAATATCTCATATATTGGCGAAACACAAGAAACCATTTGATGATGGATTGGTTGTGAAGGAAGCATTTATTGAAGCGGGTGAGACTTTATTTGGAGATTTTAAAAATAAAACAGAGATTATGTCTGCTATTACAGAACTTCAGTTATCTCGTCCGACTGTCACAAGGCGTGTTGAAGTCATGAGTCAGGACATGGCAGATAAACTAAAACATGATATCATGGAATGTACATACTTTTCTTTACAGTTCGACGAATCCACCGATATGACAGACACTGCCCCAGCTGTGTATTTTATTCGAATGGTATTCAGTGACATGTCGGGTAAGGAAGAGTTTTTAACAATGATTCCTCTGAAAGGAAAGACCCATGGTGAAGACATATATGACGTTTTCTTCAATTTTGTAACAAACTACAAGCTACCAATATATAAACTAGTGTGCATTAACAACCGATGGAGCACCAGCAATGACTGGAAACAAAAACGGTTTTGTGGCATTGTGTCGAGCTAATGATGATTTCCCTTCATTTTTCTCCTTCCATTGCATTATACATCAACAAGTTTTGTGTTCAAAAGTTCTAAGTTGCTCTTTAAATTGCAGTTGGAAGATAGTGAGTCAGCTGAACACACTGATTTAGTTCTTCACACGGACGTCAGGTGGTTGAGTCGCGGAAAATTCTTAGAAAGGTTTCAAGAATTGTTGCCCGAAATAACAGCTTTTCTGGACGAAAGAGGTGATGACACTCAGATGCTGAAAAACGGAAAATGGCTGACTGATTTGGCATTTTTGACAGACATCACAATGCATTTAAACACCATTAATTTGGAGCTTCAAGGCAAAGGAAAAACTATTATTGAGATGATTAGCACAATAAACGCATTCAATAGTAAATTGCAACTTATGATAGATCAACTGAAAAGAAAGGATCTGAAAAATTTTCCGTCTTTGAAAGCAAGGATTGCTCAGTTGAATTATGATATTTATGAGGCAGAATTATCAAATATTTTGGGCCAATTCGAAATAAGTTTTTTATGATTTCAGTAAATTGGCAAATATCGCATCATTTATGAGTTATCCTGTTTCGTGTAAAAACATTGAGGAATTAGCTACTGAAATAGCAAGTCAGTTTAACATGGACTCATATTCTGTTGAAAATGAGTTAGTGCAGATTATATCAGATATACATTTCAAAGCCACAGCTTCTGATACAAAATTCTGGTGTTTTATATATCTGAAGATAGATATCCGAATCTAAGGCAAATCGCCCTTCAACTGACGGCAATGTTTGGGTCAACTTACTTGTGCGAGTCTGCATTTTCTGAAATGAAGATAATTAAGTCAAAATATCGCAATCGACTAACTGACAAACATATGTCATCATGCTTGCGATTAGCACTCGTAATTACGTACCATCTTATGAAAAGTATGCTGAGGACATGCAGTGCCACGCTTCAACATCCGAAGTCACTCTTTAGTTAAGTTTAGACACTAGAACTCGTTTGTTTGTAAGAACCAATAAACTCGCAATTTTGAATAATTATGACTTTTTTTTTCATTGACATTTTAGAGCAGACCTACACTTACCTTGACTAAAAAAATGCATATTGTGCGGAAAACTAATATCTATGCCACGATACACCCTCCCTAGACGACAATCCTGCATCACACTTACTTGCAGCCTCTCAGAGTCGGTCGATCATAGTCTAACAATATTGAGGTAGATCGCCAGCAGTTCAAGTTTGAGCACCCCTGGTGTAGAGGGTGTTTAAAAATCATAATAGAGTATATACTACTTTGTATCACTCAAACATTTTTTTTTATTTTATGAAGAGAAAAGGTGTACCTTTTCTCTTTATAAAATAATTCTCCAAGTCCATTCAGTAAAATTAATAATTTGTTATCGGAATACATCCTGTATAAATATCAGGTCTAATAATAAATAATGTATTTGTTTTGGTACACTTTAGAACTATTTATTTATGATATGAATAACAATTAAGTTATAACATAATTACCATTATTTTCGACTATTTCTGCTCAGTGTTTTGTTAGGTTTTTAATTTGTGTAGTATAAATTCTTGAGGTTTTGAATGACTGATAATTGATGAAGTTCCTCCACATCGCTGGTGATCGTTTAATTAGTTGGTAGCACCTCGAAATAAGTTGTACCTCTAATATTCTAGACGTACTTTTCTTGATGAGAGTTTTGAAGCCTCACTTGTTATTAGTATCACCTTTTTAAATTTACCTACATTTCTAGTCTGACTTAATTCATGCGAAACTCACTTTCCAGACGTTTGAAAACGTTACCAAGCAATCGTATCTGGTTGGAAATTGTGTTTTTAATTGCAAATTCGGTTGTAGTATTTTTTTTTGGTGGATTGATTGAGGGTTTTAAAACAAAAGGTTTTTTTTAGAGCTTTTAAAAGATTTAATAATTAATGAAAACAACTAAATTTAAAAGTATCTATTTTACAAATTTGTGGTAATAGATTACTTACATAATTAACCAAAAACAAGAATTACTAATTTTAAAACATCAAAATTCAAAATCTAATTTAAGGCTGTTTTTAAAACTAACGTTTTCCAACCGGTTGAATATGGCGGCCTTTCCTGTGTTTTTTCTTTACTACTCTTCACGCAAGGGAGGCATGTGCCCTATCCTCTCTATTCTCTGAATGCTCTTCATCATTTTTTTGTTACCAAATTTTAAACAGGAAAACAATATTTTTTAGGTTCAAAACGTGTTTGCCAAGTTTAAGACTTCCTGAAAATATAAAGTATTTTTTGGTTAGGTCGTTTGCGTATACAAAAAAAAAAAAAAAAAAAAAAAAACGAATTAATTATTAATAGACCTGATTTATGAATTATAGTGTAGAGGTATTTCATATAATTCATTCATTCATATAAGTAAAGGTCTTTTGATGAATTTTTCAAATGGTTGAGTTGACCTCTATATGTTCAATGATACCTACGAGTCACATAAAATTCTTTTTGGCGGAGGTAGGATTCAGATAGTTAACGACACGTCCGAATATCAAGGTGATTGAAACTAACTGATTTATGATTATGCTATGCCACAGGTAACTGAATTGAACGACATAGTGAGTCTGGATTGTGTCTCCGAATATTTCCGAAGATTCTCGAATACTCATGAAAATAAAAAGAAACGCACTAGAAAACAAAAGACACAAAAGCAAACCGGCAACAAGCAAGGCATGCTAGGAAATCCGCTACTTTCTCTGAGATTAATTCCCAACCCTTGCGAGTTAGCTTCGAGCGGCAGTAGCAGCAAGAGCACTTGAAAATGCCAAATGAGATTTTGTCAAAACGTCCTGCAAATTCACGGACGGATTGAAACCTGGAATTTTAATGTATTACATTCCACCATCCGTGAAAACCTGTATTGTAACATAATGATTTATTAGTTCCAAGAATAACAATAGTTATAAACACAAATGGTATGGAACATTGTACAAAGAACAAAAAGGTAAAAGGACATTCACAAAACACATGCATATGTTTATGACCAAAACAAAAGGCTCAGAAGACATCATTAAAGACAGTCAACGGAAGATGAAAAGCATCCTTAACAAGTAACAATAAAATTAACATTTTTATTCATAAGTTAAGTCTGTCTATAGTATAATAAGAAACTTTTTATAGTATAATAAGCTTTTGATAATAAAAACTTCCGTATCTGTGTTTTGGCTCTTACTTGCGTTAATTTTCGAATGCTCTCTAGGAAAACTATTAAATATTTTAGCGGAAGAATATTTTACACCTCTTTGGATATAACTAAAATTACACCTCTCAATTACAAGATCTGTTTTATATCTAGTTTCATAATTATGTCTGTTTTTGCGCATTTTCCAAAGAGATCCTTGTTAATACGAACAAACATAAAGGAGTCCAATATATACATACTAGTTAAAGTTAAAAGGGATTTACTGAGAAAGACATTCCTACAGCTTTCACGACAACGCATGTTAAAAGTAGCTCTGTTAAATTTTTTTTGTAATTTAACAATTTTGTCTACATATATATATATATATATATATATATATATATATAATATATATATATATATATATATATATAAATATATATATATATATATATATATATATATATATATATATATATATATATATATATATTATGTATATATATATATATATATATATATATATATATATATATATATATATATATATATATATATGACATTAGCAGCTCCTCACCTCTGCTTTTTCATACTTATATGTGTCTAAAGAAGAAAAATGTTAATGAATGCTAGTGGCATCTATTAAAACATATCAGCCTCTACCCCTTTAGTCTTCTACATCATATCTCTTAAGCGATAGACATATACAAATATTTCAGAAGGTGATTTATTCTAGAATACATTACTCAGCAAGACCGAGAGGAGTCAAATGGGCATCTCAAGCCCTATACTCGCTTTTTATAAGACAGATAGAGATGAGACTTTTTTACTAGATTATAGTATCAACTAACATAAAACACTCACACAAGAAGAGCATATTGAAATTTTACGCGTCCGAGCTTAAAGATGTAGAAAATTTGACTTTGTTATTTAACTTTTATATAAAATAAATTTAATTCTTTACTATAACCTGTTAAAAAAGTCTCAACATAAAAAATGCCTTTTATACACGACACATGATACGCTTATGTAAGGAAACGTCTTCATTAACTTAAATCATCACATTCTAATGCAGCAACTTCTGATTGACCCATATTTAATTCATATGAACAACTGTTACATTTATTATTTTTCAAAGAATCTGTCACGTCATCATAAGTTCAGTTTTCTTACGTGACTTACTGCACTTAAACTGTCTCTACAGGTACATTTTATTTAAGTGATAAATGAAAATATTATTCTGTCTGCGTAGATTATTTTTATAACAGTAATATATATGTATATATATATATATATATATATATATATATATATATATATATATATATATATATATATATATATATATATATAGGGTGTCCCAACAACCAACAGAGTCCCTTTGAGGGCTCATAGGCCAGCTCATAACTCACCAGAATATATAAATATGACTTTAGTGAAAAACGTTAGATTTCGAGATATTAACTCTTTTAACGAATTTCGTGAAAACTTTCACCTTAGATCAGTTTATCGAGGGCCATAATTACAAATTTTCGTATTTTAAGATTCTAATTATTGTTGCGTAACCCCGAATAACCCTGCTGTTCACAGTTTAAAATAAAGCTAACTGTGCTAAACTTATCGGGAAAAGAACATTTTTGCAGGTATTATGAGTAGAAACATTTTAATTAGCCAATTTTGAATCTTCATACTCTAAATTAGCTAATTAAAATGTTTTTTTTGGGCACCTGATCTATAAATATATATATATATATATATATATATATATATATATATATATATATATATATATATATATATGTATATATATATATATATATATATATATATATATATATATATATATATATATATATATACATATATATATATATATATATATATATATATATATATATAGATATATATATATATATATATATATATATATATATATATATATATATATATATATAGATATATAATATATATATATATATATATATATATATATATATATATATATATATATATATATATATATATATACATATATATATATATATATATATATATATATATATATATATATATATATATATATGTATATATATATACATATATATATATATATATATATATATATATATATATATATGTATATATATATATATATATATATATATATATATATATATATATATATATATATATATATATATATATATATATATATATATATATATATATATATATATATATATATATATATATATATATATATACATATATATATATATATATATATATATAATATATATATATATATATATATATATATGTATATATATATATACATATATATATATATATATGTATATATATATATATATATATATATATATATATATATATATATATATATATATATATATATATATATACCTAGGATGCCCCATATGTATGGAATAATAATTCCACAGCATTTATTAATCAGTGTATCAAAAAAATGTTTAAATAAAAATTATAGAGTGCTATAAGGCGCACATGCTGCCGTTGACAATAAAATGTTTTGAACTGTCAGTTCGAAGAAATTACGCCATCTTAAATTTTCTTAAATGAAAAGCCCTGTATATTATTTTATTTTTGAGTCCTACTAAAAATTCTAAATATTATTTGTGTAACATATCATATGTCTAAATTGAACTGTTTTGGAATTATTTATATTTGAAATTAAGGAGATCAAGTTAATTTTTTTTTAAGCTGGCTTGTGTCCAACATTTACTGTCAGGTAACGACTTAACGCGTCAAAAAATTATTTATTGACGAAAATATTTATTGCTTTATTTCGTGAAACTACAATTTGAGCGTAATATCATAATAGTACATTTAACAGAAACTGAAAGAATCACTTTGTTAATGATGGTTGGTTACGAAGACCGTAGGAGTACACAACAGAAGGAGTATGATCTTTTTAACGCAGAATATCCGAATCGAGAATCTATTACCCAATCCGTA
>CM032453.1:81408810-81481310 GCA_019049505.1 Pachyrhynchus sulphureomaculatus | reverse complement strand
GTGTGTGGTCAGTGTTATTAGGCAGGGTGGAGACTTAAACCTTGAAAGCTCAAATTACTAAGAGGCTAGATTCGTTCAAAATGTGGCTGTATAAATGCATACTAAAGATATCCTGGATTTCTAAAGTCAAAAACGACGAAGTACTGAGACATATTGGGAGCAAGAGAACACTCCTAACAACCATCGACACGAAAAATATCTTACATTGTACGCATTTTGCGCTACAACAAGTGCTTGTTGCTATAAATGCAGGGAAGAGTGGAGGGAAGGGATGGCATCGACAGGAAGAAGAAGTCTTGGCTCCGAAACATAAGAGAGTGGACAAATCTCAGCGTTGAAGAGCTGTTTCTTGTGGTAAGAGATAGAGATGCATTTAGAGATGTGGTCGCCAATCTTCCACAGAAGACGACATGAGAAGAAGAAGAATATATCTAAATATAAAAGATCCTTTCATATTTAGTATTAACTCTCTGTAAATGACATACTAATAAATACGAGTACTTACAAGATTATAGAAACCATCTGATGCTGCATTTCAGCCGTAGTCCTAGATTCGCCAGTAAGCTTGTAATATGTTCACTTAAGTTACCAAGTAATACTTAATTAAAGCGGCGATCGCCAATGTTATAACTATAAATGAAATAAATAAAAATAATAATAAAGCAGACAATGCCAGATATCACAATAAGTCGATAAATTCCGGGATCATAATCTAACAAAATCGTAACCGCATATGCCATAAACATTGAAAAGTAATTTTTTTTTAAATACTGTAAAATTATTCACGGTTATAAAACTATTAAATATTACATATCTCTTGCGAAACTACGTTTATACAACAAAAACGCAATTTACATGATTTATATCTGACATCTGAAAATATTCGTATGTAGTTTATTTTATACCGAAGATAATTTTAACTTGTTAGTTAAATATTTCAAAACCGATCAGGTTTATAAAGATAGATTTCAAATTATGGTATTGTTTTAGAAAAGTAGCTATAGTTATTAGGTAGTTTTTCCTAATAATAATAAAATTCAAATGTGAAATGTTTTTTTTAATAATTTTTTGACCAATAACTTTTCAAGAACAATTACAATATTACAACTTTTGCAAGAGTTCGTTGCGTTGTGTAATTTTTACAATTAAAGTGAAGTGTTTCTTACTAAAAAAAACAATTAAGTGCAAGTTGGACATAGGCAATTAGTGTTCCGTACCGTGATTACCTTCAAAATAAAAATTAGCTACTTAATAGCCAATAAATGAATCTAGCTCAATCTAGAATTTAATAGTAAAAGTTGAAAACAAATATGTACTTCCTAAATATTTGTTTAATTATAAACAATATGTATTGATACTTCGTATCTCTTAGTCCCGGTTGAATTCCCAACTGTCCAAACCTTCACCTTTCTGTCATGCCACTTGGTTTTTTTTGATACCTGAAAAAATTATCAGACGTAATGCACTCGTGATAATTTTCGCTCAATCCATACTTTATTTAAACTATTCCAGAGTTTTTTCAAAATTTTCAATCAGTACTTTTTCAGATGAGGTGGGAGAACAGAGATTTTTGGCCATTTTTTAAATATAATGCAAAGAAAAGTGTAAGCAGGTATTACGGCATATATATTTTTAAACTCGTGTTCTCACAAGCTTTCATTAGATACGCCACTCGGTGACCTGGTAATTTTTTTTTCTTCCGATTTCACCCCTCAAAACTAACCCCTTAAGTCAAAATTTAACTTTCGAAACTGCATGGTTCTAATTGGGCCATCAATTCCTATATTTCTACCGAATTTCAATTTATTTTCTGTGTCAAATAATTTCGGAGAAAATCGGGAAATGATCCCATAATTGTTCCGTACGGAACACTAAAAAGGAAATGGACGAAAAACTACTTACGTAACAATATCCCAGGTGACCGGCAATGGCGGCCGGGTTGCACCAAGAACTAAGGAAACGGTCAGGCTTGTCGAAGATTTGCAGGTAAAGTGCTATTTTCAAACTTGTGCACGATGGATCCCCAAACTCCTTATAACGTTTGACCGATTTTCGATAAGAATGAGAGTTATTTTTTGCAAACTGTCACAGGCGACGACACGTGGATGTTCTATTGGGATCCTCCCATGATGGAGGAGTCGATGTTGTGGGTTTATAAGGGCTCACCAGCTCCAAAGTCGCCTTCTGGAAAGTTGATGGCGACCGTTTCTGGCACTGAAAGGGAATTATTTACGGAATTTATGGAAAAATGGAAAAATTGATGTTGAAGTTTACGGAAGGATGATTCACAAGCTGAAGCAGACCATACCGGCCTTGGTAGCGTAATGGATTAATGGCCTGCATATTAAACTACAGTTCTACTCCGGCATACGGCTGGGTGTTGTATGTATTTTTAAGTAGTAGTTAATGCAGAGATACAATAAGGTTCTTGGTAGCCATTGATGGATTTTATGACGTCCCCGTCAATGTATGTCATTAAAGATATAGTAAGAAAAAGGATAAAAATTCCTGTGGTGGCGTGGAGGAGAATTGTTCATAAAGTTAGATTGAGCGAAAATTATCATGAATGCATTATGTTTGATAACTTATCTGGTATAAAAAAAGAAACTATGAACTCTAATGAATCTAATACTACTCAATATATATCACCACTACACCGAACACTTTTTGCACCCGACGTGCGTGTCGCTAAGCTTGTTAACTTCACCAGGGGCGATGATTGACTCATCCTGATGAAGCTAACATGGTTAGCGAAAGGCTTGTCTAGTTCAAAAATAAAGTGCTTAGTGTAGTGACGATATATACTGAGTAGTGCCATTGTGCCAAAGATTCCACATTCCCAACATAGTTATGGAATCTCTGCTGAAAATATGATGGAAGTTTTGTTAATATACTTTTCATTACATACACTGATGGGTACCGAGAGAAAATAATTTTATTTTATTTGTTTATAATTAAACACATATTTAGATAGTAAATATTTGTTTTACACTTTTTTTACTAGATTTAGATTGAGCTAGATTGATTTGTTGGCTATTAGGTAGCTAAGATGCTTAAATTATACATTATTGACTAAGAAAAAACGTAAAAATACATTATGGATCTTAAGATATATACATGTCAGGGACCTAATTAACTTAGCCTAGGTAAGAATTTTATTTTATTTAAAATCAATCACCGTACGGAACACTAATTGCGCAATTCGATTTGCACTTGGCCGGTGTTTTATTTCTAAGATTGGTTCTTACCTCTGGTACTAAATTCTATTTAATAACGTCCAGTCGAGTGCTCACTCTTTAAAGTCTTTTAAACAGGTCATGTTTATGTGTCTTTTTCATTTTAAATTTTATTTTGTGTGTTATGTCAAACCATGTTCAAGCCTACTTGTTCTCTTTAATCGATGTTTTTCTCGTTTTTCTATCTAAACTTATCATCTTTAAGTTAGGGTAACCACTTTTTATTATTTCATTTAAGTGACCATAACTTTGATCGACTTACAGTTGGCTTAAAAGAACATTCCAGACTCCTCGGTCACAATACCCCTTTTGGAGAGCAATTAGGACCTCATCAGGCTTGAATAAAAGCTACCACTGCTACACAAATTATCTGTCAAGTTGTTTTTGTGCCAAAGAAAAAACAGAAAGGTTAACTTTCCTCTATTTTAGAAATATATTAGGTTTCAAGAATACTAATACTAGGATAGCGGATACTATGGCAAGATTCGCGTTTCTAACGTTGAGATGATAACAGACATCGTGAATACGTCTTATTATCAGATCTCGAGAAAGTGTGTAAAAACGATAGAGATTAACTAGAGAGAAAGAACTTTTAAAAAAGTATTAATCTGCAAATAAAAACGTAAACGTTAATTTATTGTTGCGTCATCGTAAATTATGATTTGTAGTACTGTCAAACGAGATAAAAAATAAGATTTTAACCTAAGGCATAATGATTACCGCTTTTATTGACATTTTACTAAAATGAATCATTCTTATTTATTTTTTATTAGCGGTGTCGTTAAAATTAATAACGATTTCATAATCTAATTGCCGTTCCTAATTAGGATCAGCTATTAATTAGTTTCTTTTACTCATATTAAGAATATTATAAATATTTCAAAATTAATTTCGAAATTCGGCGTTATTATATAAACTTAACTTTTTTTATTACTACAATAAAATTGACCTAAAATATCTGCAGAGGGATCTGCAATATATTGTAATAAATATAACTTTTAATATAACAGTAAGTTACGAGAATGAAAATATACCATTGTTTACGCAGTTTTCAGACGTACTAGCACGTACATTTTAGCCATTTTCGATCAAACTGAAACGACAATAGTAGGATAACAAGCCAGAAAACCTGAGCATTATCATTATTTCAATTATTGGCAAGAATCAAGGATTGAAAAGATGTACAGTATGTCAAGTAAGAACGTGGCCGCTCGTATTCTTGAAAAAACATGTTTCGAGAGTATTTTTTGCCATCAATGTATTTGCCTATTTTGAATTCTAGCGAACGAAATACGTTCGTACGTTAAAGGACAAAATTCAAACGTGGACTATGCAGATAAAAAAATTGTCAGGTATGCTGAGAGAAACCCGATGTGCAAATAAAAATAAACCTTTTTTCTGATGTTTGGCAAGATTATTATTTATATTTAATATTATATATTATGAAGTTGGAAGTTAAAAAATATATTTTTTATGATCTCAAAACCCTAAGACTGAAAAAAAAATTCGGAGGGTTATTTTTTTCACTTTCCGTTAGCAGGGAAAGTTAATACCATAATTTACCTGCTGTTCCATAAGTATATTTCTGCCAACTTAACCGATTATATTTCTAAAACTTGTTACTATTTCTGTTGAAACTGGAAATAATGGAAAATCAATAATAATGAAATAAAAGTATATTACAACATAGTTACCCTCCCTTATCCCTTTCACCCCATATATATATATATATATAATATATATATATATATATATATATATATATATATATATATATATATATATTGCTATAGAAAAAATATTTTATATTAAATATTCAATATTTAACTCAAAAACCAGGAAAAATTCTCATAATATTATTGAAGCAATACAATGACAATCACTCCTCTTCTCATATTAACAATAAAAATAATAAAAAAAGTCATGTTTCAATTCTTTGACTGAAAGAACTCCGAAAAAGCCCTGCAACAAGACGAATACGAAGTCACTCGTCTACCTCCCTTCTACTCCGCTTTGGCACCTTATATGTTTTATTATAAACTAGCCGTGCCCGCGGCTCCACACGCGTGGACTTGATTCACTACTATCGTCACTGCTTATTCCTTTTGTTACCTAACGTAATAAAATATCTGCATTAGTTCCCCTTATCTCCCATTATTTCTCCTTATCTCCCATTATCTCTACATAATTTCCATTATCTAGGCTTATCTCTGCTCATCTCCCATTATTTCTCCTTAGCTCCCATTATTTCTCCTTACCTCACTTTATCTCCCATTATCTAGGCCTTATCTGGACGTATCTCGCAATATGTCTCCTTATCTCCCATTATTTCTCCTTATCTCCCATTATTTATACTTATCTCCCATTATCTCACCTTATCTCCCATTATCTAGGCTTATATTGAATTATATAGAACATATGTATAAATTTATAAAAACATATAAATCGGATAAGTGGTTCTCAAGTGATAAGCGCACTAACGGACAGACCAGACAGAAAGAGAGACGTTGCATTTTATATATATTATAGATATCCTTTGCTACATAATATTGTTCCATATTTAATGGTTTAGGCTGTATATTGCAAGGGAACGAGCGACTTCATTCCCTATTATCGTCACTGCTCATTCCTTATGCTACCTATAGTAATAAAATATAGCCTATAACCTGGCCAGAGAACATATGTATGTTTAAAAAAAAAAGTACGTAAATCGGATAAGTGGTTCTCCAGTGATAAGCGCACTAACGGACAGACAGACAGAGAGACGTTGCATTTTATATATATTATAGATTATAGATATTCTCTGCTACATAATATTGTTCCATATTTAATGGTTTAGGCTGTGTATTGCAAGAGAACGCGCTAGCAGCAAACTTTTTTTCCGACTTCATTCACTATTATCGTCACTGCTCATTCCTTATGCTACCTATCGTAATAAAATGTAGCCTATAACCTGGCCAGAGAACATATATATGTTTTAAAAAAAAAAGTACGTAAATCGGATAAGTGGTTCTTCAGTGATAAGCGCACTAACGGACAGTCAGACAGACAGAGATACGTTGCATTTTATATATATTATAGATTTAATGAAATATATATCTATAACCCGGTCAGAGAACATGTGTATGAATTTAAAAAATCACGTAAATCGGATAAGTGGTTCTCGCGTGATAAATGCCCTAATGGACAGACAGACAGAGAGACATTGCATTTTATATATATTATAGATTGTAGATATTCTCTGCTACATAATATTGTTCCATATTTAATGGTTTAGGCTGTATATTGCAAGGGAGCGCGCTAGCGGCAAATTTTTTTTTCCGAATTGATTTACTATTATCGTCACTGCTGATTCCTTATGTTACCTAACGTAATAAAATATAGCCTATAACCTGGCCAGAGAACATATGTATGTTTTTTTTTTTTAAAAAAAGTCCGTAAATCGGATAAGTGGTTCTCCAGTGATAAGCGCACTAGCGGACAGACAGACAGATAGACAGACAGACAGACAGACAGAGAGACTTTGCATTTTATATATGTTATAGATGAGTATGCTCAAAAGAGTAACCGTAAAAAAGTTAGAATTTTAGCCAGTTTTTGCAACCTTCATAACTTGGAGACAAAAAAAGCAAACTTAATTTAAAAGGTCTTAAAGCTAATTAAAAGTCGAGGACATTTTTTCAATTTTTTTTTTAGGGGTAACTATCTTGGGGGTTAAAAGTGTGAAAATAAGTAAGTTTTTAACAGAAAATAAAAGAGAGATTTATGCTGTGTAATTCATGAAAATTGGTCAAGAATATCAAGCATATTTTCAACCTAATACCGTATAATAAATTAACAAACCACCCTCTAAAAGGGGGGCCACATAAGAAAGGTATCCTGCTATTTATAAGTCTTCAAGTTGAAAAAATCCAGAAAGTTAATGCAAATAATACTGACAAGATACAACATGGAATGTGTATGTCTTTAAAAGGTATAGCTGAACGGTAGCCACCCTCTAAAAGGAGGTTGAAATGCGTTTCAGTACTATTAGAATGTAAAAGGTGACTTCTCACTATGGGAAAAAATCAAGAAAACTAAGAAAAATACTGAGAAGATACCGCGCGACCTATAGTCTTCAAAGCTTATTGCTAAACAATAACAACTCTCTACCAGAGGTTTTTAAAACGCGTTTCAGTGTCATTAAATCGAGAAAATTGACTCCTAACGCTAGGGAAAAATCCAGAAAAATAGAAAAAATACCCATAATAGGGGTTAGTTACCCCAAATAGAAAAATATGTCCTCCTAGATTTTTAATTAGCTTTAATTTAAGACTTTTTATGTTAAGTTTGTTTTTTTTGTCTCGAAGTTATGGAGGTTGCAAAAACAGGCTAATTTTGCGGTCACTCTTTACCCATTCTAAGATTCCAATACAAGGTTCTCCTAGCTCTTTTACCTCTTTCCCTAATTAAAATCGACAATCATGAAAAAATTACTTAATTTTCATATTTCTATAGTCCAAGCACCTTGAAAATGACGTATAGCACCATTAACATGAATCAACCGCTCTAAACCCCTACCCCAACCCATTAAACCCTTTATATATTTCACTTTTAATAATATCTAAGTTAGGAATGTGGAATCCTTGGCACAATGACACTACTCAGTATATATCACCACTACACCAAACACTTTATTTTTGCACTCGACGCGCCTTTCGCTAACCATGTTAGCTTCATCAGGAGCGATGATTGACTCAACAGTCAATCATCGCTAACATGGTTAGCAAAACGCTCGTCTAGTGCAAAAATAATGTGTTTTGGTGTAGTGGTGATATATACTGAGTAGTTTAATTAATATGCTTAAAATTTGTCAGTTATATCAACCAAAAAAACCTGACAAACTTTCTACAGTGGCACTTTATTTTCGACTCCGCTATATGTTTTGCCCGAAAAATTATAGGTTATTTGCTACTCACATGAGCAATAAAACACATTGAGCACCATTCTCAATGTATTAAAACGCCTGATGCCGCTACAGCGAAAAAGAATTAAAAATAGGAAATAATAAATATTGTATAAACCAAGCAAAACCTTCCGATCTGAACCCCATTCATAACGTCCGTCTTTACGCATCTTACAGGTAAATGTCAAATCACATTACTTCTGATTTTGCTTTAAGCGGCTTACTCGTGAAAATATATCCTAAGTATCCCGAAAAAGCTTTATTTCAAAATATTTATAGTAAAAAGAACAAATTGATACATGAAAAACCTTTATTTTAACCAATTTTCCAAGTATCTTAGGAAAATTATTTTTTAAAAATAATGTCATTTAGATACGTTCGCGGCACTCTTCTAAATGAACGGTTAATTGTCTCCTGGAACGAGAATTGTTATTATACAGTTTCGTTTCGAGATATTGCCACTAGAAAAAATACAAAAAAATTTTTTGGTACAATTCGTTTTATTCTTTCTTAAAATATTCGCCTTTAAGATTTATACACTTTTGCATGCGTTCGAACCAATTCTCGAGACATTTTTTGCACTCTGAAGTTAGTATCTCAAGAACATGGTTTTAGAAGGATTCAACAGCTTCTTAAGGTATGCGTATTTTTTCTAGTGGCAATATCGCTGTCCACGCATTTTTTTGCCATTTTGGAACACAGAGAAGTTGTTAGGCGATAAATCAGGTGAATACGAGCAATTCAGTGTTTTTCTCCGTCAAATAACCAATTGTTTGACGTGCTGTGTGAGAGCTGGCATTGTCATGATGAAGAATGATGAGACATCGGTTGTTTTTTCCTGATTTCATCGATCACTTTTGGCAAACAAATTGTTGTAATCATTCAGCATTAACTGTTGTTCGATCTTCTAAAACAATGGTTGCAACATGTCCCGTATAATCAAAGAAACAAGCGATCATTTTCTTGGATGTTCTTCGCGAACGAATCACTTTTGTTGAATTCGGTTTATCCTGGAACACCCAAACAGTTGATTGTTGGTTAGCTTTCAGTACGAATATATCCAAGTTTCGTCTCCTATTACGATGTTGTATACGGATTTTGCATGTCCTCGGTCAAATTTTTTGAGCATTTCCAAATGACACGAGTCTGTTTTTGAGTTTTAGTCAATTTATGCGGACTCCATGGGGAACAAATCTTTTTCACAGCTAAATGTTCATGCAAAATCGAATGTACTGCAATCTTCGATATGTCTAAGGATGGCTGTATCTCACGGTAAGTTACATGCCGATCCTGTTCAATCATGTGGCATACAGCATCGATGTTTGGGGAACGATAACCAATTTTGGTCGACGTTCACTAAATTCATCGCTGAAGGAAGTATAACCATGACGAAATTCTGCAAACCAATTGTAAACAGTCTTTGCTGATGGTGATTCATTACCAATAGTTGAACGAAGCGATACGAGGCATTGTTGTTGAGTTAGGCCTTTACTTAAATCGTAAAAAATCATCCAACGAAAACCTTCGCGTGAAATTTCCATTTGTTCACAAAACTGTTTTTTTTTTAAACGCTCACTGTAAACAAATTACTCTACCCATTTTTGAGCTGCCACTGTTTTAACAATAACAAATGTCAAATTTTACAATAATGGTAATGTCACATCTCAATAGCGCCATCTAGTTGTTGTTTGTAAAAACGTAACAGGCGGCCTTCGTACCAATTACAAAGACGAATACTGCGACATACTTGCTGTTAACCACGACGCATTTTTTTTATTTACTCGATATGTTTTTGTTAGAATTTGATTTTAAAAGAATATATGCCGTGCTCTAGCCAAAGTTAACTATTTCCTAACAAATACAATATTGCATATCATCAGAAGTTCGATATTTCCCAGTTTACTGCTGCCAAATAAATTTTTTGGGATAAACTGTTTTTCTAATTTGATAATTAATAAAAGTTTTATAAACACATAGATGAGCTTTAACATAACATGAATCATTTTATAGTTTGTGTATTATGTTCTGGTACTAAGCGTCGTAACCGTACAATTAACACTGTAATTACATACACACACACACACACAGGAAAAACGCCACCTACTATTCCCATATTGCAGTCAAGAATGCCCGATGTGTCTTCAGACAATAATCATCACATCATAAAGCGTATTTTCATGAAGCTAGACACCAAAAAGGCTTCTGGCACTGAACGAATACTTCCCATAGTTCTCAAAAACTGTGCGAGGGAACTAACACTAGTTTTCTGTAGACTTTTCAACCTATCCTACAGAAAGGGAATATTTCCTTCCTGCTGGAAATGTGCCACAGTTCAGCCGATACCTAAAAAAGACAAGAAGACCTTGCCAAATAACTACCGACCAGTCGCACTGCTTTCAATAATATCGAAAGTCATGGAAAAGGTTATCAATCAGCATATTCTAAAATATCTTGAACGATTCAACATTATGGCTTTCGTAAACATAGATCAACAGGAGATCTTCTGACTTATGTAACACATGTTTGGAACAACGCAATTGAACCCTTTGGAGAATCTCGAGAGGTTGCTCTTGACATATCTAAGGCATTCGACCGTGTTTGGCACGATGGACTGTTGGTTAAGCCGCGCTCTTGTGGTATATCTGAAAAATTCTGTTTGTGGCTCCCATGTTTCCTCAGAGAGCGTTCTTTACGAGTGGCGGTCGACGGATTTCTTTCTAACACCTTCACTATCAACGCCGGTGTGCCCAAAGGCTTCATACTGTCCCCTACTCTCTTTCTCATTTACATTAATGATTTGCTGGAAAAGACCGGAAATCCAATCTACAGCTTTGCAGATGACAGTACGCTTATCTCTTCATTCACTTTGAACGCTCGGACATCGGCTACTCAGGGGAATATCCGCAGACAGCAGGAGGTCGTTCAACTTAACAAAGACCTGGAAGAAAGTCTATCTTGTGGTGACAGTAACCAAGTGGAATTTAACGCTACAAAAACCCAGGCGGCAGTTTTTTCTAAGAAAGTTAACGTTGCCGAACCCGACATAGTTATGTCGGGGCACTCCATTCCCCGAGCATCGTCACTCAATTTGTTGGGCATTAATTTGGGAGCAAATATTTCCTTGCATGAAAATGTTGCAGGCATAGCAAGGAGAGCTTCTCAAAATTTGGGAATATTATTTCGAACCAGAAAGCTTTACACTCCACAACTGTTAATTCTTTACAAAGCTCAAATTCGACCAACTATGGAATACTGCTCCCATGTTTGGGGCTCCACTCCCAAACATACACTGCATTTGTTGGATTCTGTTCAGAGAAGAGCTATTCGTCTGATTGGAGACCCGGAACTGACCGGCGGCCTTGATTCGCTAGAACATCGAAGAACGGTTAGCGACTTGAGTTTGTTCTACAAATATTTTCATGGAAAGTGTTCGAAGGATGTAGCTCGCTTAATTCCTCCCTGAGCGGTGCATGTTAGAAATACACGTCGCGCTAATATTTCACATCGGTATGAAGTTCAGCTTGTTACTCCTCATACAACGCTTTTCAAGCAGTCTTTCATATGGAGAACATCATCCCTTTAGAATAATTTGCCCAGGGCTGTGTTTCCCACCGAGTACAATTTACAGCGTTTCAAGAACAACGTAAATCGCTTTTTTCCGCACACATGCCGCTCCTAGAGCGCTTTAGGGACTTCCCTGCAGCACGTGTGCTAGACCTATAAAAAAAAACCTAATGAGTATTTAATTAATTTAATTCGAAATAATATTAAGTTATTATTTCATAATACTTTTAGGTAGAATACAAAGGTTATTACATGTAATAAGGGGATTCATTCCTTTTAATGATTTTATTTTGGCGCAATAATTATAATACTAATACTAAACCATTTAAAAAATTGCATGCCAACAAAGGATTTTTCAACTCTTATCTAATCTTCTTCCTTATCTACGAATTTCATTTTATTAAATACATTTGGCAGCTAGTTGTTTTTTGTTTTACTGTTTAAACAGGAGTGTTAATGTGCATAAAACATCACCAGAAATGTAAGTAATAAAATAAACAAGGAATGTACTTAAAACAGCAAAAAAAAACACTATACTATATTTTGAAACTAGAATCAGCTTATCGACTTTTTTATCCGACCGTCTAGATTATTACTCTATTTAGCTCAAATTTAAAACACATATCCAAGGTGATATCGCAAATGGGCGTATCCCCAAAAATAAACCTTTCTAGAAAATGAGAAAAACGTTTAGAACAATACGTAATCTAATATTTTCGGATTATCAGTCACTATTATTTTTTTTTTTTCAATCTATTAGTTATTTAAATTAATAAAGGGTACTGAAATTTGAAAATTATTAACAAAAAAATAGGCCTTTAAGACCTTTGACTCATATAAAACGATTAAACCATACCAGTACAAACGGTTATAATGTAAAAGCGTATCTACGAATCACAGAATGATCAGCTTATACGGTGGTTGCACTTCCACTTTTATAACTGATGACAGGATATTTTTACGAACACAAATCAAAATTTTGACTGTGCAAGAAATCATAGAAATACATAGTTGAATATTATGTATGCCCGTCTCAGTAGCGTAGATATAGGGCCCGCCAAGTGGTTGCTGGTTCGAATCCAGCGGTAGCGGCTAGGTGTTCTGATGTCCTAAATTTTAAAAATATATAAGCTCGTGGCTAATACACTAAGTTCGTGAGGCCAAAAAAAAACAGAAAAAAATGTGAAGTTAAATCCATGAATCATTTTCTAACGTGTAATTTTTTTCCGTTTTATTTACTTACTAGAAGTGCCCGCGGCTCCGCTCGCGTGGACTTGATTCACTACTATCGTCACTGCTTATTCCTTATGTTACCTAACGTAATAAGATATCTGCCATTATTTCCCCTTATCTCCCATTATTTCTTTTTATCTCCCATTATCTCTACATAATTTCCATTATCTCCACTCCCAAACATACCCCATTATCTAGGCTTATCTCTGCTCATCTCCCACTATTTCTCCTTATCTCCCATTATTTCCCCTTATCTCCCATTATCTGACCTTATCTCCCATTATCTAGGCTTATCTCGACTTATCTCGCAATATTTCTCCTTATCTCCCATTATTTATCCTTATCTCCCATTATCTCACCCATAACTCCCATTATCTAGACTTATCTCTGCTTATCTCCCATTATTTCTCTTTATATCTCCCATTATTTATATTTATCTCCTATTATCCAAGCCATTATCGATTTATATAGAACATATGTATAAATTTATAAAAAGACGTAAAACGGATAAGTGGTTCTCCAGTGATAAACGCACTTACTGACAGACAGACATACAGACAGAGAGACGTTGCATTTTATATATATTATATTTGCTACATGATATTATTCCATATTTAATGCTTTAGGCAGTGTATTGCAAGAGAACGCGCTAGCGGCAAACTTTTCTCCGATTGTTGATTCACTATTATCGTCACTGCTTATTCCTTATGTCACCTAACGTAATAAAATATATCCTATAACCTGGCCAGAGAACATATGTATGTTTAAAAAAAAGCACGTAAACCGGATAAGTGGTTCTCCAGTAATAAGCGCACTAACGGACAGACAGAGAGACGTTGCATTTTTATATATTATAGATAATCTTTACTACATCATATTGTTCCATATTTAATGGTTTAGCATGTTTAAAAAAAAGCACGTAAATCGGATAAGTGGTTCTCCAGTGATAAGAGCACAAACGGACAAACAGACAGAGAGACGTTGCATTATATATATATATATATATATATATATATATATATATATATATATATATATATATATATATATATATATTATAGATATCCTTTGCTACATGATATTGTTCCATATTTAGTGGTTTAGGCAGTGTATTGCAAGAGAACGCGCTAGCGACAAACTTTTTTCCGACTTCATTCACTATTATCGTCACTGCTCATTCCTTATGCTACCTATCGTAATAAAATATAGCCTATAACTTGGCCAGAGAACATATATATGTTTAAAAAAAAAGCACGTAAATCAGATAAGTGGTTCTCCAGTGATAAGCGCACTAACGGACAGACAGACAGAGATACGTTGCATTTTATATGCATTATAGATGTAATAAAAATATATATCTATAACCTGGTCAGAAAACATATATATGAATTTAAAAAACCACGTAAATCGGATAAGTGGTTCTCAAGGGATAAGCGCACTAACGGACAGACAGACAGAGAGAGACGTTGCATTTTATATATATTTTAGATATAGATTATTATTATTATTATTATATAACCTGGCCATAAAATATATGTATGAATTTAAAAAAATACACGTAATCGGATAAGTGGTTCTCGCGTGATAAACGCACTAATGGACAGATAGAGAGACAGAGAGACATTGCATTTTATATACATATTATAGATTATAGATATTCTCTGCTACATAATATTGTTCTATATTTAGTGGTTTAGGCTGTGTATTGCAAGGGAACACGTTAGCAGCAAACTCTTTTCCGACTTCATTCACTTATCGTCACTGCTCATTCCTTATGCTACCTATCGTAATAAAATATAGCCTATAACCTGGCCAGAGAACATATGTATGTTTTAAAAAAAAAAGTACGCAAATCGGAACTGGTTCTCCAGTGATAAGCGCACTAACGGACAGACAGACAGACAGAGAGACGTTGTATTTTATATATATTATAGATTATATGCAAAATGGTTTCTTTTTAAAATTCGTTACGCAAAAAAAAAAAAACAAAAAATACTCTATATATATATATATATATATATATATATATATATATATATATATATATATATATATATATATATATATATATATATATATATATATATATATATATATATATATATATATATATAATATATATATATATATATATATATATATATATATATATATATATATATATATATATATATATATATATATATATATATATTTATTGCCATTTTTTTTTATTGAATTTCAAGTAAGGTATATCCTCTTACTTCTATTTATAAAAGTTGTTATTACATTAGGTAAGAGTTTGCTTATTCTAACTTAACCAAGGAGATGGGTTTTTTTTTAACATGATTATCTTATTTTAACTTAACCTAGGACTTATGCTATCTTAACCTAGAACCTATGCTAGCTTAACCTACGACCCAATGTTAACTGAGCCTAGGACTTATGATAACTTAACATTCTTCTGTCATAGTGGGTGGGGAGGGATATCGTGTTCATCCAAGAGAGGTTCTGAGGGTCTTGGTAATTGGCGGCGGGCATGTGAGGGAATTCGAAAGGCGTCCCTGATGGTTGGGTTAAGATGCTGGGACGCCTTGTTCATAAACTTGAATTGGGCTTTCCTCATGTGTGCCTTTACGGTTGGCACACCGAGGTCTCTACGGATTTGTTTATTCCTCATGAACCAAGGGGCTCCTGTGATCATTCTCAAGGCCTTGTTCTGCACTGTCTGGAGTTGAGCTCTTCTTGTCTTAGAGCGCTGACACCATATAGGGCAGGCGTACGTAAGACCTGCCTTTACAATGGTGTTGTCAATTAATAGCTTGGTCCTTGGTAGCAACTTACTGGAGCGATTTATAATAGGATATAGTTTGCCCAGCAGTTGCTTTGCTTTCTTTGTTACAGTGCAGACCTGGTCCTTCCAGGCGAGTTGTTTGTCATACTGGATGCCCGGGTACTTGATGGTGTTTGCCCATTGGATGCGGGAGTCCTGTAGCTGGAGATGGCCATGGGGGTGCTTTTGTGTATATATATATATATATATATATATATATATATATATATATATATATATATATATATATATATATTTGTAAAAATTGATAAAATCACATTCGCCTACTGTTCCAATAGTTTTATTCGATTTACATATTCTTTAGTTAAAAAATGTTATCCTTAATCCGGGTTTTGAGTAGGAAAATAAAGATCTTCGTGACAAAATATATTTTTTTATAGGTATTGATGGACATATTTGTTATAAAAAAAAACTACTTTGAACCAAATCTTTGTTTTGTATGTATTTGTGTAGTTTTAAATTATTATAGTTGCATTTACCAACACATAAAGAAAATGCGTGAGATAAATAACGAGCAACGGGGAGGATATTAAGCAGAGCATAGCATAGTGGAATGTAAATCAGTTATCGCTCGCGATTCTCAAGGAAAGCTCGTAAAAGCAATATTTAAAAATCTAGTAATTATTGGTGTCTGTAAAAAATTTCAGCTTTGGATAGTTAGTTGGTGTTGTTTTCTTTAGTAAATAATTGTTTTTGAAGCACTGTACTCGAAATAAGATTTATCATTCAGTTCAAATAAAATTCTTTTAATTTTTTAAAATGTAATAAGTAACCTTGGTTTTAAGCATAGCAGCATTGCGATTATTAAAATTAAAGTAATTCGAACCTGACTCAATATTATTTGGCGTGTCTGTTTGATACAACCATTGGCGTACATATTAAAAAAACCATAATTTTCTCAGTAGTTAGACGCTATTTATTATTACTTGTTTACAATTGTCATTCATACAAGAATTTGCCGGTTTCAATATATTAAGCGATTTTCTTAATACCCTATATATATATATATATATATATATATATATATATATATATATATATATATATATACGAGGTATATCCACAAAGTAAGTTCCGTTTGGTTATAAAAAAAAAACGTGTACAGATACAGAAAAAATATTTATTGAACAAAAATCTACAACTGTTAAACTAATTTTCTACATAGCTTCCGAAATTTTGTAGGCACTTGTCATAGCGTGGCACAAGTTTTTGTATGCCTTCTTCGTGGAAGGTTGCCGCCTGTGTGTGCGCAATTTCTTAATGGTCTCGCAGTAAACATGTGCATTGATTGTTTGGCCTCGTGGTAAGAAATCAATCAGCAAAATGCCTTTTCTGTCCCAAAAAACGGTGCACATGAGTTTTCGAGGTGTCAAGATTTGCTTAGGCTTAACTTTCGTTGGGGACGAAGTGTGCCTCCATTCCATTGATTGCCGTTTAGTTTCTGGGGTGTCGTAAGATACCCAAGTTTCATCCCCCGTGACTATCCGAGAAAGAAAATCATCACCGTCTTCATTGTAGCGTGTCAAAAACTGAAGTGCACTGCTCATCCATTGTTTTTTGTGTTGTTCAGTAAGAATTTTGGGTACCCAACGTGAGCAAAGTTTTCGAAATTCCAGTTTTTCATTAACAATTTCATGAATTAGTGATCGTGAGAATTGCGGAAATTCCATAGCAAGAGCACTAATTGTAAACTTACGGTTTTGCTTAAGCTTCTCTTCAATTGCGTGAACCAGTTCATCAGTAACCAAAGACGGGCGTCCACATCGTTCTTCATCGTACACTTGATCACGTCCTTCATTGAACTGTCTGACCCATCTTCTAACCATTGAATCACTCACAGCAGTTTGTCCGTAAACCTCGCAGATTTGCCGATAAATTTCACTTGGTTTAACTTTCTTTGCATTTAGAAAACGAATCACAGATCTGATTTCACAAGCGGCGGCATTTTCAATTAAGGCTGACATCATAAAGAAGCACTACAAAGAACACGTCGGCAGCAGCGATCTGAAAATGGCGTACTTTTCTTCTGCTTGAGTCAGAGTAACTGCCACGCATGCTCGGAACTGCGATCGCAGCGCTTCCGCGGGTAGAAATAGAAACGGAACTTACTTTGTGGATATACCTCGTATATATATATATATATATATATATATATATATATATATATATATATATATATATATATATGTCATATGTTTAGCATGTTAAATGTTTTACTTAGACTAACTGATATAGCGAAAGTTTGACTAATCCTAATAATATAGTATTAAAATAAGTTTTTTTTTGTAATTAAAAATAGCTCCAGTTTCTTTTTTATCTTATATTACTGCCCACCAACACTTCTTAAGCCTGTTTACCATCGGAACCCGTATCAAATGTAAAGAAATGATATTTTCTAAAACCCACAGTCATAACCAACATCTGTCAATTGTGTATAACCTCAAGGGAGACAGGTAGATTGCAACACTGTTTTGTTTTTTAACAAATTAACTTCCCACGCAGAATTTTATTATAATGTCTATTTCACAAGGTGTGATTTCCTATACCAACCTACACTGAGTACCTACATTTTAAATATTAAACTGGAGCAGGCATAAAAATGTGGTTCATTAACTTATTTTCTCCTAAAATATCAATTCATAGAGTCAACCTAATTATATATATATATATATATATATATATATATATATATATATATATATATATATATATATATATATATAGTAAGATATAACGCCTACCTTGTAGGTGGCATTCATCGCATCGCTTCAGCCATTCGCCGACAGGGTGGTTAGCAGACTGCCAGCACAGGTGGCGCGAACGTTCGAGAGATCCCCCTAAGGTATATGTGGTGTATAAAATGAAAGACAAATTACTATAATCATATATTTTGCTTATTCAAAATTAATAATATTAAGATTATTAACTCAATCGTCTTTTTTGGATATAAAGTAAGGCCAAGCCTCTTACTTACGTTAATGAATGTACAAAAGTAACTTAAATGAATGTTTGCTTATACTACCTTAACCTAAGGTCTTATACTAGTGGTCCTATACTAACTTAACCTAGCAAATGTGTTGTTGTTACATGATTTTCTTAATTCTAAGACTTAAACTACCTTAGCCTAAGACTTACGCTAACTTAATTTAGGACTTAGTGGTAACTTAAACTAGGACTCATTATAACTTAATCTAGATTGACAATCTTCTGTCAGGGCGGGCGAGGGGGGTCATCGTCTTTATCCGAGAGAGGGTCAGACGGTCTAGGGAATTGGCGTCGGGAGTCGGACGGCATCTCTGATGCATGGGTTGGGGTGCTCCAAAAACTTTAGCTGGACTTTTCTCATGTGTGCCTTTAGGGTAGGCACACCGAGGTCTCTGTGTATCTGCCGATTCCTCATGAACCATGGGGCTCCCGTGATCATCCTCAGAGAATATCAACTGTAGGGAAATGAAAATAGAGACTTCGGCAATCTTTAAAAAAATCCCGTTGGTTTTATTCGTAAAAGAAATACCGATTTTTTTTTTAACTTTAAAAAACATTACTTCACGTTAGTTAATGTCATAACTTCATCCCTACCGCGCTCTCCCGCCACCCGCAACACGAGTAACAGTTAATGCCTATTTTTTTCAATATCCATTATACACATTGTCGGATGTACGTTCGGTTTTCTATAGAATGCCTAGGCAAAATATAAAATAAAGGATATTTTATACTTTGTATGAACGTTTTAGGTATTCTATCTCCTAGAAATACTCTTCACACGCTGTTCACTATTTTGGTTATTTGGTTCTCGATTATACTATTTAGGTAGAGACTAGAAAAGCGCGCAATAAAATCTAAATTAAACAATGCAATTTGAAAAAATATCCATCCATTTTAGAACTTATCTGCAAATTGAAAAAATCGCGGTAGCCTCCTTACAGTTATTCTCTCAGTAGGCATCCTTTTTCTACAAGGTCGGGAAGCATTATACGAGAATGGATTGAAAAGTTCGCGGCCTAATCAAGAAAATAAAATAAAATACGTACAAAAATATTTTTATTTTTCGACGTAATCTCCACCTAGCTCTATGCACTTCTTTCATCTGCTTTCCAAAGCTTCCACACCTGTTTGAAAAAAAGATTCCTCAAGTTCTTCAAAATACTGGTTAACTGCAGCTTCGACTTCTTCATTTGATGAAAATTTCTCTCCACCGAGGTGTTTTTTTAGGTTTGGAAACAGAATAAACCAGGTGGGGCAGCAATTCGAAACCACTATCACGAATTTGAGCCACAGACTCAACAGACGTGTGAACGCGAGGGTTGTCCTGATGGAACAAAAACTTTCTTTTTCAGCAATCCTGGGCGTTTCTCTTTAATTTCTTGACGTAAACGACGCAAAAGTGTGCAATAGTAAATCGAGTTTATTGTTTCGCCTTTCGGAAGGTAGTCCACCATAATAAAACCTTGGATTGTTGTTTTGACTCTGGAGTATAGTGGTGATCCCAGGCTTCGTCCATTGTCACAAACCTATTAAGAAAATCTTGCGGATCAGCCTCAAACATCTCCAAACAGTCAGTCCCGAGAAATCGTGAGTTGAATTCTTTTTGTTCAATCTGGGTACCCACCTAGCGGAAACCTTAGAAAATCCGAGTTCGTTGGCAATGATGTTTTGTGTTCGTTCATACGAGATGCCTATAGTGTCTGCAATCTCCCTGATAGTTAATCTATGGTCTTTCAATATGAGATCACACACTTTGCCGATGTTTTCTTCAGTCGTAGACGTCGTGGGCCGGCTGGAGCGAGGGTCATCTTCGATGCTCTTCTCGTCCACGTTTAAATTCTGCAACCCATTTTTTCACAGTGGTATATGACGGAGCAGATTCCCCTAGTGTTGTTTTCATATCATCGTGGATCTCCTTTGATGTTAATCTTTTTTTAAACAGGTACTTGATGACCGCACGTTGTTCAATTTTTTCCATTTTTCCGAAAACGCTTCGCTGGTCTCACTAATCTCGTTCTAACCTAAAAACTACAAATTCTACAGCTACAAAATTTTGCACTGTGACAACCAAAGAAAGTATGAACTTATTGAGGGTACTATAACCAAAATATTATAATTATTTTTTGGTGAGGTCACAAACTTTTCAATCCGTCCTCGTATTATAAATCATTTAAGGGGTTTTATCTACCCGCAATTTTTGAAAAAATCTACTTTTTTTTTACTTAAATGACGTATTATAGTCCTAATTTTAGATTGAAAAGTTTTTTTTAAGCTTCTAGTACTTAATTTCTGAAAGAACGACGAACACACGAAAAGGCGATTGCGTTTGTTTTGCACGCAGCCTATTGGACTGATTTGTATTAGTCGATACATTTAATCTATCACTAACGGCTAATACTTTCTTAAATTAAGTGTAGTTGGCATCATTACATGTTTATTAATACGTTAACTACCATGCATATTTTGTTTCACGTTCTGTGTACGCCATAAAGTACCATCCAGGCAAATTTTAAACGCTTTTTTTTTGAAAAAATTGTTTATTTGCTCTAGATGGAGAATTAAAATTGTTCTACGGCTGGCCGCGGAACACCTCCAAAAACAGATGCCTCTGTTCTGTGTGTTAGTGCGCCACCATTTTGTCCCATGCCATAAGATAAAAAATTACTTTGTACATTTAATATACATATATTAAAACCTCAAAACGTATTTTTTGTTGCTTATATAGTAGAGTGTATAAAAATTCCAAAATAGAGCCTATTTTTCCTGCCTGTTAGGTAGATGTAACCCCTTAATATTGTGTTTTATATCACTGATAAGAAATTTCGAAATTATTGTGTTACTACAATTTGGTAAATTACACCCCAATAACATAAAAAATTCTGCCATAGCGTAAAAAAATAAACTGAATAATAAAGAAAGTGTACCAATTTAGTCTATCACAAAGAAAGTATAATTAAGCAAAGTAGAGAACTATTGTAATTTTTTTTATTGGCTTAGCTCACCCACTGCAGGGAAATTCCTAAAGCTCTACAGAAGCGCCGCGTGTACGGAAAAAGCGATTCATGTTGGTCGTGAATCACTGTAAATTGTACTTTGGGGGGAAACACATTCCTGGGCCAATCATTCCAAAGGGGTGAGGTTCTTCCTATAAAAGACTGCTTGAAAAGGGTGATACGAGAAGTGACGAGCTGGACTTCATACAGATATGAAATATTAGCGCACAGTCCTAGCATGCACCGCTTTGGGAGGAATTAAGTGGGCTACATCCATCGAGCACTTTTCATGAAAATACTTGTAGAATAGACTCAAGTCGACAACCATCCTTCTATTTTCTAAGCAATAAAGGATACTGGTCAGTTCCAGGTCTCCATTCAAGCGAACATCTCTCTTCTGGATAGAATCCAACAAATACAGAGCCTCAAACATGGAAGCAGTATTCCATCGTTGGTCGAACAGTTGTTCTGAGGTGTAAAGCTTTCTAGCTCGAAATAATATTCCCAGCTTTTGAGAAGCTCTCTTTGTTATACTTGCAACATGTTCATGCCAAGACATATTTGCTCCCAAATTAACGGCCAGCAAATTGAGTGACGGTGCTAGAGAAATGAAAACTGACGGGGTTTTTGTAACATTAAATTAACACATGGGCTGAAAAGTCCGGGCCTAACAAAGAAAACACGGTTTTTTTTTTTTGGTTCAAAATTAGCTTTATTCATCAACGTAATCTCCATCAAGAGCAACGCAATCATTCCAGCGCCGCTCTAACATTTCAATACCACTTTTGTAGAACGATTTATCTTTTGTCTCAAAATAGGCCTCAGTTTCAGCGATAACCTCTTCATTTGTGCGAAATTTCTTACCGGCGAGCATTTTTTTTTTCAGGTCTGCGAACAGCCAGTAGTCGCTGGGAGCCAAATTTGGCGAATACGGTGGATGTGGGAGCAATTCGAAGTTCAATTCATGTAGTTTTGCCATTGTTTTGATTGACTTGTGACACGGTGCGTTGTCTTGATGAAACAAAATTTTTTTCTTTGCCATATGCGGTCGTTTCTTTGCAATTTCGGCCTTCAAACGCTCCAATAACGCTATATAATATTCACTGTTGATGGTATTTCCTTTCTCAAGATAGTCGATGAATATTACACCACGCACATCCCAAAATACCGAGGCCATAACCTTTCCAGCCGATTGTTGTGCTTTCGGGCGCCTTGGACGAGGTTCACCAGTTGCTGTCCACTCAGATGACGATCGTTTTGATTCCGGAGTGAAGTGATGGATCCATGTTTCATCCATTGTCACATATCGACGCAAAAATTCCGGTTTGTTACGTTTAAACATGGCCAAACACTGCTCAGAATCATCAACACGTTCTTGTTTTTGATCAACAGTGAGCAAACGCGGCACCCACTTTGAACAGAGCTTTCTCATAGTCAAATGCTCATGCAATATAAAGCCAACACGTTCTTTTGATATCTTTACGATGTCAGCTAACTCACGCAACTTCACTTTTCGATCATTCAAAACGATTTTATGGATTTTTTTGATGTTTTCTGGTGTTACCGCCTCATTTGGACGTCCACTGCGTTCTGCATCATCGGTGTCTCTACGACCACGTTTGAAGTCAGCAAACCAACGTTTTATTGTTGTTTCTGATGGAGCGGAGTCCCCATAACACTTTTCAAGCCATTGCTTCGCTTGAACGGTATTTTTTCCCATCAAGAAGCAGTGTAAAATTAAAACACGAAATTGTTTTTGATCCATTGTTTTGAAAATAACAAAAGTAGCGTCACTCTTAGCACAATAACTCACAAACTAATGAATAGAATATCATGAAATTTTAACAGCTGTCTTTTGAAGGTTAGTATTAACTGAAAAAAAGGTGACTGCAATAAAACTAGCGCCATCTATGTGTTAGGCCCGGGACTTTTCAGCCCATGTGTTATACTTGGTTACTGTAACCCCAAGATAGAATTTCTTCCAGGTCTTTGTTAAGTTGAACGACTTTCTATTGTCTACGGATATTTGCATGAGTAGCCGATGTCGAGCGTTAAAGTGAATGAAGAAATAAAAGTTCTACATTGGATTCGTTGCCCTTTCTAGTAGTTCATTAATGTAAATGAAAAAGAGAGTAGGAGACAATATAGACTCTTGGGGTACACCCACGGTGATAGTGAAGGTGTTAGAAAGAAATCCGTCGACGGTCACTCGTAAAATGATAATCGCTAATAATAGTCAATCTTTCAAGATATTTTAGATAGCCTTTTCCATGGCTTTTGATATTATTGAAAGCAATGCCAGGTCGGTAGTTATTTGGCAAGGTCTTCTTGCTTTTTTGAGTATCAACTTAACTACAGCGCCTTTCCAGCAGGAAGAAAATATTCCCTTTTTGTAGGAAAGGTTGAAAGGTATGCGTAAAACTGGTGTTAGTTCTCTCGCGCATTTTTTGAATACTATGACAGGTATTCCGTCAGCGCCAGAAGCTTTTGTTGTGTCCAGCTTTATTAAAATACGTTTTATGAAACGCTCTCTGAGGACAATATCGGGCATCCTTGACTGTACTGTGGAAATAGTTTATGGTGTTTTTCCTTGGGAATCGACAGTAAAATGCGAAGCGAAACGTTTAGCTGGCGGTATTGTAGATTTACTGAAATTTTGACTAATGGCCTTAGCAACTGACCAAAAGGACCTAGAATTGTTGAGGCAGGCAAAAAATTTGTTTTTAATTCTTTTAGTGTGTGACTCCTTGGTTTCGTCGATAATTTCTTTGCATCTGTTTCTGGTACGAACAAAGAGCTTTCGATTTATGACGTTAGAATGTTTACATTATTATCGGAGGAAAGTAAGCTTGCGTACCAGCCTAAATGACATCAGAAATGTCCTTAACGTAGTCAGATGGGTTGTCAGATCCAAAGCAAAGGTCTAACCATCGGGAAGTTCGAAAATATTCCATGCCTTAATGCATTTTAAGGTTATAAATAATTTTAAAAATATATAATTTAGCTTAAGCGGCGATTATAATCATCAGCCCTCTCAAGAGAATTACAGCACCAACCAAAAACTTGAAAAGATATTAGTAACCAACCGACTTCAGGAGCCATTGGACGTGAAACCGTCTAAATTGTTATTCTATAGCTAAGCTTGCGGGCGGAAAATCTAACACCGTACTATTAGTGCTATAGAGCGTTACTACTACCATTAGCTATTTAATGGTTACAAATATTTAAAAGGAAAACGCAGTTTAACACACTGCTAACCCCATTTTCGCGATATTACGGATTCGATAAAGATTGTACTTACGATCTGACCAGGGGATATTTCTCTATGCTCCTTTAGTTTATGTAGTTTTATAACTGAGCTTTTTCTACCTTACTTAGTAAATGTTTGTGTTTAGATATAAAATGTTTTTTTTTATATATTAGTTGGTATAGAACACTAATCGTGCGGAGCCTAAACAGCACCAGATGTTTTAGTCTTGATTTTGGTTATCCCAATTTTAATACATGTTCTGTAGTATGTATAATAACTGGGTGATCAGCATAATAAAAGGCTTTAAAACATATTTTGCTAGTTATGGAACAGAAATTTTCGCAGTGTTAATAAGAAAACATGGTTCTCGATATTAGGCCGTGTTAAATTGAAGTCGTTTTCCGACGTTGTGCCTATAATTACACAGGGACCTTCAGGAATTTTTACCCTTCGGAGTTTAAACGCATACTCGTATATTCAATTTTTCTGAGCTGGTATAATTTGAAAGTGACTAGAACTAGAATTTCTCATACTTTACCTCTGACGTTAAGCCTCAGGAAAGAGCAAGATGACAAATTCGACATGTGATATGATGAAATAACCGGTTAAGTGCAAGTTGAACATGCACAATTAGTGTTCCGTACGTTAATTGCTTATAAAATAACAAGTTTTGTTACGGTGTTGTAAAATGATCAGTGACTTCTCAAAACACACCCTAAATGAGTTTTCAACAAAGTTTGTTTCCAATCTTTACTTAAAATTGATGACCTTGAAATTTTTTTTTTTTTTTTTTATACCAGATAAATTATTAAAGGTAATGCATTCGTGGAGAATATTCCAGAATTTTTTCAAAATTTTTTGATCAGTACTTTTCTAGATAAGGTAGGGGGACAGCGATTTTTCGCGATTTTTTAAAAATAATACAAAGAAAAGTGTGCGCAAGTATTACATAATATATATATATTTTTACTCGTGTTTTCACAAGCTTTCATTTGACACCACACGCGATGACCTAGTAAAAAAATTTTTTTTTCACTTCCGATTTCACCCCTCAAAACTAACCTCTTAAGTCAAAATTTAACTTTCACAACTACACGGCTCTGATGAGGCCATCAATTCCTATATTAGTACCAAATTTCAACTTTTTCTGTCAAATAGTTTCGAAGAAAATCGGGCATGACAGACGGACAGACAGACAGACGGACAGACAGACAGACACCGAAGTGATCTTATAAGTATCCCGTACGGAACACTAAAAATTATAATTTACCTGAAATATTTAGATATTATTATAGATTTTTTACTTTGCAGTGGAAGCAATTACCTTGTATTTGTCAAAGCTAATTGGAATTATTATTTGCTTTTTATTAAAAGGATTGAAATTGGACATATGTTTTCCATTTGACCACAAACTGTACGAGGGCCAACTACCACTAGAAGGCGCTATTGAGGTTTATTATTGTAAAATTTGGCATTTGTTATTGTTAAAACTGTGGCAGCTCACAAAAAGGGCTGACTAGTTTGTTTACAGTGACAGTTTTTTTTTAAAAAAAAAAAACAGTTTTGTGAACAAATGGAAATTTCACGTGAAGGTTTTCGTTGGATGTTTTTTTACGATTTTAGTAAAAGCTTAACTCAATTTAATAACAACTAGGCTAGAAAATAAGTTGGACTTCTACCAACCAAGGAAGCAGGCTGGCTTCCGGGACCGATTCGGAACCAATGACCATCGACAAAGTAAGGCATATTATTGAGAAAAGCATTGAATATAACAGACCACTTGCCTTGGCCTTCATAGATTTCCATAAGGCTTTTGATAAGGTCGAGCTGCATTCAGTGTTAGAAGTGTTACAAGAGTACCGTGTTGACTATCGTTATACAAAGTTGATTTACAACATCTACAAAAATGCTTGTATGACAGTGAAACTCCACGAAAACACCAAATCCATACCAATTGGTAGGAGAGTAAGACAAAGCGACACGATGTCGCTTGAACTATTCCCCGCAGTTTTAGAACACTTTCAAGAAATTCAACTGGGAAGGAAAAGGCCCTAATATAGATGGGCAAAGTCTGACAAATCTGCGTTTTGAAGATGATATAGTCCTAATATCTGACAGTCTTGGAGAGCTTGAAGTAATTCTTCAAGAACTTCGAGAAGTATGTGCAGACGTGGGGTTGGAAATGAATGCTTCTAAAACAAAATATATGACGAACTTGGTTCCAAGCGAACAGATTAGTGTCGGCAATAAAGAGGTAGAACTAGTGGCCAATACACATATCTTTGTCATGAGATTCGCATCACAAGGGACAACCAAACGTGCGAATTGAAGACAAAAATAATGCTCGCTTCGGCAGCCTGCGGAAGACTTAAAGATGTCTTTAGGAGTGATCTGCCTATCTGCCTAAAAAGGAAGGTCTTTGATCGGTGTGTGCTTCCGGTGATGACTTATGGGGCGGAAACTGTAACCTTAACTATTGCAACCGCTAAAAAACTTAAAATAACACAGCGCAAGATGGAAAGATCAATGATTAGAGTGCCTCTGCGGGATTGTATTAGAAACAAAGTTCTCCGTCAAAGAACCAGCGTTACTGATGTAATTGCATACATCGCGAAACTTAAATGAAACTGGGCGGGACATATAGCCCGAATGTCGGATGGAAGATGGACTAAGAGGCTGCTTGAGTAGAGATCTAGGAGCGACAGGCGTAGTAGGGGTAGATCTCCCACACGCTGGACCGACGATACTAAGAGACTGTCTGGTGACTGGATGCGGAGAGCCCAGGAGAGGAGAGAGTGGTCTGAGATGGGGGAGGTGTATGTTCAGCAGTGGACGCAAAGGTCTAATTGATGATGATGATGATGATCATTAACTCAACAACAAAGCCTCCAATCGCTTCGTTCAACTTTTGGTAATGACCACCATCAGAAAAGACTGTTAACAATTGGTTGGCCAACAAAATTGGTTCGTTCACGAAGCACTTCCAAGAAAATGATCGCTAGTTTCTTTGGTTATACTGGACATGTTACAACCATTGTCTTAGAGGTTCAAAGAACAGTTAATACTGAATGATATACAACAATTTGTTTGCCAGCAGTCATCGATAAAAGCAGGAAAAACAACCAAAAACGTCACATCATTCTTCATCATGACAATGCCAGCTCTCACACAGCACGTCAAACAATTGATTATTTGACGGAGAAAAACATTGAATTAATGTCTTATTGCCCGTATTCACCTGATTTATCACCTAACGACTTCTTTTTGTTCCCGAATTTAAAAAAATAATAATAATAAGTGGACAGCGATTTTCATCACCTCAAGAATTCTTCCAAAACCATGTTTTTGAGAGTAGAAAAAATGTTTCGAAAATTGGTTTGAACGCATGCACAAGTATATGAATCTTAAAGGCGAATATTTTAAAAAACAATAAAACGATTGTATCAATTTTTTTTTTCCTTCTATTGTTTTTGTAAAACTTAAAAGATAGCCCTCGTATGTTGCCTTTCTGATAACATAAAACATTAACCAAGTTGATTTATTTGATTTTAACAACCCTATTATAAAATACAACTGTTACAACATCTGTAATTTAATGTGATTTTGCAGAATTGACTCTTTTGTTGAAAAATACCCACGACAAGCCAGTAACGTGCTGTCTGTGCCTTTATTGACTTTTATTGTCCCATCGTCAACCGTCACAAAAGATATTTCATTTTGCTTTAAGATCACTTTGTTGCAATTACCATTTTTGTTCTCAAATATTTGCTGTATTGAATGTCATTTTCGTGTTAGCGTGTCAACGATTTAATTTACTACTTGAACATGTAATGCGAATGAAATAGCTTTATTAATAAGATAACACTGTTTATTTTTTGGCACAATAGTAAACAGTTCCTAACCTACTTTTTAAATGTCGAATATGAATGTGGGGTATTTGGTCATTGCAGCAACTATACAATTTTTAAATGCAATTAGTTTTAGACGATAAATTGCATCATTTCTTGTTTTATAAATGTTAGAGGAAAGTTACCGTCGCCAGATTAGGAACCAAACATCCTTAAGCGCACCCGGATTGTTCGCTAAATATTTTTTGTAATCATTGTTAAATGTTTACAGGTGTTAAAGGATGAATTTTGATTTTATAACTGTTCCTCTAGTTCTACTGTAGTTCAAATACTAAAGATTTGACCCTAATAGTACGTAATGCCCCTAGTTCGGTAGTTACTGTGCCGGCATACGGTATCAAGGGTCCCAGGTACCAATCCCAGCAGATGAATGTACTTACTTAGTAATTTATTTGAGGGGTTAGATACACCTGGGTGTTGCATAAAGCATATACAGTTAGTCCAAAAAGTCTCCATACACCACCTGCTTTCTATACTATTGTTCTGTTACGTTTAACTAATTAATTGGAACTGTGAGAAAACATGTTTAAATCAATATTTGAAACTTAACCAACGAGGATTAGTATTAAAAACAAGGACGGAACATTTTATTTAGAAGTTATATCATTTTTATAAAAATGTAAACAAAATTAATGGCAAAAAAGTCTCCATACACTCAAGAACTGCATTGAAAAAAACAGTTATAATCAGCCGCATTGTATCAAGTTATCTGTTGCTCGCTAAACTGAAAACAAATAAATAATTTTCGATCATACTTTATAATCTGTCACTTGTTGCTAGTAATTTTGCAGTGGGTTTTCAAAGTAGTATTAAAAATGAGCGAGAGAAATTGTGAAATTCCATTTCAAGTTCGAAAGATCATCATTGATTTGTGGAAAGATGGAAAATCGTACAGAAATATAGGAAAAATTGTTAAAAAGTCGCATGCTACTGTTCAGTACATTGTAAACCAGTATAAAAATCAACGGGTTCCTATAAAATTCGACCACGCTCCGGCCGTCCCAAGAAACTGACTCCACGTGAGGAGGCCAGTATTGTTAGACAAATAATTATAGATCCCAAGAAAAGTGCACCAAGATTAAAAGAAGAAGTACGGGAACTATTTTCGAAAAATGTTTGTTCGCAAACAGTAAGAAATTGTTTACACAGGGCAGGCTATAAGGGGTGTGCAGCCAGAAAAAAAGCTGTTAATTTCGGAAGCTAATCTCAAAAAGCTGTTAGCTTTTGCTAGGAAATACGTTACTAAACCTCCTGAATTTTGGGAATCCGCAATCTTTAGTGATGGAACTAAAATGAACCTTTTTGGGTCTGATGGCAGAACTAAAGTTTGGAGAAAGAAGAATACCGCATTCGTTATTAACAACATTTGTTCCACGGTGAGACAAGGGGGTGGCAGTGTTCTGCTTTGGGGATGCATGTCCGCTGGGGGGATTGGAAATTTACATTTTATTAATGGTATCATGGATCAACATGTTTATCTGAACATTTTGAGAAACAATTTAAGAGAAAGTGTCCAAAAATTAGCACTCAAAAAAAGATACATTTTCCAGTAGGACAATGATCCAAAATATACCGCAAACTTGGTGCTAGCTTCATACACCTCCGCAATCACCGGATGTTAACCCCATCGAGCATTTATGGGAGAAACTTAAACGGCGCGTTCGCAAACATAATGTTTCAAATAAGAAGAATTAAAAAACAGAATATTGAACGAATGGGAGAACATGCCAGCAGAAGTTACTAGAAAGCAGGTTGCAAGCATGACAAAAAAGTTACAGAAGATTATCAAGGCCAACAGCGGTCCCTCTAAATATTAGTTTAAACGTAATTGTTAAGTGTATAATACTGACTTTTTTGACATAAATTTTGTTTACATTTTTATAACAATGATGTAACTTCTAAATAAAATGTTCCGTAGTTGTTTTTAATACTAATCCTCTTTGGTTAAGTTTCAAATATTAATTTAAACATGTTTTCTCATAGTTCCAATTAATTAGTTAAACATAACAGAAAAATAGTATAGAAAGCAGGTGGGGTATGGAGACTTTTTGGACTGACTGTATAATAAAAAAAAGTATTTTAAAGGTTATTAAAGAATGGCGATTTTATGTTTTTATTGTACTTTAAATTATAAGAAAAAAAAAATTTTAAACATGTCAATATTATTTTTTATCGGGTTAAATAGACCACTGATGAAAACTATGGCGCCTTCTTGTCTGCAGGATAACTTCACAAAAAATAATCCAGTCTGCAAAAAAATAAATAATCCTGTATAATAATATTGTAGTTAAAAATTGTCGAGAAGTTTTTTTTTTCAAAAATAAAAAATGTATTGTATTTCAAACTTAAGTATGCAATTTTCGACCAAAAAAATTATGTTTTATAAAAAATTGTCTACTAGAAAAATTTAAAAAAAAAAACCTCTCGACATTTAGTAGAAAACGTAATTATTAAGATTTAGAAAAAAAGTTAAAAAAATTTTAAAAATTGACTGAGTAATATGCAGTAACCACTTTTTAGAACAAAGTCGACCCTTTTTCCAGTGAAATGCCCAATAAGTGTGGCTACACCAAAGAGAGATGAAAATCCTCTTTTTATCCACGTGCCATCACCATACAGCATTTGCAAATTCGAATTGTTGGTTTTTAGCAGCAAGCTTCATTGATGCTGCACCAACAGTTTTCGCATATTGTTCGACATTACGCATAACCATATCAACACTGTTTTTCCCAAAAAAATAGCGGCCTTTCTTTCCCTTGGTCCTAAATTTAGTATAGATACTGAAAAGAATGATTTTAAATCTGATCACTTCTTAGCAGAGGTAGAAAATATCATCGAACTGGTTGAAGTGGGATAAACAGGCTACAAAAGTACAAATGGTTATTTTGACTTCTATATGCCCCGAGTAATAATTACTTTTTACATAAAATTGGTACAGACACTGTTGTGACTTCTTTCTCTCTCTATCTTTATATATATATATATATATATATATATATATATATATATATATATATATATATATATATATATACATATTTTATAACGTCAGTTCTCTAGTGACCGAAGAAATATAAATAAAATATATAAAATAAGCTTGTAGCACCTATTATTAGTGGGATCACTTCGGTGTCCGTCTGTCATACTGTCATTTTCTCCGAAACTATTTGACATAGAAAGTTGAAATTTGGCATATATATAGAAATTGCTGGCCCAGTCAGAGCCGTGTAGTTTTGAAAGTTCAATTTTGACTTAAGGGTTTTTTTTTGAGCGGGGAAATCGGAAATGAAAAATTTACCAGGTCATCGAGTGGAGTGTGAAATGAAAGCTTGTGAAAACACGAGTTTAAAAATATATATGATGTAATACTTGCATACACTTGTCTTTGTATTATTTTAAAAAAAACGATCAAAAATCGTTGTCGCCCATCCTATCACGAACAGTACTGATCAAAAATATTTTTAAAAATTTTGGAATAGTCTTCATAAAGTGTAGATTAAGCGAAATTTATTACGAGTTCATTACGTTTGATAATTGGTCTACAAAACAAAAACTATGTTCCTTGATAAATGGTGGAGGTTTTGTTAATACGCATTTCAGTACGTTCGCGCGTCGTTCCTGTATTTAGAAAAAAGAATTTTATTTTATTTGTTAATAATTAAAAAAATATTTAGGTAGTAAATATTTCTTTTACACTTATATTACTAGATTCTAGATGGAGCTAGATTGATTAATTGGCTATTAGGTAGGTAAGATGCTATAACTATTATACATTATTGACTAAGAAAAAACGTGAAAATGCATATTGGATCTTACACGTGTCAGGGATTTAATTAACTTAGCCTAGGTAAGGATTTTATTTTATTTTAAAAGCAATCATCGTAGAGAACACTAATTGCGCAAGGCCGATTTGCACTTGACCGGTTTTTATTTATTTTAAAGATATAGTGCAAGCAGCAAGAATACTTGTACAAGAATTCCTTTGGTCGAGGTCTTAATAATATTATAGTCGTTATAAAAAATGGTCGATTCATACTTCAGAAATTACACTAATAAATTTCGACTTTTACCGAATTAGGACGAAATTATCGTCCACACTAGCAAGTTAAAACTTTCTTAATTTTCTTAGTGTTAGTTTTTATTTCTTAATGCAAAACTATAAACATAAGGAAGTACAATGTATCATTTAACTACAAAGTGAAAACTACTAATGTGAATGTCTAAACTTTGTTGTTGATTTTCGGAAGAATAAATCGACTATAATAATCCTTTCGTTTTAAAATAATACGACCTACTGATGACATGAAGAGACAAAAATCATAATTTTGAGAATTATGACTTTTTTTACCTCAGGTTTTGTTTTGGAATTGATTTAATCTCATATTATTATAAGGTATTTTATAAAAATCTTACTAAAACATGTTTCTCACTTTAAGACGTAACCGGACTGTTTTTTCCTATTAAACTTGAATCACTTTCGACGCCTTCATCAACAATATTACTAGTTCCTTCCTATAAAGAAGTGACAATATCCTTGCAGTTTTCATTGATAATCACTGTTGTATAACTTGTATCTCCTTTTCAATCTGTCATATTGCATTAACACAGGATAGAACTTTTAGAACTGCTTTTAACCACCATAATCAACTACTGTTTAGTAAATTGACGATAATATTTAGAATTTAAAATGATTCATACATGAGTAACTTTTGATTTGCCTCTCAACTATAACTAATCAAGTGTTGAGAGTGGGAATAAGAATGAAAGAATGATCGAACTAGCTTTGATAGGAGCTGCACTTTGCTATGAATTTTTAAAGTTTAGATTCATTGGATTAGATGAAAGGGTATTAATAATTTTAAAAAGCTATGAGTAAAAATTATTATCATGTATTTGGAAGTAAATTTCAAAAGTTAATAATAGAATTTCTGTCCCTGGATTGTATTTGAGGTACTAAAAAATGAGTAAATTTAATTTAATTTTTTAATTAAAAATACCTAATTAAAAAAACTTATGGATTCAACTCGGTGTCTGTCGGTTCATCCGTTTATGTGTCTGTCCTTTGCAGCATTTTTTGTAAGATAGACACATAGTTTAAGCGGCAAGAACGCTTTTAAAAGAAATTTTTCTAGATGAAATATTTATGAATATTTGGTATAAGATAACAGCAATGAAACTTTATTAATGATCATTTTGAAACAACCGCTAGTGATTCGCTCAGATTTTATTATGTTTAGCTTCGAAATCTAAGGGACACATATTTCGGTCATCTCTTAATATTCATATTTTCGAAAAATAGTTATTTTATTACTTTGTGATTAGTGACGTAGCCAAGTAGGTGCCAGGGACCCCTATGGGAGTAGAAAATAGCTCCCTCCTAAGAACAGGGCTTATTTTATTGGGGTTTCTTTTTTGTGAAAAATCTGAAAATGAGTGTAAGTTATTAGAGTTCCAGTGTATGAAGGGATTCTTTTTTTGTGAAAAATATCTCTTCCCCTCTCACTGGTCATCGATTTTTAAATTGAGGGCAATTTATTAGAATTTCATTGTTCGAAGAGGTTATTTATTTGTGAAAAATCTCCGTCTTCCCCGTCATCGATTTTTTTAAACTAAGGGTAATTTATTAGAGTTCCACCATACGAAAGGATTCTTTTTTTAAAAAAAATCCAAACCTCCCGGTCGTCAATTTTTAGTTTATTGTGTTAGAAAGGACCATAGGTTTGCCCCCGTTTGTCGTTTGGCACCTCCTATTTGTCAATTGGCGTCCCCTGCCTTTCTTTTTAAATATCAATAGTTTATAATCAAGGCTGACTAGGGAAAAAACAGGGAGATTCCTCCGGCTTCATTTTTTCCAGAGGGTTCAGTTTCTCTGTAAAGGACCTATTTATCCGTTTGGTTGAAGGTTTTAAATTTTAACTTTAAGGAAGAGATTTTTCTTTGGAAATCCCTCCTTCTGGTCAACAATGTTTTTTATCTTGATAGGAAGAATCTAATTTTTCAACTTCTCTTAAAGAAAGTTTTTTTTTATCTGAAAGGCTTCCCTTCGTTATCGATTTTTTTGGAGGGTACTGGAAAGGATTTAAGTTCTAAGACTTCGATAGTCCCTCTCTGTTATCAATTTTTTTTTTAAATGTGTTGACAACCGTCGAAGTTTTAAAATTTTATTACAAGAAACATTTCTCTTGAAAGAGTTCCTCCTCGCGCGTCTTTTGATTTTTTTTTGAACTGCTCTGGAAAATGAAACGTACTTGTCCGAACTCTAACTTTCACAGAAATAGGGGTTGGTGAATTTTATATCCCCGAATATATTTGTAGTATCTTTATATTATATATAAACTGCAAGAAAAATAAATAGAAAATGAGACATATATAATGCTACTTCCTTTACAAGGTTTTTTAATTCTCTAAACAACACCAATCTGATCTAAACATTTTGACTATTTATATATATATATATATATATATATATATATATATATATATATATATACATATATACATATATACATATATACATATATACATATATATATATATATATATATATATATATATATATATATATATATATATATATATATATGCATATATACATATATATACATATATATATATATATATATATATATATATATATATATATATATATATATATATATATATATATATATATATATATATATATATATATATATATATATATATATATATATATATATATATATATATATATATATATATATATATATATATATATATATATATATATATATATATATATATATATATATATATATATTATATATATATATATATATATATATATATATATTATATATATATATATATATATATATATATATATATATATATATATATATATATATATATATATATATTTATATATATATTATATATATATTATATATATATTATATATATATATATATATATATATATATATATATATATATATATATATATATATATATATATATATGCATTAAAAAATTAACCAGATATTACTCTTTAACAAACCTCAAACGCTACTGCACATCAATTAACCCACCCACATAAACCTTTTTCGATAGATTCCCTTGTTGCCGAAGCTTGTCACCGTCATTAACACGTTGCCACATTTACAGCGCAAATGACTCCTTCTCTTTAGAACAACAAATTCAGTCGAGTAGACTATTCAGAGTACGTACGTGATAGTTCGTACCGTTGTTGGTACTTTTTACTGTCGGCGTGTGATACAGGGTGTATTTCTCGCGGGGAGATTTCGTGGTCCGTCGAGCTGAATTTAAAATTAGAAACTAACTTTTGTGACTTTTGATGTTTTGATTATTTGTCGTGATACTAGCAGAGAAAATGAGTTAAGGAATGAATACTAAGAAGGATGTTAGTGGTCCCAAAGGTAAAGTTACTTTTTCCATTTCCTCGATCAGTTAAATTAATTTATAATAAACTGATCATTCACTGCGTCTATTTATAGGTTCTTGAATTATGTCGTTATAATGAAATTACCTAATGTCATTTTTATTTTGCTGTTCTCTTATAATTGGAGTAATTCCTTTTATAGAAAATGTATCTTTCGCCCTCTGTGACTGATGAAAATGACCACTGACCAAGTGATTATTAAAATTTTATTATACTATATATTTTATATTGAAGTGAGCTTGATAATTATCAAATTAACCCTTTTTTCTTAATATTATACAAATAACAATATGTTAGAGGCTTCCTGATAATATTTTTTAATGTTGTCAGGTATAAACTTCATGAGAGCACTATTGGATAATTGACGAGTCTTTGATTTGATCTATGATTGATTTTATTTGACTCTTGTTATAGTAGTAACCAAAGGCAGTATGAACTAAACATTCAATTATTATTAACATTTCGTTCAATATTGAATTGAGGTAATCGATAGATGTTTAAACAATAATAAACGATTGTGATCCCAATTCGACGGCCCTAAAATTGCCTCTGCAGGTTTTTGAAAGAATATAGGCTGTAAGACCGGTTAAAAGCTTATTTGAAATGTTTTTAAGAGCTTCTATTTAAACTTTTTACGTGATGTATTGCTAAAGTTACCATCTTAAAGTAAATTGATCATTAATTTCAAATAAATGACCGTACTTTAATAAAACCATTGTATTCCTCTTTACTTTAACCAGCGTCTCCTTGCTCTACTTACATTGTCAATCTATTATTTAATTTTCTTGTTGCCTCCATCTTCTTATTTATCTTAAAAAGTTGATTGTTCTTTAAATGAATGTGTCAGCAGAATGGTCTTTCTAAGAATATTGGTATTTTCCAATAATGACTGTGACTCACCGCTAAACAGGTAGTTTTTGGTGTTTTAAACTTTTAAGGTTCAGTTAACGAATTTTTGAGAAAAAGACTAGTGAAGCCCCTTTTAATTAAATTACCTGTCCTTAAAATATATTTATCAGTAAGTTGTTTAAAAAATTGATTTATTATATGTAATAAACATCTTGATATATATATTTTAAAGGTCACAAAGATAGTAACTTTGAAAAAATACGTCAATAAAGTGACTATTCAAAAATGCAGAGCACTTTAAAACATAACAAAAAAATAACCGGCCAAGTGCAAGTTGGACTTGAGCAATTAGTGTTCGGTACGTTGATTGCTTTTAAAATAAAAAAAATTATTACGGAGGTATGAAATGATCAGTCACGTCACAAAACATACCCCAAATGAGTTTTCAGTAAAGTTTTTTTCCGATCTTTACTAAAAACTGATGACCTTGCAATTTTTGTTTTTTTTTATATACCAGATAAATCATTAAAGGTAATGCACTCGTGATAATTTTCTTTTAATCGACACCCTGTGAAGAATATTCCAGATTTTTTTTAAAATTTTTTGGTCAGTACTTTTCGAGATAAGGGGGGACAGCGATTTTTCGCAACTTTTTAAAAGAAATGCAAAGAATTCCTATATTAGTGCTAAATTTCAACTTTCTGAAACAGACGGACAGACACCGAAGTAATCTTATAAGTGTTCCGTACTAAAAAGGAAAAATATACCACCAAACAAACATAGTTATAGTGATTATAATACGAAATAAACAAATTTTTAATAACTTTTTTGTTCATGATTTCATAGGTTTAGTTCGAAATGTATTATGGGCCATAATCTCCCCTGATGGTAAATTATAGGCCCCTATTTAAATCGCCTTAGATTCTAAATGGTGCGATCCGAAAGTTCCCGGACTAACCTGTAAAATTTGAAGCTTCGTGACTTCCGTCGCCTTCAAAGTAATTCCCTCCTCTCGGATGCCTCGGTCCCATCGTTTTTGTCACTGGTCAAACATGTTTTGAAAGATCCACGCTGTCACTGCCTTCAGCATTGCGACCATTTAATTTTATCTTCATATGGTGGAACAGCAGCAGAAATTACATGGTGGCAAATCAGACGAATATGGAGTATGGGGATGAGAGTTATTGAATTATTTGCCAAAAACTGTTGCGTACAGGAGGAACTGTGGGCATTGTCGTGTTGAAGGACAGTCTTCTAGCTCCGAAGCTTTGACTGGCGTCTAACCACTAGAAGGTTGATCAAAGATGTTCCAAATTGTCCGACGATGGTCTTCACGAATGATTTGTTGACTTTTGGCGTTGATTTCAAGCGTGGTTGTAGTCGAAGGTCTGCCGTAACGTTCATCTTCTTCCAGCGAAGTTACCCGGCCTTAAATCACATACGCCACTTAAAAATTTGCGTATTGCTCAGGACTTGGCTCCTAAGTGCGTTCTAAATCATTTAATTGACACTTTACCCTCAAATTTTACACACATGTGCTGCTCTTTTTTAGTGTTCCGTATGAAACACTTATGGGATCACTTTGGTATCCGTCCGTCGGTCTGTCACACTCGATTTTCTCTGAAACTATTTGAAATTTGTCACAAATATAGGAATTGATAGCCCAGTCAAAGCCGTGTAGTTTTGAAAGTTATATTTTGGCTTAAGGGGTTAGTTTTGAGGGGTGAAATCCGAAGTGAAAAAAAAATGTTTGCAAGGTCATCGAGCGGGGTGTCAATTGAAAGCTTGTGATAACACCTCGTATAAACTGTTCTTCTTGTTATTTTGTAAAAGATCTCTAAGAGTACTAATTAGTCTGAAATATTCTCCGTAAGGTGTAGATTGAGCGAAAATTATGTTTTCCTTGACACTACGGTGAAGATTTTTTCGTGGAAACTTGTTAATTTAACCGGGACTAACAACTGTGAAATATCAATACGTGCACGTTTCGTATTCGGTGCAATCAGTAGTATACTCATATACTTTTCAGTATAGCACTGCTTTAAGCATTTGGCCAATCACAGGTAAAATAAATTTCCAGGAAACTAGTGACCAACGGATAGGTACCGAGACAAAATAATTTTATTTTATTTATTTATAATTAAACAAGTATTTAGGTAGTAATTATTTGTTTTAAATTTTTACTACATAGATGTCTCGCTTTTTTATATATTCTTGGTAATTCTTATATTGAAGATGAAGGTGCAACTGAATTTCATAGAATACTTCAGCAATCACGCTACAAAATACAAATTGCGCAAGTCCGACTGGCACTGGACCGGTTTTTTGTATCCAATTTCAAAATCGCAGAGAGGCACAATTCGACCTTCACACAAACGTGCATACAGAATCGGGTTAATCCGGGGACTTTTAGGTCGTATCACCTATACCATAGGACTCTCCTTCACGAACTCGTAGATTTAAACTTAACAGCTAAATATTATTACGAGGGCTACCTTCTAAGTTTTTACAAAAACAATGAAAGAAAAAAAAATTTGGGATACATCGTGTTATTGTTTCTTAAAATATTCACCTTTAAGACTTATATACTTTTGGCATGCGTTCAAACCAATTCTCGAAACATTTTTCCACTCTGAAGTTGGCACTTCAAAAACATAGTTTTGGAAGGATTTAACAGCTTCTTGAGGTGACGAAAATCGCTGTCCACGCATTTTTTTGATATTCGGGAATAAAAGGAAGTTGTTAGGCGATAAATCAAGTGAATACGGGCACTGAGACATTAATTTGATGTTTTTCTCCGTCAACTAATCAATTGTTTGACGTGCTGTGTGAGAGCTAGCATTGTCATGATGAAGAATGATGCGACGTTTTCGGGTGTTTTTCCTTATTTGATCGATGATGTCTGAGAAACAAAGAAACAAGCGATCATTTTCTTGAAAGTGCTTCGCAACTGAACCACTTTTGTTGGATTCGGTTCATCTTGTAACACCCAAACAGTTGATTGTTGCTTAGTTTCCAGCTCGTACAAATATATCCCAGTTTCGTCTCCTGTTACGATGTTGTATACGGATGTTGCATGTCTTCTACCGAATTTTTTGAGCATTTCCTTATACCAATATACACGAACCTATTTTTGAGTTTCGGTCAAATTAGGTGGAACAGATCTTTTCACAGCTAAATGTTCATGCAAAATCGAATGTACTGCAGTCTTCGGTATGTCTAAAGATGCCTCTATCTCACGGTCGATCCTCTTCAATCATGTTGCGCACAGCAACAACCGATTTTGGTCGACCTTCACGAAATTCATCGCTGACGGAAGCACGATAATGACGAAATTGTGCAAACCATTTGTAAACAGTCTTTTCTGATGGTGATTGATTACCAAAAGTTGAACGAAGCGACTCGAGGCATTGTTGTTGACTTAGGTCTTTACTAAAATCGAAAAAAAATCATCCAATGAAAACTTTCACTTGAAATTTCCATTTTAACAGAAAGCTGTTTTTTAAACGCTCACTGTAAACAAACTACTCGGCCAGTTTCTCAAGTGTCACTGTTTTCACAATAACAATTGCCTGATTTTACGACAATGGTAATGTCACATCTCAATAGCTCCATCTTGGGGTCGTTTGTAAAAACTTAAAAGGTTAACAGTTAATATAAGTATAAGATATTGATGTATTTTAAATTAGTATTTACATAGCGTGATTTAAATTACATTTTTGTAATTTTGTTGCGTATTTGGTGATAGTTCGCTACATTTTTTATATTTTAAAGAGATATAACTTTTTCTGAGTAGGGGAGGTGGGCGGGTTTCAAACCTGTTAAAATACCAAATTAATCCAGTTTGGTCCGTATTAAAACTTAAATCTGTCAGTTAATATCATTATGTCAGAACTATTGTCCTAAAGAAAAAAAAACAGCTTTAAGTCAGCTTAAATTCAAAAAAAAAACATTACAAAAATGAGTGGCTTATATTGTATATCTAATTTCAGAAAATAATATATAGACAGTATTTTATAATAAAGGGCACTCCAATTATATAGCTAATTTGAAGTACATTTTCTGGACGTAAAACTTCACCTCTTCTTCTATAAACAGTTATTCTAACTCTTATTTAATCACTTTTTTGATGTTAAAGGTAAACAGTAAATAAAACCATTTTCGATAGACTAGGCAACCCCGCTAGCATATGAAGCATATAGGTCTTAAATGTATACATATTATATTTATTTCTTTTGAAGAATTACGGTGCCAACATGTGCATATCAGCTTTTATTTTTCACTGTTGCATTTGGTGCATTTGAAAAAACAAACAGACTGCACCGTCCTGGACTTTGAATTACGAGAAGGCATAAAAAAAGTTATTGCCCCGGTGTCGAACATGCAGACAGGCCGGAAATAGTACAAAAAAAATGTTTCGAAACACGGAGGTACATTAAAGTAGTAAAAGCTATATTTGTGGAGATTTAAGCTTTGTTTAAATAAGTAAATTAGTGGTAAAATAATACGTGTAGTACATGAGAGCTTTCGGACATTAGAGCAATGTAACTCGATGTATTTACACACCAAATAACAATTCGATATCCAAGAAAAACTGTGTATCATACTTTCAGAAAAAATATTGAACATTACACGTACAGCACAAAAATGTAACAAAAATCACACGACATTAGTTGAGTGAACTAGTTATAGCAACTAATCGAGTAGGGTTACATTACTGTTCGAAGATCTTAACAGTGCATGAATCTAGACCTTTAACAGGTAGTAGGCAGTTTTTCGAAAGAGTAGGATATAGGGTTGTGCTAAAGATTTACTAAATTTTTGGAAATGTTTCATATTTATCGTTAGAGATTGTGTGCTTATTTAGGTTGGCGATACTCAAAATGAAATTCGTTTTTAAGAGAAAATTTGGTTAATTGGATGGCTCAAATTTCTAAATTATTTTAAACACCAGAGTACAAGATGTTACAAATAATTTTAATCAGACCCTTATCTTAGAGAGGGCTAAAGGCAGAAGTAGCAGCATTACTTACTTTTTACAGTTGGACTGGTTGTAGTATCTAAACAGTTTAATTTATTGCACATTCCTATCTTAGTTTTTGATTCTGTAACCTTCAATTTGATCAAAAACTGATCACTAATCACACTGGAACTTGTTGAAATTGGGCATATAGATTTTTCGGGCGTTTCTGAAAGAGAACACTGAAGGCGTGGCAATTTATAGAGGAAGGGCATCCAACGACAATCGAGAAGCGAAACCTCTCAATACAGAAAAAAATACTGGGGAGGGAGGGGAGTTAACAGAAAAAAAACCTGCTTACAGCGGAAAAAAAGTTTCGTATCTGGTTCTCCCTTGGATACGACATATATATATATATATATATATATATATATATATATATATATATATATATATATATATATATATATATATATATATATATATATACAGTCAACACTGTTTATAGTGAAACTCTATATAATGAAAAAATCTTTATAGTGCAATTTTTTCAAGACCTAGAAGCAAGCAATTTATACGGATTTTTTCTTTATATAGTGAAAAACTTTCTATAGTGAAATTTCGGTCAACATTTTCGTCTTTCACTATATAGAGTGTCGACTGTATATATATATATATATATATATATATATATATATATATATATATATATATATATATATATATATATATATATATATATATATATATACATATATATATATATATATATATATATATATATATATATATATATATATATATATATATATATATACGAGGCTGGTTTGAAAAGTCCGTGCAAAATCCGAGAGATGGCACCACCGGCGCGTATCGAGGTCATGTTTAGTTAGTAGCATCTCTTGAATGAACGTACACCAAGTTTCAGCTATATTGGTCTATTTCTTTGTGTTTGGCATTCGTGTGAATCAAGGAAGTCGAGTGATTTTCAAGAAATGGACAAAAAGAATTTCGTGTGGTGATTAAACATTACTTTATGAAAGGCAAAACGCCTCAGGAGACTAAAGAGAAGCTTGATAAACATTATGGTGACTCTGCACCTTCGATTAGAACAGTTTATAAGTGGTTTCAAAATTTTCGGACTGGCCATATGGGCACAAGTGACGCTGAACGTTCTGGACGGCCTGTGGAGGTTACGACTCCAGAAATCATTGATCGAATCCATGATATGGTGATGGATGACAGAAGAGTTAAGTAAGGTGCGTGAGATTGCTAGTGCTGTGGGCATCTCGACTGAACGGGTACATAATATTTTGCATAAACATTTGGACATGAGAAAGCTATCCGCAAGATGGGTGCCGCGATTGCTCACGCTTGACTAAAAACGGAATCGTGTGAAGTGTTGCAAGGATGGTTTGCAGCTGTTCCAGAAGAATCCGGAGGACTTTAAGCGTCGTTTCGTCACTGTGGATGAAACATGGATACATTACTATACTCCTGAGACCAAACAACAATCTAAACAATGGGTTACCAAGGGGGAATCTGCACCAAAAAAGGCGAAGACCGTTCCTTCGGCCGGAAAGGTTGTGGCGACTGTCTTTTGGGATTCGCAAGGGATAATCCTCATCGACTATCTGGAAAAGGGTAAAAACTATTACAGGTGAATATTATTCATCGTTATTGGAAAGTTTGAAAACCGAGCTGCAAGAAAAACGCCCGCGATTGGCCCACAAGAAAGTCCTTTTCCATCACGACAACGCACCAGCACATACCTCAGCAGTTGTGGTCGCAAAATTAATGGAAATAGGATTCCAACTCGTTTCACATCCCCCCTATTCTCCAGACTTGGCTCCCTCGGACTACTATTTGTTCCCCAATTTGAAGAAATGGCTGGCGGGACAAAGATTTTATTCAAACGAGGAGGTGATTGCAGACACTAATGGATATTTTGCAGACTTGGACAAATCCTATTATTCGGAAGGGATCAACAAACTAGAACATCGTTGGACGAAGTGTATAAGCCTAAAAGGAGACTATGTCGAAAAATAAAAAAAAGTTTACCCCAAACACATAAGTAGTTTTTATTTTTGCACGGACTTTTCAAACCAGCCTCGTATTCTTGGGTATCGGTTTGTTCGTGTCTATTTTTGTGTTATAAAAATACAGATTTTGACGTTTCACCGCTTTTATTGGGCTTTATCAAATTTTATTTTTATATTTGACTCTTCTACAAAGTAGATGTTGAAAATGTAAAATAAAATTAATATTTTATGGGTATGTAACATTTATTAATTAAACAATCTATTTTATTTAATGAAATTTGAACAAAAATACAGGTACGCGCTAGTTAATGACTGAAGTTGAACGATCCGAAAATATATGAGGCCCATTTAAATTAATTAACCGACACATTCAAACTAGCTAATGGAGAACTAAACAGATATTACACAATTAGCAACCAACATCTGTTGTGAATGTTTCATGGACAGCTTTGCAAATATTAAATTTATTATTATTAAGTTTACGTATCTAGCAGTTTTTATTTAACACAGTCGATGAAGAAACATAATAATCCGTATAGAAATCTGAAATTCAAGATGTTTTAATTTCTTATTTTTATTAGAGCGTAAAATAAATATCTACATATTAAATCTTTATCTTTAGATAAGGTTTGCTAACCGCTTTCTTAAAAATCAAGTTTTTTTTGTAATCAAAATTTCTTTAAATTTCCTAAGAATGTCTGGTAGAGAATTTATTTAGACGTGCAAAATCTGTATTTCTAATAAATAATAATTGCAGATTATGTTCCAGGGAAATAATGGTCTTATGAATTAATATAAAATGTATTTATGTCTTGGAAAATACAGTGTCTGTCCCCAAAATAAGGAGAATGATTGTTTTCCCGCCGACGCGGAAGGCTGGAGTGGAGCGATTTGTGGTGGGAGGTCTTGGGAAAGCAACATGACCCGCGTCATTTGCCTGTGGGCCGTTACAGTGTGCGGATCTCTACTAGACTGAAGCCCTGTCCTAGGGTCGCGTCACGAATTCACGATGCCACGTTCCAAAGAGCAACGAACAGGAACCGCCTGGACGTCCGTCAACGACACAGTGCGACAATATGTGTAAAAAGTGAGAGTCATGCTCAATTCCGATCGACGCCTGAGTGTCAGAATGTTAGCAGAAGAGTGCAATATGCGGAAAACTAGAGTGCATCGCATTCTTACAGAAGATTTAGCCATAAAAACGCTGCCTCAGCCGTCCTGCAGCCCCTATGTGGCACCACCAAAAATAAAAAGTAGCTTGAAAGGCAACCATTTTGAAACGCTGGATAACGTCAAAGAGGCCGTTATAAGGTGCCTGAACGGGGCTCCCGTTGACGCCTTCCAGGAATCGTACTGCGACTGGCAGAGGCGTTGGCAACGGTGTGCCGATGCACACGGGTGCTATTTTGAAGAATTTTAGTAATTTGTACTTTGATCTGCAATAAATTTTTTTTTTTCGAATTTATTCTATACTTATTTTTGGAACAGACCCTGTATATTTAGTGGATAGTTCTTCACATGAATGTACTGTACCAAATAATATTGTTAATTAACCTAATAATATACCCAGTTTCACAGTCTTCTAGGCCGTTAAACAAATTTTTACAAGACACGACTTTCTGATAAATGTGCCGGATAGTTAAAATTTGGGCCTACTATACGTCAAAGAATTCATTTGTCCTTATCATAACGAAACATTGCTTTATAACCCACTAAATTCTAACACATCTCTTTCGAAAACGAAAACAAAATAAGTATACTGATTATACATAGAGTTTATCTGAATCATGTTTCTCTACGTTATTATTTTCAGCCTACCAATTCAAAAGAAAAAACCGGCCAAGTGCAAGTTGAACTTGCGCAATTAGTGTTCCGTACATTGATTGCTTTTAAAATAAAAAAATTTTGTTACAGAGGTATAAAATGATCAGTGACTTTACAAAACACATCCCAAATCAGTTTTCAACAAAGTTTTTTTCCAATCTTTACTGAAAACTGATGACCTTGAAATTTTTGTTTTTTTATATACCAGATAAATATTTCAGAATTTTTTCAAAATTTTTTGCTCAGTACTTTTTGAGATAAGGAGGGGACAGCGATTTTTCGCGATTTTTTAAAAATAATACAAAGAAAAGTGTGCGCAAGTAGTTTTTAATGTATATATATATATATATATATATATATATATATATATATATATATATATATATATATATATATATGTATATATATATATATATATATATATATATATATATATATATATATATATATATATATATATATATATATATATATATATATATATATATATATGGGTTACAGGGAAAGTCGTCCTAGATAATTAAGGACGTTATAGTTTAGGTCGTTTCTGACCGATTTGGCTCTATGACATGATGTCCTAAACTTAACCGTTTTCGAGATATTGAAGTTTAAAGATTTTCTAAAAAAAAAAAACATGTTTTTTTTTTTTTGCTTTTATATCGATTTTTTTTTTTATTAGAGGTTCTCGAGTGCGATTTTTTGATTATTTTTTAGTTAGTCTGTATGTCAAGTATCAAAAATCATCAAAAAAATTTGAACTAGTTACTAACAGTTTCAAATGGCGGCTTGTTAATGTTTCTAAATTACGAATTTTTACCAAGTGTTTCCTACTTTAAATCAATAAAGAGAAAAAAAAATGTATGGAAGTTATTCTGCAAATTATTTTAAAAACTTTTACGTCTTTTTAGCTATCAAAAAAGGTATAATGCTAGGAGTTTAATAGGAAAACTGTACACAGAATGACACCTAAAGCGGGCTCGGGTAGCAAAAGGTAAATTTTTAGTTCTAGGTGAAAATACGAAAAATATACAAATAAAACAAAAAACCTTGCAATTTAATATTTTTTATTAATTATAATTCATGTTCTATATGGTCGCCCCTATTTCTAACACAAATTCTCATTCTTTTTCTTAAATTACTTTTCACAACGCTGGTTGTGAGGTGCCGCCTCATTTCGTCAGCCGCATCAATTATTTTTTGTCTTAGGACATCCACGTTTTCGATAGGAGTCATCTGGTCGTATACGAGACTTTTCATGTGACCCCACACATAAAAATCCATCGGTGTTAGGTCTGGGCTTCTCGCCGGCCAAGGTATGGGTCCGCCTCTTCCAATCCATTTGTTGGGATAATTTTCATTGAGCCATGCACGAACACTTCCTCTGTAGTGAGCTGGGCAGCCATCGTGTTGAAAGTACATGTTTTGTCTCAAACCAATAGGTAGGTCTTCCATCAAATTAGGTAAATCGTTCCGCAAAAAATTGTCGTATTCCTCGCCATTCAAATTATCTGGCAGGAAGAATGGCCCAACCAAATAATTTGAAATTATACCCATCCACACATTTAAGCTGAATCTTGTTTGTGATACTTTCGTTCTTTTTTTGTTTGGGTTGCCTTCCTCTTTAGAAGCCCAATAGTGGGCATTGTGGTAGTTTGTAAGACCGTCTTTGTCGAATTTCGACTCGTCAGTCCATAGTATTTTCTTAAAAAAGATGCATCTTCGACATCGGAATTGAGCATAAATCTGCAGAATTCTAATCGTCGCAGCGGATCCCCTTCTTCAATGACTTGCACGGGCGTATAGTGGTAAGGGTGTTGCCCAACAGTATGCATTACAAACCATACCTTCCACTGCGAAATACCAAGCTGTTGTGCGACAACATTTGTAGATGTGGTTGGGTCCACCTCAAAGAGACGTCGTATTTCGTTTTCTTCGTCTTCGTCAAAGATACGTGGTCGTCCCATGTCAGTCCGCCGTCTTTGTACGGAACCAGTTTCTCGTAGTCTTCGATAAGTTCCATCAAATATGCTAACATCAGGTACACGACGAGTAGGATATCGCAGTATGTATTCATCACGTGCACGCGACGACACTCCTTCGCAAAATCCGTAACACATTAGGATGTCAGCATATTCCTCGTTGGTATACGTTGCCATATTCACAAGCAGAGATCAAAATCCAGTTACGAGCCAATTCACACAGTCAGAAGATGAAACACAGATATTTTTGAAAAGCACGGTATAGCACATCTACCACGGACGAATCGCACGAGCAGACTAAAAATCATTCAATAATGTTTAGTGAACAGAAAATGGCACTCGCACAGAGAGTACCCCGACCCGAAAAAAAATGCTTACCCAACCATTTTTATTGTTTGAAGGTGCAGGTAGTAAACCGGTAATTGGTAGTATCTAAATTCTATTATTATGTTACTCTACATTTGGGCCTATTGAAATCTCATTTTCTTAGAATTTTCAATAGATCCAGTAGATATTATACCGTTTTAGATAGCTAAAAAGACGTAAAAGTTTTTAAAATAATTTGCAGAATAACTTCCATACATTTTTTTTTTCTCTTTATTGATTTAAAGTAGGAAACACTTGGTAAAAATTTCGTAATTTAGAAACATTAACAAGCCGCCATTTGATACTGTTAGTTCAATTTTTTTTGATGATTTTTGATACTTGACATACAGACTAACTAAAAATGACCAAAAAATCGCACTCGAGAACCTCTAATAAAAAAAAAAATCGATATAAAAGCAAAAAAAAACATGTTTTTTTTAGAAAATCTTTAAACTTCAATATCTCGAAAACGGTTAAGTTTAGGACATCATGTCATAGAGTCAAATCGGTCAGAAACGACCTAAACTATAACGTCCCTAATTATCTAGGACGACTTTCCCTGTAACCCTGTATATATATATATATATATATATATATATATATATATATATATATATATATATATATATATATATATATATATAATACTCGTGTTTTCAAAAGCTTTCATTTGACACCACACTCGATGACTTAGTCAAAAATTTTTTTTCACTTCCAATTTCACCCCCCGAAACTAACCCCTTAAGTCAAAATTTAACTTTCAAAACTACGCGGCTCTGATGAGGCCATCAGTTCAAATCAAATAACTTCGGAAAATCGGATGTGACAGACACCGAAGTGACCTTATAAGTGTTCCATACGGAACACTAAAAAGATGTTCGTATATATGACCCGTATGACTTGCAGTTGTTCGTTCTGTACGAGGATCTGTATATCTGTAACTTTAGACTCTTATGCTGGTAGTGAGATTTATATCTATTTTTTATTAAATGGGTATCTTCTCAACAAATAGGTATCGGCAATGCAATCAATTGATAATCCATTATTCGGTTACGGTATTGTAAAAATCGGTCATCAGAAACAACAAAGCGACAAAAACTCCTTGGTAGTCAGAACCTACCGCCAAGTAATAGATTATAATCAGTGGCGTAGCCAGGTTCAAAAGGCGAGGGAGGGGAATGTTTCTTCAAGGAAAAAAAGAGAACACTAAAGGCGAAGCTGCTTATATATGTGGGAGGCAAATACCAGCCATGCGTAGATACCCCTAGATGGTAGAAAAACCATCTATACCATTTTGCACAGAAAAAGAACCACTTCCGACAGCGGAATTCTAAAAACTGACAACCAATTTAAAAATCGGTCACAAAAAGAACCCCTAATAAAAAAAACTGTTTCTAAGGGACGTTATTTTCAACATTCAAAGAGTCGGGGAGCATATGCCTCCGATCCCCACCTTGATTGTGCCACAGTTTATTTTAAAATATTAAAATAAAAAAATATTAAGCGATTATATTTTTTAACCCGTATTCGAATATGAATTTAGATGTTCTCTTAACCCTACTTTTTATTAGTTTAGTAGCACTACGGTAGATTTTCAAGATTTTGAAAATTAGTATTAAAGGTTAGTTCGCAGATTTGTATTTCAGGTTAGTTCAGGTTAGTCAGAACTTTTCATTAACGATAGATTAGGGTTAATATTTTTTAAGGAACTGTTTCTTTGTTATTCCGTTTTCATTCACATTTTTCATTTCGTTAGAACTAAAATTAATGTGACTAGTTGTTATTAGAAAATATTATTGGTGTCGTTACCGTCCTAAAAACTAAATAAAAAGATGCTTTGGATTTAAAATTTTTAGGGAGGAACTTCAATTTTATTTCCCAAATTTTGCGGCCCCAGTTTGTAAAATATTAATATTTTCTAGTTATAGCCAACATAATTTAAATATAAACGTTAAAACAGCTGTAAATAAGTTATCAGGTACATACATGCCTAACCATTTAAAATAATGAAGAATAAAATCAATAAGCAATATTTATTTTGGTATTAGAATAATAAATTTTGATCAATTAATTGTTCGTCCATAAGAAATTAAAACACTTTATTCGATGGATGGTCGTAAATAAAATTGAAAATAGGAGATATAATAAAATCGTTTAGATCAGACGGAACTCATAAAGTAAAACCTTTTAATTATCTGACTAAGTCACTTTATTTAATAGATCGAAAAAAAACCTTTGATGTACAGACTGCAATAAACATATTGCTGGAATAAATTTGATATTTTTCTTTTTAATAAAGACAAATCCACTTCAGAGAAATACACTCTCCAAATAACAATAATAGTATAACAAGATAACAAATACATTCAACTCAACTTTCTTAATCTTGAACACAAATTTTAGTATATTTGATACTTTTGATAAAATTATTTTTACAAATTACTGATAATAATAATAAATATTTAAACAGATTCGTTAAAATATAATTACAATATTTAAAAATTGTAATTTCTGGTTCCTGTATAAACATTTAAACATTTGTTAAAAGTCGATATAAACCACTAAAATTGGACAAAGTCCATTTTTCAGCATTGCTTAACTGTTCTGTCATCCGTTATGAGGAGCAACATTTCTTTAGGAGCATATCACCCATATTTATTTTAGCTTTTATATTTAGATTCGTAAGTAATTTGTCCTTTCCATTCATTTGAATATATTTAGTGACTCGAAGTACTGAACCTTATTTGGATAAATGTATGAAGGGTTCAGCGCACAAGTGAACCAAGTCCATTTGTAGGTTTTTCGGTGCACCTCAGAATTAATTATACAAAAAAAATTGGGAGCTAATTTTTGGAGTTAAGAATGATGGACTTTGTTCACGTGTGCTTTGAATACTCCATATATAACATACTACATGAGGTGAATAGCTCCGAGATTTTTGAAGAAGAAAATGTTTTTGTCAAAGATCGATTTTATTCTTTAACAGATTTTCCTTCAAGAGGGATACACTTATTACAAGGATCTTACAACATTGGGATACCCTTCATATAGTACGATTTGTCGAGCCTTTTCTATTTCATTTGAGCCAAATCTCTTTCCCTAGAGCCCCCTTTTCAAATGTGGAAAAATGTAATAATCGCTGGGGACCGGATCTGGTGAGTACAACGGATGAGGAAACAATTCATAGTTCAATTTCAGCATCGATTTTATGGAGTTGTGAGCTGGTGCATTATCTTAGTGAAACAACACTTTTTTCTTGGCTAAATGCGGGCTTTTTTATTGATTTCGTCATTCTAAGGATCCAATAAAACAACGTAATAGTTTTCGGTGATTGTTCGCCCCTTCTCAGGATAGTTGATCAGTATTATTTCATACGCACTCCAAAAAATACTTGCCAAAACCATTCCAGCTGATTGTGTTTTTGAACACTTCGGACGCCTTTCATGCGGTTCCAGCCACTCTGCAGACTGCCTGTTGGGCTCAGGCATGTAGTTGTGCATCCATGTTTTGTCCATTGTTGCGAATTGATGCAAAAACTCCTTTGGATTACGCCGAAACAGTTCCAAACAGCGTTCTGAATATTCGATACGTTGCTGTTTTTGATCAGTCGTGAGGGTGCGCGCCACCAATCGGGCACATAGCTTTTTCCTATGCAAATATTCATGCAAAATATACCTCACGCCTTGTGGTCATGTGAGAGAGATAGCTGACACAATGTCAGCTATCTCTCTCACTTTCACTTTGCGTCATTCCATACAATATCTATATTTTTTTTAAGTGAATGCCTCATTTGGACGACCGGAACGTGATGCATCACCCGGGCTTGTACGACAGCATTTAAGTTCACTAAACCATCCACATTTAGTTGCTTTCTCCGGAGCAGATGTGCCATAACACTTTCACAAGCCAGTCTTGGATTCTGACTCGCACGAAATTCTTGTTCCATCGTTTCGCAAAAATCAAAAATAGCGTCACTCAAACAAGTCTAACTCTCTCTAACTAATAGACAAAATGTAATGAAAATTTTACAGGAATCTGAGAGTTAACACTAACTAAAAATCATATGGTTTTTTGTTTTTTCGACTGACCATATTTTAGTTTGACTATGGTCATTGTTTTCTCTTTAGACCAGTCAATTTAATATAAACCACTAAAATTGGACAAAGTCCACTTTCTAGAAGTTTTGACTGTTTTCTCATCCGTTAATACATCTCGTGACACGTTTCGCCGTATTACGGCTCCTTAGCCGAGTTAATACCGAGATGAATTAATGGATGAGAGAACAGTCAAAAAGTGCTGAAAAATGGACTTTGTCCAATTTTAATGGTTTATATTAAACATTATATACTTAGGGTAGGACCTTAAAGCGCTGCCGAGCGGTAAATTTAATCGAGAATTTTCAAACGATAGTAATTTGCTTAACGTATTACAACAAATAATTCAACTCTAATGTTATTCGGCCAAATATAATTAATTTAAACACGTTGCATATTAAACAATCACACCAACACCATAATAAAACAGATATTTAGTATCGTCTTTATTAGGAAAATATTTCATCGGTTGCCAGGCTTCGTGAACTAAAAATTTCTTATATATGTAATCATGAATAAATAAGTTGTTTCGGAAGGTATACAGGGTGACATGAAATTAGTTAAGTATATTAAAACTAATAAGTGTTGATATGGAAAAGAAAGTAATGATTTTCTTCTTTTTCTTTCTCCAAAGAAAGTCGGAAAACTTAACACAAAGAATTCTCCAACTTTTTAAGAGAAACTGCTATCGTCACTGAGCATAATATGCTTAAAATTGCTTACCAAGTTGAGCAATCATCTAAAGTTTCTTTGCTTAAAAATAAGTGAAAACAACTGTATTTATTGTTTATAGGTAAAAATTTATATCAAGAAACATAGATGTACCAAAAGCATATTTTCAAAATTATAATACTCTTTGTTATCCCGATGTTTGTTATTAAGCGCCCAGCTATCATAAGGCTATTTTTATCTAATTAGTTAAGCTCAGATGATAGGTCGTCACCAAACTTTCAAATGTATTAACAAAGCACACTTTTTTTACATAAGACTATGATTAATATTTTACAAAAAATCATATTTAGGATCACACACGCGCAGTAACCAACCACTGTATGATGTTCTGACAGGTTACTTAACAATGCGTTTGCTCATATATATATATATATATATATATATATATATATATATATATATATATATATATATATTATATATATATATATATATATATATATATATATATATACCTGGTATATATATATATATATATATATATATATATATATATATATATATATATATACCTGGTATATATATATATATATATATATATATATATATATATATATATATACCTGGTATATATATATATATATATATATATATATATATATATATATATATATATATATATATATATATATATATATATACCAGGTGTACAAGTATGAAATGCGGATTTTTTTTCTAAAAAAACATGTTAAATTCGGAAGAATGATAAAAAGTGCTTTATTCAAAGTATGCTCCATTTTTACCCATCTTTCGGGCAATTTGGGAATACCACGCCAGTAAAAATCTTCCCCTTTTGCTGCGAAGCATTCATCGAGCCATTTTTTCACATCTTCGTACTAACCAAAGCGCTGCTGCTCAGCAAGTGCGTGACCCATCAATGCAAACAAGTGGTAATCGGAAGGAGCCAAGTCTGGTGAGTAAGCCTCATGGGGTAGAACTTCCCAGCTGAGTGCTTCCAACATGTCGCGAATTGTTTTGCCGTATGTGATGGGGCATTATCATGAAGAAAAATGTCTTTGTGTTGCCTCTTTCGGTATTCTGGCTTTTTTTCAAGCAGCGAACGGTTCAAATCGTCAATCGTTGTTGGTAACGTTTAGTATTAACCGTTTTCCCCAAGTTTTAACAGCTCATAATAGACCACGCCCCTCTGGTCCGACCAAACACAGAGCATCGTCTTTCTGCCAAAGCGATTCGGTCTTTCGGTCGATCAGTTGGATGGTGCACCTGGGTCTACCCATGATTTTTTGCGCTTGGGATTCTCAAAATAAATCCACTTTTCATTCCCTGTAACTATACAATGCAAAAACGACTTCCTTTTGTACCGAGTGAGCAAAATGTCACACGTGTTTTTGCGCTTTTCCATTTGCCTGTCGTTCAACCAGTAGGTGGTACCCATCTACTGGTCTTCTGAATCTTTTCCATCTTTCGTAGCCGATTGTAAACAGCTTGTTGACTAACGCCCAATTGCTCGGCGAGTTGTTTTTGTGTTTGCAAATCATCTTCGTCCCACAATGCTTGCAATTCCACATCTTCGTATTTTTTTGTCAGTCAGTTTTCTACGTTCCTTGTCTGCAAAATCGAAGTGACCACTTTTGAAACACCGAAACCATCGTTCACACGTATCTTGCGATGGAGCATGTTCACCATAAGTTTCTCGAAGTAATCGGTATGATTCAACAGCAATTTTCTTCAAATGAAAACAAAAAATTAATGCTGTCCGCGAATGCTCTTTGTTCGGTATAAATTTCGACATATTGAACACAACACTATGCACACACTTTTCCAATTTATCACTCGTGCGCGTCTGACACTTGTTGATGACACTACAAAATGGCGCAGTGTCAAATCTTTATAACACAAACTGCATTGCTGCACCATCTGTTGTCTGAAATCCGCATTTCATACTTGTACACCTGGTATATATAAATATATATATATATATATATATATATATATATATATATATATATATATACATATATATACATATATGTATGTATGTATGTATGTATGTATGTATGTATGTATGTATGTATGTATGTATTGTATGTATATATGTATATATGTATATATATGTATATATATATATATATATATATATATATATATATATATATATATATATAACCAATAAAAAATAATCGCAAGGAGATTTTTATATCTTGAATTTGAAATACATTAGTTAGATTGATAGAAAAATGTTAAAATTTATTTGTTGATTCTAAGCCACGTTTTACTTCTTTCACAACCAATAATTAAAAAAAGATGATTTTTGCAAAATCTCAACTCCACAGGCAATTATCGAATATGTTTAACCTATAGCAGGAGGTCTGAGGTTTTTGTTTTTTAAGCACACTCTAGCGTAAAAAAAAATTATCTTGTTTGTTTTTCGACGTGCCTAGTGTCCAATTCTATTCATCGAATTGTTCGCGAATGTAATTCTTTTGAAACATTTCCTAACATTGACGCACTGCCTTATTGCATTTTCCAAATGTTCAATATTTCTAAAAGGTTTCTTAACATAAACTTTATCCTTGAGGTAGCCTCATAAAAAAAAATCGAGCGGTGTTAAGTCCGGAGATCTCGTTGGCCACGGATTAACAGAATAACGTCCAATCTACTGGTCTTCGAATCATTAAACTATTCTGAAAAATTATCCCTTGCGCTGCTAAAGTGAAAGTTCATGTAAAAAAAAATAAATATTTCTATGTTCAAGAATTGGAGCTTTCCGAAGTTAAACTTTGTAGAAAAAAGAAAGGGCCAAGAATTTGGGTGTTCCATCCCACACCACACGTTCACTTTAAAGTAGTAATGATTTTTATTTTCTAATACAAAATTTGTATTTTCCTCTACCCATCATAGCTAACCACTCTGTTAAAAGAAAACGTAGCCTCGTCAGTAAGAAGGATATTTCTGTAAAAATGAATGCCCTGCTTCTTCTTTTCTTATAGCCAAGAATAAAAATCTAGCATCATAATCCCTTTCTTATAAAACGTGAATAAATTTCTGTTTGTAAGCACCAAATTCACTTAGTTCTTTGGTTTTCGAGACCTAGAATTTTTTTTTTAACTTTTGGGGAAAAATTCTTACTTAAATATTGTAAATTAATTGTATGTTTGTGGAATCATCACGAGCACATTACGTTTGATAATTTATCTGGTATATAAAAAAAAATTCAAGGTCATCAGTTTTTAACAAATAGCGGAAACAAACTTTGTTGGAAACTCATTTTGGGGTGTATTTTTGTGGAATCTAAAAAAAAAAAATATTTTCAAGACACTCACAGTACGGAACACTAATTGCGCGAGTCCAACTTGCACTTGACCAATTTTGAATTTTTTATTATGATTAATATCTTACCTTGAAAGGTAGAACACTAATATAGGAATTGATGGCCGCTTAAGAGCCGTTAAATTTTGACTTAAGGAGTTAATTTTGGGGGTGAAATCGAAAGTGAATTTTTTTTTTTACCAGGTCATCAAGTGGGGTGTCAAATCAAAGCTTAAAACACGAGTTCAAAAATATATATGATGTAATACTTGCGCACATCTTTCTTTGTATTATTTAAAAAAAGCGAAATTTATCACGAGTGCATTAGGTTTAATATTATCTATAAAAAAAAAGTATTTGACCGTAAAGATGGTTAAGGTTTATTTCGTCGAAAGTTGTGAATTGAACCGGGACTAATAACTACTGCTTTCAGCATTAGGTACCGATACAAAATAATTTTATTTTATTTGTTTATAACTAAACAAAGATTTAGGTAATAAATATTAATTTTAAACTTACCACTAGATTCTAAATTGCATTAGATTGACTTATTGACTGTTAGGTAGCTAAGTTGATATAACTTTTGTACATTATTGACTAAGAAAAAACGTGAAAATACATATTGAATCTTAAAATATATACATGTCAGGAACTTTTTATCTTATTCTGGTTAGTCTGATTAGCCTGCTGAGTCAGTATCTGACTAGACATACATATTTGTAATCTGGGCTCTTAATTCTTTTATTGAAAACTCATTTGGGGTATGTTTTGTGAAGTCACTGATCATTTTATACCTCTGTAACAAAAATTTTATTTTAAAGGCGATCACATTACGGAACGCTAATTGCGCCAGCCCAACTTGCACTTGACCGTTTTTTTTTTTATGAATTAAGACATGTTATTAATGTAGTAGTAAACTATCAGAGTGTAGAACAAGTGATGTCCTTCAAATATCTAGGGGCAAACATAACAAGTACCAGGAACCTTAAGGAGGAAGTAAAAACTCAAACAACAAAGGCATCATTAATATTAGGATACTTAAGAGATATAATTTGGAGAAACAAATGTATGAGCACCAGGAGCAAAGTAAGAATATACAAAACATGCGTAAGACCGATCATGACGTACGCGATAAAAACCAGAGCGGAGAACACAATAACAAAACGACTCCTAAGAACAACAGAAATGCGAACACTTAGATCGATAACAGGACATACCTTATTTGACCGGAAGAGATGTGAAGAAATAAGGGAAATGTGTGAAATACAGGATGTGGTGAGATGAGCAAGGAATAGGAGAAGAGAATGGAGAGACCATGTGGACAGAATGCCAAATGACCGGTTGGCTAAGGTTGCAAAAGAGAAGCGACCAAACACACCTCGACCGCTTGGAAGACCACCAATAAGATGGTATGAGAGCTGGTCTTCATCATCGCAATTGTTTCTGGGAAACCTTTGAAGTGAACACAGGACATGGTCCTAACGTAGGAAGAAGAAGAAGAAGATTAATGTAGTCATTAATAGAGACCCTACGAAATATAGCTTTCTTTTACAATTTAGGTACCTCAAACATAAAAATATATATTAAGTCGAAAACGAATTAAATTATCGAGAGGCAAGTTTACCACGGTGAGACCACTACTACCTAAACGGGGTCAAAAATTAAAAATAGTAAACATACTTGACACCCACGTAGTTGAAATGTGGAATTAAATAAGTGCCACTTAAGTCGAGTTCAAAGATTTTAATTAGAGATTTAAATAATTATTCACTTTCATTCTGCTTAAGAAATATTTGCCGATAATTGTTAAAAGAAATTTTAGCTCCTAAAAAAATTCCAATTGAGTAATTTCAGAAAAGAAATTTAGATTAGATAAACAATATACGGGAAATTTGAATGAAGTGTAAATAAATGTCAGTTTAATTTGATATACTTCCTGAACTTAAATATTCGGGTGTGGTCCGACATAAATCTATTTAACCATGCATTATAATGCAGTACATAATAAAAATATAAAAATGTCAACACTATTTTAATGATTGTGACAAGATAAATATTTGAAAAAATGAGGCTATGTCAATAGCCTGGTGTCTGTGGTGCAGATAACTATTATTGTGTAGAATCGATTTTTGTTATCTACAAGGATTTTTTTAAAAAGATAAGGACTGAATTTATTTTTGCAATATTTGCATAATTGTAACTCGAAACAGAGGCTGACTTATTTACAAATAATCATCATTTAAACATACTGTTGTTAATTGTTGTTTCTTATCAAAAAAAACGTTTTATTTTTTACACATGTTTATATTTCTACGTAAAGGTCAACAGGTGCGGTGAGAATTTGTACAGAATTTCTACATAACTGGTTAAGGACACAGTGCTCAAAAATGCTATCAAAAAGGTATAATAAATTTCTGTAGAAATTGCATGGCCCAAATTTTACAGTCTGTCAAGTAAAAACGTGTCCACGATAATTCATTTTTGGTAGATGCGATTCTAGCGATTCAACAAAAAATCAGTAGAGGGAAGTATCAGTCAGCCAGTTTCCGAACTGCGACCCTTTTTTTAAGGTTTGCGGTGTGCACCTTTACTGGGAGCTCGATCATCTGGAATCAAAATTTCCAAAGGAATTAGTTTAGTATAGTATCAGTCTTGTCTTTGAAAATCATCAAATGGCATTGATGTAAACAAAAAAACGAAAAAATGACGTTACTGCGTTTTACATTTTTGCTAATTGATAAAATGAAAATTCCTTCGTTCAAGGACAAGTAATACGTATAGAGAAAATATGTACCATATTTCATCAAAATCGGGTTTCAAGAAGAAGTAGTTTCGAGAAAAATACAGTTAAAGTTTTAGGTTTAGCTAAAAAATAGTAACACAAAAATGAACTCTTACCTGTAAATGAATCATCGACTGAATCTTCATCACCTAAAAATACTAATTTGTTCTTGTTTATGACACATTCTAGCTTCTCTTGTACGTTGCAACAATTGTCACTCGACCAGGTCAACTCGTTCTCCATCCACTTTAGCGGCGTGGTCATGTGCATTTCGACCAGAATGAACTCTCATAGCTGTCATTATATCTAACAAAGCCAGTTAAAATATAGACTTTAATAACTGCTACGGCTGAATTACTACGAGTGAACTGTACAACAATACTAAACAAACTACCGAATGTAGAACCTTAGAATAGCAGAAGTGAATGCCTTGTCCCTTCTAAAAAGGACAATTGCAGAATCTCCTTGTATTTTATTAGAAAAGAAAAAGTTTAACATACATTAAAATCGAGTTAAGATCGGCGATTGCTGACCCGAGAGCAGCTGATCGCTACCTGTTCCGAAAACCTCGTTTAAACTGCTATAACTTCGTCAATTTTTAACCGATTCTTATAAAACTCACAGAAAATATTCTTAAGATATCATAGTAAAAATCCAAAAATTGAATTTTTTGACCCTGATGATTAGGTATATCCCCTTAAGCGTCTTGAAGGTTGAGTTATCCATACTAAAACCAGTACCCTTGTTTAGTGTAACAAATTTCATGAAGTTTATTTTGGCAGTATTTCTTGCTCGTTAGAGTATAAAGAGACTTTCTGATTTTATTTTAAATATACACTTGGTATACATTTTTCAATCGAACTGAAAACAGACTCCGCATGTCGCTCCTGGAGCGCTTTAGGGACTTTCCTATAGCAGGTGTGCTAGACCCATAAAAAAAAGACTTTATATACTCGAATAACATGTATTGAATAAAAAACTAGTAACTTTGAAGGTTTTTAAATATCATCTACGCAATTCAATTCATAACACTAATTTCCATTTTTTTATTTTTCATTTTATACATTTCTGAAACACCTGTTTATTTATTGTTTTTGTTCTTCTTTCTCACATTTGGTCAATGTGGTTTCGTGTTTGGCTGACGAGCCTAAGCCAAGTCAACACAAACGCTATTACCATTGTGTACATTGTGTAGTAAGGAATAACCTGACAATGTTACATGTTTTCAAAATCAGTGACTTCTGAATGTTTTTGTGCATGTTTGTGTTGAGTCCTAATTGTACTAAGTGTGGTGTGAATGTTGTTGGTGTAAGTGATATGACGAGGGGGATAATGATGACTTTTTCTTGTTTCCATAGCCTTTTTATTTCTGTTGCAAGGTCTGTGTATTTCGTTTGGATGTTTATGTCCTTGGGGACAGCTATGTCAATTAGATAGCTGACTTTTCCTTTTTTGTATTGAAAAGTAATATCGGGTCTATTGGCGGGGACTGTTTTATCTGTATGGATGTCCCAGTAGAGCTTGTAATCTTTATTTTCAAGTATGGATGTTGGTGTGTTATAGTAGGGATCTGTGTTTTCTATGAGTTTGTATGTTGTGACTAGTGCTTGGTGAGCTACTTTTGCCGCTGAGTCATGTCTGATTGTATATTCCGTTCCGGCTAATATTTTACCTCCGCTTGTTATGTGTTCGATCGTTTCTTTATGCTGGTGGTCTTCTGTAATAGTTGGGTCTTTGATGATATACTTTTAGTAGTTTCTGGTTAATATGACTTTATCCTGGATGGCAAGTAAGAAGCCTTCTGTTTCAGAGAATAGCGGCCCATTCTGTAACCAGATGTATGATTGTTTTTTTATTTACGTGGTTTTGTTCTATGTGGTATCTATGTTTTCCGTGAAGTGTTTTTTCTGACTATGACTATGCTTTCATATTTTCCTGTTGTAATTGAGTGTGACTGTGTGTCTGCTGGGTGGTTTGTCTGGGATAAGTTGAGAGGCGTGTAGTTTTTGTCTACTTTCACTGTTGCTGTGTGAAGACTGGTTTGTTTGGTATGGAAGAATTCCCTAAGTGCTTGTATTTGTTTTGTGTGTAGTGATCTTATGTCTATGATTCCTCTTCCTCCTGCCTTCCTCTCGATGGTAAGTCTTTCTTTGCATCCGTTGGGATGTAACTTCCTGTATTTGATGAATTGAGAACGTATAAGGATGTGAATATCTTCTATGTCTGTGTGTGACCATTTGATGATACCAAATGAATATGTGAGGTATAGCGAACGTGTTGATGGCTTTTGTGAGATTCTTGGAGTTGAGTTTTGTTTGTAAAAGTTTCGTGAGTCTGTTTTTGAATTCGGTCCCGCGCTCTTATACATTTTTGAAACACCTGTTTATTATTCAAAAAAGTTCTTTTTCTCACATTTAGTCAGTGTGGTTCCATTATTGACTGACGGGCCCAAGCCAAGTCAGCATAAACGCTATTATCATTGAGTATTAAGGAATGACCGGACAATGTTACATGTTTTCAAAATCACTGACTTGTGAATGTTTCTGTGTATGTTTGTGTTGAGTCCTAACTGTACTAAGTGTGGTATGAAATGTTATTGGTGTAAGGCTTGTGGCTGATATGATGAGGGGAACAATGATGACTTTTTCTTGTTTCCATAGCTTTTTTATTTCTGTTGCAATGTGTGTGTGTGTATTTGGAGATTTTTTCTGTGTATTTCGTTTTGCTGTTTGTGTCGTTGGGGACAGCTATGTCAATTAGATAGGTAACCTTTTTTGCACTGAAAAGTAATATCGGGTCTATTGGCGGAGACTGTTTTATCTGTATGGATACTGATATCCCAGTAGACCTTGTAATCTTTATTTTCAAGTATGGATGTTGGTGTGTATTTGTAGTAGGGATCTGTGTTGAAACACCTGTTTATTTATTATTATTATTATTAACAAGACCTTCAATGTTTTTATTAAACACCATCGTAATATTTAATAAAGTGGTAAAATCTAAAGAGACAAATAAAATCAGACAAAACCTATTAATTCGGAATTTACTGGTAATTCAGTATTTCTTATTGTGCAATAAAATTCAATAAAAACGTAAAATTGTAATACGCTTAATCGTCTATCTCCTTTTTCAGAAAATACCAATGGAATACTAATGAACTTAACGAAAAACAAGAACATACATAATAAATTTTCTCCGTGTTTTTGAAATGTCAAAAATAATGTAATTTCAGAATTCTTCCAACATATTATTACGTGGTTAACCTCCAGTAATATACAAAGGCAAGTAAAATAAACTTTACAGTTTTTAAAGTTATTTTGTGACTAATGCGGATTAGTTTCTCGGTAATTAATAGAATTAATCTGATTAATACCGGAAAGTGTTAATAATAGAGAGATTTTGCAATGCTTATGTGGTCTTTTGTCCTTATCGTTCTCTCAAGCATGCGCAGTATTAACGTGAAGGAACTGCAAGGTTAGGTTAGTGTTCATCTACTATAAACTTAGGGGATTCTCATGCATTTCATGGTTAAGCTCACCAATTATTAGTATTCGATGAGTCAACACAACTTTCTAAATTAAAATTGTGTCTAGAAGGTTTCTATTACTTCCTTCAATATTTCCAAGGTAATACGAATGTGTGATAAATAAAATTTCCTTTGAAATCAGCACTACACATAGGGTAATGCCATTGCCAAGGATTGCAAAATTCCATCATAATTTAAATGCTAATTAACTGTTGTCAGTGTTATTTACAATAAAAATTATCATTTCAATTTTACTATATTTTCTTAGTGATCTATATACCTAAGTAGGAAAAAAACAGACCCTACTATAATAGCTGTAAGAATAACAAACTTAAAATAACCTCTCTTATGAGTTCCTAAATAAGGGAAATCGTTATCCTTAATAAAGGTTTCTCTTATTTTGTTTCATTACTGCAAAAGCTCCCAATGGTGGGCGCATGCTTCAAATAACGATAATAGCTGAATCCCTATATTTAGGTTTTTCCCTTTATTACTGCGCAAGCTCCAAACGGTGGGCGCATGCTTCAAAGAAAGATAAAGACAGGCCTACCTAAATAAACGTTGCAAAATCTCCCTATTATTATTGTATTAACTTGCGTCTCAGTAAATATTACTTTTTTTCATTTATTATTTTTCTTAGATAACTATATTTATGTAATTTTTTGTAACTGTTAAATGCGCAAAACGTTTTTCTTTATTTCTATGTAGAATATTCTTCATATCCTTTATGAGGTAGTATAACAATCTTTCAATCAGAATTAACATAGACATGATTAACATTTGATAAAAAAACTAGACGTAAACCCATCTGCTTTTTATAAACTCTCTCTATATATTTATATAAAACTAAAATAATATGAAAACAAATTTTCACCAGGATGTAGAACTTGTACTAATAAGGACTGTTCATTTTCTTTATTTATATCTTAAAAAATACATAAAACATATCTTATTAATTTTATCAAAAATATTTGTTTCTTCAAGGTTTGCATGTGAGCAGTGATTTTATTTTAGTTTTTTTTTGCTTTAAAGTGAGTGAACAACAAAATAACAGAATATCAACCTACCCTTCTCTATCACTCATCTACACTTACGTTACAGAGATAATTTATGTACATGTCAACAAAGGTCCCATGATCCAATCTAGTTCAGGACCTGACTAAAATTGATACAGTTGAAAACTTTGTGCTATAATTATAAATGCGTGTTAGAAAAGACAAATGTTGCGTATAGTGAAGTCGCTACGTTCTGGGAGCGAGCGGAGAGAGCGAAGGAATAGATTTAGTGGACGTTTGTAAGGGGGAAAAGGAGATAGAATCAAAAACAGAGGTTTATACGAGAGGGTCGCTATTTTCTAAACCTAAGAGGTAGGGGGCATATGCCTCCCAGCCTCCTTCACTAGCCACGCCAGTGGTGGGGGAGTGTTAGTAAAGTAGTTACTACTTGTTAGTAATTTCATTCCCTAAATACGTAAATGATCTACTATTTTACACATGAAGATTCTTTTGAATTTTACTTTTTTTTTTCAGCTCACTTAGAGAACACACACAGAGAATATAGCAACCTCTATAGCAAGACAGATATGTGGAACAAGACGTCGCCGCAAGACCAAGCCATCTGGCTACCACCGGATTGTTAAATGTGCCTCCTCGAGTTTCGAGATGCCACACATATTTTCCCTAACATTATTACATATAATACAACTTCTACTTGTCTGTGGAACTCGGCCAGGCACATTTTGAATATTCGACAGTAGCCAGCGGGCTTCGTTTTAGGGCAACGTTTCGTTTCACCTGTTTCTCTAGCGATAACTATATTTTTTGTGCTTAGAGTTTCATCTGTATTCTTCTTCTTAAAGTGCCTATTCGGTTCGAATGTTGGCAATGATTCTGGCTATTATTACTTTATCCACTGCAGCTTTGAAAAGATCGATAGTATTTGTTGAGAACCAATTTCGCAAATTGTTTAGCCAGGAGATACGTCTGCGTCCTGGTCCCCTTTTTCCAAATACCTTGCCTTGGAGTATTTGCTGTAGTAATTCATATCTGTGGGAATATCTCATTATCTGTCCTAAATACTCCAATTTTCCCACTTTAACAATTTACATTCTCTTGTTCATGCGACGTAAGACATCCTCGTTGGTAATATGGTTAGCATAAGAAATTTTCAAAATTCTGCGATATAGCCATAATTCAAATACTTCAAGTTTCTTAGAAGTGGCTTCAGCTAGCGTCCAAGATTCCACATCGTAAAGAATGACACTGAAGACATAACATCTTAGGAATCTTACTTTTGTGCTCAATTTTATTGCTGAGCGTTTGAATAGTGATGTCATTTTGAGGAACACTGCTCCAGCTTTTTCGATATGGTAACGAATTTCCTGCGTATAGTATAGCTTTATTTTAGCCTTATACTGTCAAACTAAAGTTCCAAAAGTTAAAAAAATGTACAAATAATTTAGCATATGACCACAAATTATACAAAATACAAGTATATGATCTCTGAAGGTACATAAAATAAGATTATTTTAAAAATAATAAAACGGTATTATTTTTGGTAGATTAGTTTTAAATTTTGGGTGGTATCTCAGCTTTTATTACCCATTCCAAAAATAAGCCGACATATCTATATTTACTATACATAATTCCACAGATAATTGCATGATAAAAACATTGTGACATACCTTCAAATGCTATGCATAATAACACTAAAATCATTGCCTTTCATCACGAGTTATCAAGATTACTTAAAAAAGTTATTACCTGCAGTTGATTAAGGAAACTTATTATGCCGTCCGTAAGATATTCATTAGACTTATTCCTTTGTCGGAAAAATTTAATTTTATGACTACATGTAACTCATAGAATAGTTAACAATAGTTAACAAAGAGATTATTGTTAAAAAATGCGACACAAAACAAGCGTGTGCTAGCCCATGTACTATACTATAGAGAAACTTTGAAAATGCATACAAAGAATAGAAGGTCAACAACCGAGATATTTGGTAATTCTATTAGAGGCCATAATTCTTTATTTACAGTATCAATTAACTAGCGTTTCCTAATAGATAGATGCAAAGCAACGAGTCGTTATAATATTTTACAGTTGTTGATGACAGTGAGTAGGTTAATACCGTAAAAATATTCACTGCTAGGTTGGTGCACTTGAGGAGATAATTAGGATCGCAGCCGCGAGGTGTATTAAATAGATAAGATCCCAATAACTATATAACTGAGTAACATAACCTATGTTATGTGTTAACTTTTATATAGGGCGCACGTTAAAGTTTGTACCAGTATTTATTGGAGTACTCGAATACATTAAAATTACGGGTTTCACTCCTTTCGTCTAACAATGAATTTGCACGACGTTTCGCCAAAATCTCATTTAACATTTTCAAGTGCTCTTGCTGCTGCTGCTTGATACTGTAATCTTGCTGCTGTTGCACAGTATCGAGCAGCAGCAGCAGCAAGAGCACTTCAAAATGCCAAATGAGATTTTGGCGAAACGTCATGCAAATTCATTGTTAGACGAACGGATTGAAATCCGGAATTTTAACATTCCATCATCCGTGAAAACCTCTATTGTATATATATTTATTTATATATATATATATATATATATATATATATATATATATATATATATATATATATATAGTATATATATCCAGATGAAGCTGAAATAATATCAGCGAAATATAGAGTTTTTCTTTAACAACAAATAAGTATTTTATTCAAGACCGCTTTTCCGAAATCTCTACATTTTCTTATATATATATATATATATATATATATATATATATATATATATATATATATATATATATATACGCCACTATGGCGTCGAGTGAAAGGTCGACCGATAAATCGGAGCTAAAAAAAGTGAAAAATTCGTGTTCTCACTGCAAAAAAGATGTAACCCAAGCAGTACAATAAGTGCAGGTGTGTGTTTCACCCTGCATGTTTGCGACAGGCGGCGGACCAAAAAAAGGCCATTTGTGTGCACGTAGAAAAATCTGAAGATCAGATAACCCTAAAACCGGATGAAGAAGATATCTCTACCTTGAGAAATCAGCTCAAAGAATTGTGTAACAGATTGGCAATCTTGGAAGAAAGCAACCATAAGTTAACCAAGAAAGTTGCATACCTGGAGGAAAAGTGGAAATATGAAGAAAAATTAAAAAGTAAACAAAACTCATCACAAAAAAGAGCCGGTTTTCCCGCCTTTCAGGCGACCGAACAAGGACAGGTGACAGTTATCAACCTTGTTGAAGAGGTTAACTCGATGAACAAACTATCAGGGTGTTCCCCTCGGAACAATAATGACACCACTGACCTTGCAGCCAGTAGTTCAAATACACCTACCATTGAAACGCCAACCATACTGAACTCGCTTAACACCAACGTAACCTCAAAATCAACTTTACCAAATAAAAATAGTCTTGATACAGGTTTGATTACAGAAAATGAAAGTGAACTTGACAGTAAAGGATGGATTTCGGTACCAAAGCGAAGAGTGAGCAAGCATGCTCAAAAAAACCCCAGACCACCACCAATTAAGGGGTCCAATGAAGAAGAAACAATATTGCAAGTTGCACAGCGTCTTCGATGGATATTTGTCTCGGGGCTGTCGCCTAAAACGGAGGCGACTGACATCTTGACATTTTTAAGTCAGAAAAAAACAGACCATGGCTGTGTCTGTGAGAAGATGAGAACCAAGAGCAAGCGGATCACTTCGTTCAAGCTGGGTGTCCCAAGAGAGCTGGAGGATGAATTATTGAAGTCAGACTTCTGGCCAAGCGGAGTCAGAGTTAACCATTTTCAGAATCTGAAAAACCGTCGAACACACAAGAACCTATCCTCTCCTATAGAAAATAAAATTTTAGAATATGAAGTAATTTTCAAGGAGGGTGAATGTGATTGTTTTTGTGTTAATGAACACTGGCTCAGCCCTGATGAGCTCTTGTTTGCTACTCTCTGTGACTACAAGGTTGCGGCAGGCTATTGCAGGTCTATAAAAATACATGGAGGAGTTGCAATATATTTAAGGCAGGGGCTACACTTCCGAGATATGGAATTATCTAAATTCTCGGAGGAAATAGTGTGTGAGGTGGCAGGTATTTTTTTGAATGAGCTAAACACTCAAATAATAACATTATATAAATCACCTAGAGGTGATTTTAATCGTTTTGTAGTAATTTTATCACAAATATGTCAGTCGTTGAATCTTCGCAATAACATTCTTTTTACGGGGGGTTTTAATGTTTCTTTTCTTGAGAATGATGCTAGGGCAGAACACTTAAACAATATTATGTCAACATATGGCCTTCGTCAAACTGTGGGGTTTTGTACAAGACAGAATTCCTGTCTAGACAATCTTTATACGAATGTTTCCTGTGAAAATTTAAAAATCTCACCCTTCGACCTCACTGGTCTATCTGATCACTCCGGCTTGTTGATGGAATGCCATATGTCATCCCTAAATCACATTCGTGGTGGCACTAGAGAGAACTACAGACCCATCACCCCAGAAGGTCTATTTTGTTTGTACAACAGAATTGAACTAGTTGACTGGAGCTTCATTACGAATACTGTGGGTGCTGTAGATGAGAAGTTTCAGATGTTTATTGACATTATCACTGATTCAATTGAGGAGTGTTTTCCTCTCAGGTCTAGATTGGTGTCGAGCAGAGATCGTGCTATTAAGGTCCAATGGTTCAACCAGCATCTTCATGAAATGAGGGAGAGACTCAGATTGCTGGGTTTATGACATAAACAGTATCCAATCTTGGTTCCCAAAAAACTACTCAGTGACTACAAAAGCCAGTATAGGAAGGAAATATCAAATATAAAAAAAATCATATGATAATATAGTGCGTAAATCCATAAATAAACAAACAACCATATGGAAAAATAATTAAATCAAATTCTAATTGTAGACCATATTGTCAAACAAGAAATCTGAATGCCGAAGCCCTGAATAACTTTTTCATCAATATTCCAGAGGAGCTGATGACACAGTTGCCTAACTCAGAAGTATACTATAATGAATTTCTAAGTAGGAATGTTCTGGGAAATGTGGAAACTTTTAAATTTGTTCAGATCACAAATAATACAGTAAGGGAAGCAATTTCTGGATGAAAAATTCACATAGTAGGGATCCTATTGATATAAGCACTAAAATCATCAAAACTCTAAAAAACCTAATTATATACCCCTTGACTCATCTCACAATCTTGGCCTGAGGGAGAACACCTTCCCATCAATGCTTAAAGTTGCCAAAGTTGTTCCTATCTTTAAAAATAAAGGATCGGTGGATGATTGTAATAACTACCGGCCAATATCCATTCTACCTGTTTTTTCCAAAATATTTGAATCAGTCTTGAAAAATCAAATGACTGTATACTTTGAGCACAACAACCTGTTTATGCAGAGTCAGTTTGGTTTTAGAACTAAAAGATCTACTGCCCTAGCAATAAATCAGCTTACAGAGTATGTGGCGGAGGGCCTTGATATGGAATTGGATACCTATGCTTCATTCTTTGACCTATCAAAGGCTTTTGACTGTGTTTCTTCAGAGATCCTTCTTTCGAAACTGTCATACTACAACTTTGATCCTTGCAGCATAGACCTTGTTAGGTCATATCTTTCTAATCGCTTTCAATATGTGAGCTTTAACATGGAGGTCTCTAGCAGACAGATTATCAAACATGAGGTTCCCCAGGGGTCAGTCTTGGGACCGTTACTGTTTTTAACTTATATAAATGATTTGCCAAATTACACTCATGACCTAAATTTAATTCTATTTGCAGATGATACCACCAGTCTGCAGCACTATCATCCTGGAGATCCAATACAGCAGACTGTTTCCAACATACAGCATAACATAGGGGGCTGGTTCTTGGCAAATAGGCTCACCCTAAACCGTGATAAAACACTGAGTCTGAGGTTTACCCTAAGAAATTCTATATCTGATCTACCTACAAATGACTTTGTTAAATTTCTGGGTGTGTTCCTAGACCCTGGGCTCTCATGGGAGAAGCATGTCTCTGAACTGGCGTCTAAACTTTCCAGAATGGTTTTCCTTATTCGAAGTTTGGCTAGAAATGTATCTCAAGAGGTTCTCTTAATCGCTTATCATGTATATTTTGCATCCAACATGTCTTATGCTCTTGTGAACTGGGGACACTCATCGCATGCGCAAAGAATTTTTTCACTTCAGCGACGCTGCATTCGCGTCATTGTGGGACTGGGATACCGCGACTGTTGTCGTCGCTATTTCTCTGAATTGGGGATATTGACTTTCCCCTGTGTATACATATTCCAGTGCTTAACATACATTAAGCAAAATGTGAGGCTATTCACTACCCACGAAAATCTCCACAATTACCCCACTAGAGGTAACCAAAATTCCTAGCTTCCACAGAATAGCTCGGACTCGCAGAGGCACCGACTACTATGGGGTCAGTTTCTTTAATGCCTTACCGGTGACTGTTAGGGAGCTGTCGGACGAGAGCTTTGTCAGGAATGTGAAATCCTATCTGATTGCAAGATCATTTTACTCACTTGATGAGTTTTTGAATCATAATTTTAATGACTTTTAACTATGTAATTAATATATCTTATCTTTATTTTGTTCTTCTGATATGTTTTAATTGTTCATTGATTTGTAGTTTCATGTCTTTGATTTTTTAATATTTTAACATTTTAACATTTCTTTTGACTTGTGACGTGTAAAAGCACATTGTGTACTTATTACTAATAAATTTTTGATTTGATTTGATCAAAAGACTAGTGGGATACAACTGGCCCAAAACCGAAGAAGATGGACGTACTTAGGGGTTATGTCCAACGATGGATTGCATAGATGATGATGAAAATATATATATATATATATATATATATATATATATATATATATATATATATATATATATATATATATATATATATCCACTGTTAAAGAATCTAAAAGAACATTTTACTGTCTTATTCCCCTTCTTTCTCCACGTCTCTGTAGCGTTAACTGCAGTTAAGATTTTCTGTACATACAAAACATTCATATGTGGCTCTATAGAAACTACTGGACCTGGAATACAAAGCAATCTTTTCTCACTTTAAATCTTTTATTATTCTTTTTATATCATCCCTTATTATCAGTAGTAAGTTTCTCTGTTATTTGCCTTCGTCTGAGTTTATTATTAAATAAATTATATTATGTAAATAGGTAGATAGCAGCAGAAGAAATTAAACAATATTACCATTATATCGTCAATTTAAAGTAAACTGGAAATAAGTTTTATTTACAAAGTGGCGCCTTCGGATTTTTTAACGTCTTGTAGATAATATTAGAATTTAATTGGTACTTATACAAATGACAGTCTGTATATTATTGGATTTCCTAGAGAATGCAATAAAAAGAAGTATAATTAATTTTATATCCACGGTAAATTGCAGATAAACTTAATAATTGCGTAAATGGTTATATAAATAAACGATTTTGTTGTAGAAATACATAATATGAAATAAAAATGTATGCAGGAATGTTTGAATTTGGACTATAAGAAAACTTCTCTTCTTTTTTTAGAAACTTCACTTCTGTTGCTGTAACCAATTTGGAGAAGTTGGAGGCAAAAAATAATAAATTCCGGAATTAATTCAATACAGTTACAGGGACTTTGGACAGTTATCATCGCTGCACCACACACTGTATTTGTGCACTTGACGCGCGTTTCGCTAACTAGGTTAACATTATCAGGAGCGACGATTGATTAAAAAATTAATCAGTCATCGTTCCTGATGGCCACCATGGTTAACGAAACGTGTGTTGGGTGCAAACATAAAATGTCTGGTGCAGTGGTGATAACTGTTGTGTAATTCAATAGAGTGTCACTTCATCGCACTTGTATTTTGTAACTTTTCCAGTTTTATTAAACTATTTGGAGTTATCAGATATTGACCTTTATTTTATAGTAGGGTCAGGAAGAATAAATTTAAACTTCTAGAGTTACAGGCAGTAATCTATAGGTTTTAATTCATGGATCACTTGTGCCTCCAAATAATGTAACTTTAAAGCCGTTCTAATATGGCAATTACGGGTTTAAATTGACAAAAGCACGAGTACTGCAGCAAACTAAGGGTCTGAATCTGGGCCGTACAAGAGTACATTAGTTTTTAAGTAGAGGAATTATCAAATTTTAGAATCTTAAAATAATTTTTTATTTACTGAGTTAGCCGTTACTTGATGGAAATTCATTGTAAATTAACAAAATTAAACACTAATATGTTTTGCAATTTCCAGTTTATTATTTTTTCCATTACAATTGGTTCAATACGACAAATGTCTTCACCAAACCGAATATATTCTAAACGTGCAGAATATGTTTCGTCTGATGAAGACATTGTCGTGTTGAAACAATTGTAACGAAAAAAATAATAAAGTGGGAATTGTGAAATATATTAGTGTTTAATTTTGTTAAAAAAATTAAAATGAAATTTCTAATCTTGTACTGGCCAGTTTCGTACCTTCACTTACAGATTACGGATGTTTTTCTCAATTTAAACCACTACTGTCAAGAGAGACCAGTTTCAAAATTAGCAAATTTGGCGAATCGGGGCGTTTAAGTTAATTTGACATTAGAGCTGGAGATTTTTACTGAATCATGTTTTAATTATGTTTTTGTTATTA
>CM032453.1:81318810-81403810 GCA_019049505.1 Pachyrhynchus sulphureomaculatus | reverse complement strand
TGTAAACTGTCAAATTCGAATTTCTTTTTATCATATTTGGCTTCCTTACGCAAACCTAAGTTTATTAGTAAAAGAATTTGTCTTATTTACGCAAATATGTGAGATACTGAATTATTTGAGACCCTTAAAAAAATGTCCCCGTACAGGGTGAGTCACGATAGAGATTATCTCATTTGTTTCGGGAATGACGAAAAAATGTTAAATACAATAGTTTTAGGGAATGTTAAGGTGCACAGTTTAAAATTATTTTTGAGTATACAGTTTACTTCAAAAAAGTGTGGCCGATATAACATATGTTTCTTTAAATGGAACATCCTATTTTCTAATTTATTTTTAAATTCTGCGTAAAATTTTATAACTTTTTTATTAATAATGACACCACACCAGTAGATATGGAAAATAGGATACGGGATGCGTGCAGGACAATAACGCCCTTTATGCTAAGGAAAGTGAAGGAAAATATGTGTATTCAAGTAGACGGGCATATTTTTGAACATTTATTACGTCATAATAATTAATCATTAGATAACTTAAACTATATTAAAATTATTATTAACTATTTGTTTATGTTTTCACAATAGCGTAAGTGTATTAAAAACGAGGGTAAAAATTGAAAAATTCAAAATATATCGAAAACTATTAGAAATGGGTATATGACATACTTAATAAAAGTTGGAGGCCTTTATAAAATCTATCAGAAAAAATAATAATATACAGGGTGTGTCTTTTAAAAAAATTGAGAGTTCTCAATTTAAAATAGTCGAAATGCATAAATTTATTTTGAACACCCTGTAGCATCTAACTCAAGTTTCTTTATATATATATATATATATATATATATATATATATATATATATATATATATATATATATATATATATATATATATATATATATATATATATATATATATATATATATTCATCTCTATAGAACGCTCGTACCAATTATGAGTATTCCACCTTCAGAAACAATGGCTCTACTGGCAATTTTTTACAAAACTGAAAACTAGTATTTTTTACAAAAAATTGAAACATTAAAAAAACAACTAGGTTTAGGTATATTACATTATTAATAAATAAGTTACAAAATTTTACGCAGAATTTAAAAATAAATTAGAAAATAGGATGTTCCATTTAAAAAAAAACATATGTTATATCGGCCACACTTTTTTGAAGTACTCTGTATACTCAATAATAATTTTAAACTGTGCACCTTAACATTCCCTAAAACTATTGTATTTAGCATTGTTTCGTCATTCTCCAAACAAATGAGATAATGAACTTTACTCTATCGTTGACTCACTCTGTACAGTCAGGTGCCAGGTCATTAACTTTTCCTCCATCGTCCTGGTCGACCTTCTTCGATGCGACCACGAATTTCGTTGTTCTCTTATTATCCAAACTATTTTTCTCCGGTTAAGGATACTTTATCCGTTTGGTTACTACACTCTCTGAGTTGCTTAGCTATATCCTGAATCGTGTATTTTTGTAGTAGGATGAATTTCGAAAATGATTTTCCGGCGGAAAGCAATTCTACCCTCGATTCTCGAGACATGATGTATTAATAATATAATTTTTTAAACGCTATTTTCTTGTCTAATTGTAGTAGTATGGGTGGGAGGGTTATAGCTAAGCAAATATATTCGAAGGATCCTTTTTGTCAACCCCAATTAACGACTAAGTAATGTCAACCAGACGGAACCCCTATAGTTTAACTTAAGATCCGAACCATGTGAAGAGTAGTCTTATACCGTGTTGACTTTTGACCGTCTCAGGCATTGAAGTAAAGTATGTTCGTTAGCGACAGCGTTCGTGATAATGCGCCAACAATATGCAGTCCGCAGTTTTTCTGTCGGAGTAGAGCTTCCAGTCCGAGTGGCCTTCTATCATTACCTTGTTTACAGGGCGCCGACTTTTTAAAGATTGCCAATGTCTGCTGACAAGCAGTGTGATGAGGAATGTTTTCTAACCAAATACACTTTAAAATAAAAGTTTACCGACCTGCCGGGGCTAGAACCCGAGAGTACGGGCATTGTAAGCCGGAACTTTACCATGGGGCCAAAGTCGACAAATTTTCTTCCCTAAACGAACTTTGTTTTAATTTGCTGTTTATCGATCACGATATACTATAACCTCCTACCTAATTCACGTTTAATTTAAAAATTGACTTAATTTGACAGTTTGAAATTTAAAATGACAAATGCAGTAATATGTCTAACTGTTTGTAAGTTTTAATGCTACACAGTACGATACAAGATTTTTTTTCCTTTTACTGCTATCAAGAGTGTATAAAAAGGCAATCTTTACTACCCTTGAAAATTATTGGCGCAGCATGGTGAAAAATTTTCAGACTACTTAGAGCCTAGTAACCTTGACCTGGGTTAGGCAACTAGGCATTTTGCTTTTCACACACTTTTCCTATGTTCTTCTATAAAAGGGATAAGACAAATAAGTATATTGTAACATTCATTTTTTCCTAGATTTTAAGACCATGTAATGTTACTGATTTTTCCATTTCAAATTGTACTTATTTTCATTTTTGTATCGAACGGTATATTAAACAGAAGTTCCAGGACGTTCGGTATATACGGCGTTGTGCGGGTCCCTGACCGAACCTCTCGCTACGCCGCGATTGGTGGAATGTTTGATCGGCAGTTTTGATTGGAGCGTCGTGATAGTACTGGCAAAAGTCGCACGATTATTTAAGGCTCCGCAGACCGTAAATCGAGGCTGTTTCCCATCTAGCCGCAGCCAGGCAGTACCGTCTAGCCGAGAGGCTATTTTCCATCTAGCCGAAGTAGGCTAATTTTCATCAGAGCCGCTAAGTAAAAGCACCAGTGTCTTAACTAAAAGCCGTAGTGAGCTTTCTAAGTGTTTGTTAAGAAAAAGTGTGAAATCGGGCGTAGTCGATCACAGCAGGAATAAAAAACAGTAAGTCAACAAAACTCCCTTCAATAGACTTATTCGAGAGTAGCGCCTTAACTGCAATGAAAAACAGACTAAAAAGTGAAGTGTAAAGCACGATTTCTCATCTTCGGGGGTTATAATAGTCTGAAATTTTAATGTAACAACTACTAGTTAGGCTAGAATTTGTTAGGTAAAACTGTAAAGGTTAGAACTTTTCATTTTAAAAAACAAGAATAAATTCTCTTTTTTTGGTTGATTAAAGCTAGTGTCTCACTGAATACCTATCCTACTTTTCAGGGCAAGAACGGCTGTACCAAACTGATTTTTTTTGTTTACCAACAATACTTTCCTTCAGCATTTTTCCATTTTTTTAGCTGAAGTTAGATCCTTTCTATTTTAAAATGGATGGTGCCCAAAAATTTGGTACAGCTAAAGCCTTTTAAAAAAAAATAGAAATTAGTTCCAAAAAGACGTAAGACAATTATCTCTTACCCATATCTCTCTACCAAGGAAAACTGAGCTAGTGTGTGTTTAATTTCTTTAGTTCTTTTAAAATCAGGGTTCACTCAATTCAGTATCAGAAATTAAAGCGGGTAAGTTCGCAGGTTACAAAATTATGCCCAAGCTTGGGGCAACATTTTTTAACACGTTACAAAATAGCGCTGTCAACGCGGGGCTTTTGGAATTTTATTTTTTAAAGGGTTCAGTGTACTAGCTTTCGAACAAAGTAAAAGCTCTAACTTTGCAGATATTTTTATTTCATAATATTTATTAAAAGAAACTACACTATAGCAGTAAGACAAAAGCAGGAAATTTGTAGAATTTTTTATTTCAATTTATCTGATGATATGAGTTAGATATTTGAATTTTGTTGTTGACTCTAAGATAAGCGATTCCTACTTTTTTCTTAGAAGCTAGCTTTATAGTTCAGATTAGCAGATGTGCTGGTCGACTTTAATTTTACACTGTTTATTTTACGGTAAACCGAACAAAAAACTGTTCTTTTTTCTCACCTATATTTTGCATGAATATTAAAAATACTTTGTCGATACGGAACGGTATTTGGAGATTTTTTTGTTGGAAATTCTTAACATTTTTGGTAAAAGAATTTTAATAGAAGGCAATACTTAGAAATTTTTTTGAAATTGTTGAAGATTTTTTTTAATGATTGGTAAAGAAGTTTACATATTTTAGTTGTTTTTACATGATTTTATTTAGACTATTGGGAGCACAGGAGAAATATTTTTACGATTTTTTTAAAACAGTTCTTTTAAATTTTATTCATTTATCATGGAAGCCTTTAATTTTAAAGTCAATCACCTACTGGAATATGAATTAGACTACGAACTGAAAATCCGTCGTACTTTCTCAGAACGTCCGGTCGCGGATAAAAGAAAGATTCTAACGAGGATCTTAAGTAAAGAAATACTCCAATAAATCAGATTGGACTAGATAGTTACAAAAAGTTTCTGATTTTTTTTAAAAGTCTAATAAAAATTCTCCTTCTCAAATTAAAACTCCTGCTTCTCCAAATGGTCACATGTCTCCTTTATTCGTGCATAAATATTTAGATAATGGACCGCATATAAGGATATATCTATTAGGTGCCCATTTTTCGGCTTTACTTGACTCTGGTGCAAATGCCTCCGTTTTAGGTCAGAATGGTATTAAAATTTTAAGTAGTTTAAGTATAAAAATATGCCACGTCAAAAATAGAAGTGTTACCACTGCAGATGGCAGCCGTCTAAAAGTTTTAGGTACGGTTGAGTTGCCGCTAGTCTGCAATGGTCATTGTTTAGTAATTTCTGCTCTAGTAGTACCTTCTCTATCACATACTTTGGTTTTAGGATGTGATTTTGCACAAAAATTCGGAATTCTAGTAAATTTTAAAAATAATTCGTGGTATCCACAGTCCCTAGAAGTCAACTCTCAAACAAGTCTTAAAGATTGTTATTCAGAAAATTCTTTAGAAAACCTTTTCTCGCGTCTATGTACCCTAGATGATCTCTCGCGGACGGAACGCGTAAAAGCAGAAAAAGTAATAAGCTCTTTCAATGTAATAAGTAGTAAAGATAGGTTAGGCCGAACGAATAAAATCAACATGTCTATAGATACGGCTGATGCCAGTCCTGTAAAGACAAGGCCCTTCGCCATGTCTCCTTATATGTCAAAAGTACTAAATAAAGAGTTAGACGAAATGTTGAAACTCGGAGTGATTGAAGAATCAAACAGTCCCTGGTGTTCTCCAATCTTATTGGTGAAAAAGGCCGATGGATAGTATCGTCTGTGCTTTGACGGACGAAAGCTCAACGAGGTCAGCAAATTTGATAACTACCCATTACCGAACATCGACAGAATTTTGACATCACTCAGGAATGCTAAGTATGTATCTTCGATAGATCTTAGAAAGGCTTTCTGGCAAATTCCTTTAGACAAATCCTCTAAGGAAAAGACCGCTTTTGCAGTAGTAGGCCGAGGTCTATTTCAGTTCGTCACTATGCCGTTTGGTCTAAAGAACGCTGCTCAAACTCAGCAACGGTTAGTAGACGCTATATTTGGTCCGAAATATGAGCCGCATATTTTTACCTATCTAGATGATATTTTAGTAACATCGGAAGACTTCGAATCGCATATTCGCTTACTTAAGGAAGTAAAAGATAAATTGAAAGAGGCCGGACTGACGATAAATTTGAGCAAATGTGATTTTTTCAAAACTTCCCTAAAGTTTTTAGGCTATATTGTAGGCTCAAATTCCTTGCGTACCAATCCGGATAAAGTAGCAAGCATGATTAATTATGCAAGACCTACTAATACTACGGAAGTTAAGCGCTTCGTAGGAATGTGTTCGTGGTACAGACGTTTTATCGAGAATTTTTCTACCTTGTTGTCGCCTATTAATGATCTTTTGAAAGGACGAAAAAAAGGACAATCGATAGATTGGACAAAGGCAGCCGAAGAATCTTTTATAAAGATTAAAGAGCTATTGGTTTCAGCTCCCATTTTATCCCAACCAGATTTTTCCCAACAGTTTTATATTTCTAGTGATGCTTCTAATACCGGTTTAGGGGGCGTCCTAACACAGAAAATCAATGGTGAGGAGAGAGTGATAGCGTATGCCAGTAGAACTTTGTCAAAGGCTGAACGTAACTACTCGGTTGTTGAAAAAAGAATGTTTAGCAGTACTCTTTAACATCGAAAAGTTTCGACCTTACATAGAAGGTGTTCCTTTCACGGTCATAACAGATCATTATAGTCTATTGTGGCTTAATTCTATTAAAAACCCTAGTGGCAAACTAGCGCGTTGGGCGATTAGGCTGAGACAACATACGTTTAATTTAATTCATAGAAAAGGAGTCCACAATGTTATTCCTGACGCTTTGTCAAGAATCCCAGATCATACAGTGGACGAAAACAGTCTTAATGCACAGATTGGCGTAAGAATTGATACAGTTGATATAGATCGTATAGATGGCCAAAAATGCGTTTTGATATCTTAAAGTTTGTGAGGACTTGTGAAGTATGTGGAGCGCAGAAATCTCCAAATGCACTACCTATGGGACTGATGGGAAAAGAGAAAAACGGTTAATTACCCTTTTCAAGTCATAGCAGCTGATCTAGTAGGCCCATTTCCACGTTCAAAAAAGGGAAATAAATGACTTTTCGTAATTTCTTGCTGGTTAACAAAGTATACCGTGTTATTTCCTTTGAAAAGCTCTAAAGCCGAATGCTTTTTGAAATTCGGGATAAAGGAATTTCAAAGATTCAAACACGAAGTAACCGGGTTTACACCGTCTTTCTTAGTTTACGGCAGACAGATACCTCTATCTGGATCGTATTATAAAAATTTTGGATTTGGATGTCAATGTTGACAGCGAAATAATTCCGGGTAACAGGGGCGCGTACGCCGAAAATTTAAAGGGTTTAAAAGATATTTTCACCGACGTGCGTAGTAGGATACATAAGGCTTATGAACGGAACAGTAAGTCTTACAATCTTAGGAAAAGGGATTTTGCCTTTAATATAGGTGATCACGTTTGGCGAAAAAATAAAATTCTTTCCAGTGCAGCAGCAGATAAATTCACATCTAAGTTGGTACCTAAGTATGTGCATTGCGTGATAAGAGAAAAGATCTCAGATTTAGTTTATGGTTTAGTTAATTTAGATGGGACTAAAATAGGACGATGGCATATTAAAGACTTAAAACCATTCAATGAACCTAACCCTAATGAAAGTTTGTCAGAAGAAGAATAATTTATATTTACATTATCTTAATTGCTTTACTTAATTTTTTTTTGATGTTGCTCTGTAGAGGTGACGACCTCGTTTTTTTGGACTGTTATAAAAGTTGAGCTGAGGATAGCTTACTTTTATAGTTAATGCTAAGGTTTTGGGTATTGGCCATATCCCAAACTTAGGTTGATTGTGGTTGATGTTTAGCATCGACTCAGTTTTGCGAGCTTGCGAAGGAGTCACACTCAGGATATATCATAAGACTGGTATGTCGGTGGTCGCGGGATTTGATTTGCTTATGACCCCAAATAATATCCAGTTCTTGACACTTGGAAGCGAAATTTTGATTAGAGGCAATCCAAGGTGATCTTGAGTTAGGACAAGCGCAAGATATAGCTCGCGTGGTATGATGTAGAGTCAAAATTATGAGCAATTTCAAAGTTTGTTACCCGAGTGGGTGTATTTTTATTACCTTAATGGTATATTTTGGGTGCAATTAAGAGTAAATTGATTTTGGTTTATCCAGTAAGTCTAAGACTTGGATTATTTTGATTTAGATCTTCTTCTGAATTGACAAACTGAGGGTATTTTCTATTCTTTTCAGGGCCGTTTAAACGTTTACCTTTGAGTCACTAACTTTTTTTAATTTTTTGCATGGACTCATAGGCGTATGTTGAGTTTTTTCGGTCTACTATCAGAGTGATAGGAAATTGAAGTCCTGCAGGAGAACTAAAGGCTGATCATTTACAGGAGATGAGAGCAGAGTAAGACAGTCGTTTCACAAAGAAATGATCAAAATCTGATACCGAGATGAGAACCTTGTCAAGAGAGGCTAAGCGCAGTGAAGGAAGATTCCTAACCGAATTTTTAGATTTTCACCAGATAATCTAGAAGTTTGGGCTGACAGAAAACGGTTATGCCTGATACCTGTAGCAGTTTCTTCTAGAGGCTATTGTCTAGGAAGACGATTAACACCATGATCGAATATTTTAGCTGTCGACGATGTTTTCTTCTTGTTTCTGATTAAGCTGGAAAAGCTCTTGTCGTCTTCAAAAGTTTTGTTGCGTCGCCACCAAAAATTTGAGAAATTTTTGCTTCAAGTAGCTTTTTAAGCTCATTTTCGTTTTTTGGAAATTCCCGTTAGAAGCTTGGTTAAGTCAACCTTGTAAACCTTTTAGGTTGTATCCCATGAGTTATTTGTTTTTACAGGCTGTGATGCACCGGGTGCTAACAGATGCCGTTACGACGTTTGGCAGGAAGTTAGTCTTCCTGAGGAACAGACTGATTGGAAGGGTAGTCTATGGGGGGTGAACGTTTGACCTTTGGGACCTTTAGGGGTTTTGTTACCCAATGGTTATTTCTATTTGAACCAAAGGAGAGCCTAGCTACTGCAGTCGACCTCAGCTCCAATTAGCCTATTAGTGGTGACAGGCTGTTGGCAGTAGTGTGTTTCGGAACACCCTATTGATTAAATTTTTTTTTGACTTATGGTGGTGTGGTAGACACCGTTTTAGTTTAGTGGATGCTATAATCTACTCCCTTTTGTTGGTGGACTCCAGGGTCACCATTTCCGTATTTTATTGTCTCCACCTTTCAGTATATCGTGGTGAGGTGTTTGTCTCCTGTTATGTGGGATGGATTAAATTCTTTTCGTTGTTGTTCTAGGGCGAGACCAGTACACGAGGGTTCTTCATGTAACTTGGAGAAGCGCAATGCTGGTTAAGTTTTATATCTCTGTGTAGCCACCCTGAAGAATGACGGAGGGCGTTTTTTTTTTTTTTCCGGCTCATGTTTCTAGGCAGATTTGTCACTTTGGTGCGATGTGCCGAAGATTTGATTAGCTTTTGCTAAGAGCTTTCACCAAGCTCAGTATGGAGTTATCATAACCAAGAGTCTGGGATTTGAACTCCTGTATATATTTCTGTACATATTTCTGTATATATTTCGGTGTATGTTGGTTGCCTGAGGGCATGTGCTCAAAATGCGAGATTTTGAGTCGTTTTGCTTATGGACTCCTATATTTAGGATTATGACTTTAGGGAGGTCCTATTTCGAGACTTGCTGTCTCATATAGTTATGTTAGGAATGTTTCCTTGAATGTTAGTTGCGCGCGGACTAATCATTCTGTTCTTAGTGAACATTGCTTTTAGAAGCAGGATCATTCAGTTTGGTGAATTTTAGCTTTTATAGCTATTCACTGTGTTTAGAGTGAATTTTAGCTTTTATAGCTATTCACTGTGCCTATAGTGATATTGTTAGCTTTTATAGCTGCTCACTATGTTAATGGCGAGATTGTTCTTTTAGAACGCAGACTTTGTGTAGTCGAGGACTATTTACAGAGTGTTTTCTTGGCGAGGAGCCGAGGTTTTTTCTGGCGATATACCAGAGTGTTTAGTTGGCGATAAGCTGACGTGTTCCCTGGCGATTTTTGCATGTCTGGATGTCTCAGGACGTCGACATTGCGCGATGTAGAGTTTTCCCTGGCGATTTTAGCATGTCTAGATGTCTTAGGACGTCGACATTGCGCGATAGAGTGCGATTATTTTCCGAGTGCGACTAGTAGTGATACTAGATTTAGAATGTTCTCTTAGCGATGAGCTAGAGCATGGATGGCGATTTTTCCCGAGCGTTTGTCTGGATATTTATCCAGATATTTTTTTTTTGGCTTTGTGCTAAATGGTCTGACAAGACTTTTTCTTTTTAGTGTAAGTGTTTGCACTAGAATCAGTTTTTTATTTTTCTTTATTTAAGAATTTTTCTAAATTTCTTTTGCTGACATAGAAAATTTTCAGACAATCCTTAAAATATTTTAAGGGGGGTGTTCATACTTGGTTTCAGTTCATTTTTTTTTGGTTTAGACAAGAGTCTAGACAAAGTTATATTTTTTTTGTTTTGGTAACAATAACAGAGCTAATTCTTTTATATAAGAAGACCGCGACTGTTACTTTGAACAGGTATTTCTTATGTTCATGCAAGGATTTTTATTTACTTTTTGATGTACTTAACCTTAGTGCTTAATTAAGTTAGGTCTAGTTATAAGATTCTTGTGTACTTGCAAAGATTTTCATTTGGTTTCCATTGTACTTAATATTAGTGCTTAATTGAATTAAGTCTAGTAGTAAGGTCCGAAGTTTGTAATTTTGTTTTAAGTTCTGACCTTAGTATTAAGTGATAGTGTACCACTTTGTACCTTTTCATAAGTAGCCTAAGTTTAATAGACTAGTGTAGTCTATTTCTTTTTGGAAGGGGGTAAATGTAACATTCATTTTTTCCTAGATTTTAAGACCATGTAATGTTACTGATTTTTTCCATTTCAAATTGTACTTATTTTCATTTTTGTATCGAACGGTATATTAAACAGAAGTTCCAGGACGTTCGGTATATACGGCGTTGTGCGGGTCCCTGACCGAACCTCTCGCTACGCCGCGATTGGTGGAATGTTTGATCGGCAGTTTTGATTGGAGCGTCGTGATAGTACTGGCAAAAGTCGCACGATTATTTAAGGCTCCGCAGACCGTAAATCGAGGCTGGTTCCCATCTAGCCGCAGCCAGGCAGTACCGTCTAGCCGAGAGGCTATTTTCCATCTAGCCGAAGTAGGCTAATTTTCATCAGAGCCGCTAAGTAAAAGCACCAGTGTCTTAACTAAAAGCCGTAGTGAGCTTTCTAAGTGTTTGTTAAGAAAAAGTGTGAAATCGGGCGTAGTCGATCACAGCAGGAATAAAAAACAGTAAGTCAACAAAACTCCCTTCAATAGACTTATTCGAGAGTAGCGCCTTAACTGCAATGAAAAACAGACTAAAAAGTGAAGTGTAAAGCACGATTTCTCATCTTCGGGGGTTATAATAGTCTGAAATTTTAATGTAACAACTACTAATTAGGCTAGAATTTGTTAGGTAAAACTGTAAAGGTTAGAACTTTTCATTTTAAAAAACAAGAATAAATTCTCTTTTTTTGGTTGATTAAAGCTAGTGTCTCACTGAATACCTATCCTACTTTTCAGGGCAAGAACGGCTGTACCAAACTGATTTTTTTTGTTTACCAACAATACTTTCCTTCAGCATTTTTCCATTTTTTTAGCTGAAGTTAGATCCTTTCTATTTTAAAATGGATGGTGCCCAAAAATTTGGTACAGCTAAAGCCTTTTAAAAAAAATAGAAATTAGTTCCAAAAAGACGTAAGACAATTATCTCTTACCCATATCTCTCTACCAAGGAAAACTGAGCTAGTGTGTGTTTAATTTCTTTAGTTCTTTTAAAATCAGGGTTCACTCAATTCAGTATCAGAAATTAAAGCGGGTAAGTTCGCAGGTTACAAAATTATGCCCAAGCTTGGGGCAACATTTTTTAACACGTTACAATATATACAATATTAAATTAGTGTATTATCATGTATGTCATGTGTCATATATTTATAATTTAAAGGCTGACTTGGATAGAAGAATCTCGTTAGCTTGATCTGCGTTCGAAAGATTATAATCTACATTTAAATTGTACATCCCAAATACAATAATTAATATGTATATTAAGGTGGAATTGGGCGGGGCATATCGCAAGAATAATTGATAACATATGGACACGCCGTATGTCCGAATGGAGGACTAGAGAACATAAAAGATGTAGAGGTAGACCACTGATAAGATGGTCTGGATATGGATGACATAAAAAGATTAACGGAACACGATTGGATGCAAAAACCAAACAGAGCTCATTGGACAACTTAGGGAGGCTTACATCCGACTATGGATGGAATAAGCCAATAATGATGATAATTATCATGTAGACAGTCGAATAAAGGTATAGTGCGTAATATATAGAAAAATATTTTAAACACTGGTATGACCATTTAATGTCAAATCTATTTTTTTATACAGCATATTACTATTTACACTCCTGGACATATGTTAAAAGCGGATCAAATAAAATTGTGGGCAAATTTATTATTAAAAAATTTTAAATTACTAAAAAATTTTAAACTTTAAATTGATTTTAATAACATACTGAACAAATTTTAAAAGCATTTGTGGTAATTATTGCGCTCATTTTAACTTCCAAAAATACATGAATTTGCTATTACGTGACGAGAATCAAAAATAATATTTTTACCTTATTTTTTGAACACTGCTCACACTACTTATGCCCTAAAATATTATTTTTCTTACCATCTTTTAAAAATACGTTTTTAATTCGAACTCTGGTTTTTTTGATAGAAGAAAAATTTGCGAAAAAAATCAATCTCAACTCAGTAGAGATTACCTTTTTTTATATAAAAAAATGCTGAGCAGTACTAGAGCACAAGATCGGAAAAATAGTTTTGGTTAAATTGATGAAAATTTTGCTACAATGTAGCTCTTAAACCTCTGAATCAATGTTACCATTGGCATAGAAAAAATCGTCAAACTAGACAGATGTTTTTATGTCAGTGGTACTTTTATTCAGTAGACCGAGAGGTAAATTGTAGCAGAGTTTCAGCGATTTTGGCTGGAACAACTTTTCCATAAATTCCTGGGAGTCTATATGAAAAAATATAATGTTAAAAAAAATAAAACTGAAAAATGAATCGTTCTAAAACATTCTTTTACTTTTTACTCCAACAGTATTTATACCAGGTGTACAAGTATGAAATGCGGATTTTTTTTCTAAAAAAACATGTTAAATTCGGAAGAATGATAAAAAGTGCTTTATTCAAAGTATGCTCCATCGCTTGTTAAACATTTTTCCCATCTTTCGGGCAATTTGTGAATACCACGCCAGTAAAAATCTTCCCCTTTTGCTGCAAACCATTCATCGAGCCATTTTTTCACAACTTCGTACGAACCAAAGCGCTGCTCAGCAAGTGCGTGACCCATCGATGCAAACAAGTGGTAACCGGAAGGAGCCAAGTCTGGTGAGTATGCCGCATCGGGTAGAACTTCCCAGCTGAGTGCTTCCAACGTGTCGCGAACTGGTTTGGCCGTATGCGATGGAGCATTGTCATGAAGAAAAATGACTTTGTGTTGCCTCTTTCGGTATTCTGGCCTTTTTTTTTTTCAAGCAGCGAACTGTTCAAATCGGTCAATTATTGTCGGTAACGTTAAGTATTAACCGTTTTTTCCCAGGTTTTAATAGCTCATAATAGACCACGCCCCTCCGGTTCCACCAAACACAGAGCATCGTCTTTCTGCCAAAGCGATTCGGTCTTGCGGTCGATGTGGATGGTGCGCCTGAGTCTACCCATGATTTTTTGCGCTTGGGATACTCAAAGTAAATCCACTTTTCATCTCCTGTAACTATACGATGCAAAAACGACTTCCTTTTGTACCGAGTGAGCAAAATGTCACACGTGTTTTTGCGCTTTTCCATTTGCCTGTCGTTCAACTCGTGTGGTACCCAGTTTTCTTCAAATGAAAACAAAAAATTAATGCTGTCTGCGCGAAGGTAATTAAATATAAGTAGTGTATTAGACTAATTAAATTATAAACTAGATTCAATTTCTATTCTAAAAACCTTAAAAATATTTTTATTTAAGATAAACGATACTTTGATAATATTTATGTTACAACACCAAAATAAGAGCTAAGTATTCAATTAGGGGTTTTAACTTTTATTGAAATTTTATTTGGTACACATTTAGTTCTTCTAAAACCTTGGGAATAGTAAAAACTGCATTAAAATTGGGATATATCTTAAATGAAATTCTTCAAAAAAATAGTTTGTCATACCTTGCTTATATAAATGTATTGAAAGATTACATACAACAATAGTAATTACTTACTATATTCCACTGATTTATGTATTTTTTAATACCAGCCATTATAGTCTTTATAAAATTATGTCGTGACAAGCTTGTGGCAATATATTTTCTAGATATACCAACAAGTGCAAAAAATTAACTAAATATCTGTTTTTGACCTCCAATCATACTTCTAACTACATTATCTTTTGCTATTTGCCTATATTTAAATTTAATCTTTTATCGTTATTATTTTTTTATTTTGTTTCAGGTGTTCACAAAATGTTATCTAATCTCCAAGATTCCGAACTAGTAATTAGCACAAGCAACCTCCATATCAGTACAAACAGAACTTCGGTTCGTAATCACTCGTACCTTTACTCGCGCACTAGTGAACTTAATCGCTCCAAACAGTTTTCGTATCATTATGAATCTTCCACAAATTGTATTCAAAATTCAAGTGAAAATAATGGTCAAAATGACACTAGTGTCTCTTTGAACGACGCGACGGGCCTTGATGGTTCTTATGGTGATAAAATGCACAATAGTGAATCACCTAGTGACGTAAGAGACAATAGTGATAATAGTAATGTTAGTGATAGTAAGTTCGATGTGTCCGATGAATTTGTTCCTATGCCTTTGGGAAGTTATTTACATTCGGAAAAAGGAATTGCTTCTAGGACGCCTGTTGGCAGGATAAATATGGGAAAATATTTGCAGGTGAGTTTAATGTTTAGATGTTAGGTTATTTGGTTATGTAAATTTACAAGCTACTAAGCAAGTTCTTTTCTATAAAATGTTTAAGTCGCTAAAAGAACTAATATCTAAGTTTTATTTCAATCTTATGTTTTAAAAATAGAATTTATAATAAATTCAACTCATTGCAACTTGAAAAGTTTTAGTATTTAATGTGACCTCTTAATAAAACTGAGGACCTTATCAAGCTAAACATAACAAGATGACGTCATGCTGATGTTATTTCAGGTTCAAGGTTAAATATTGTAGTTCCAATAGTATTGGGAAAATTTTTCCAGGTTTGCGGTTGTTTTAATAGACAAATTTTAATTATAATTGTTTATATTAAGTAGTTAAAGGTGTGGAGAAGAAAGTTAGAGGGGTTGCTTCGTACATACCGTTTTATACATCGTTTTGCGATTTTCTTTAAATCGAGTTATCTGAAAATTGTGTTCATTTTTCATTATTTTCAATTTTAATAGAACTAGTATGTGGACATTAATATATGGTTTTAGGTATAAATATTTCTCAGGTATCTCCTCTGCTTAACCCAACAAAATATCGACTCGTAATGCTGATATTTTTCTTTAGTGTGTCAAATTCCGTGTTTTTTAGAACTGCGTTTAGTATGTGAAATCCTGAGTTTTTTTAGAACTGCGTTTTTTCCTAGGAAAGTACTGGATAAATACCTTTACTGATACCTTAACTTTATTAATGAAATATGTGCACTTATTATGGCACATTGCTACAAATTTACATATACATACATTTGCTGTATACCCTATACAGACCTATATGACTTTAGCTAGGTGTTATAATATCAATAAGTATTCTATAATATATCTAGGCTGTCTGAAAAGTTTTGGCCTGACACATAGATGGTGTTAGAAACTGTGAAACCATAATTGTACTGGAAAGTTCCATCCTTTATATAAACACATTAAAATTTTATTTCAATCTGTCGGTTCATTCGAGATCAGCTGTTTAAAATTGCCGTGTCACTGATTTTTTGAAAATGGAAAAAATTGAATATCGTGCAGTGATTAAATTTTTTTGTTTTGGATGGTTTAACACCAACAGAAATTTATATATATATATATATATATATATATATATATATATATATATATATATATATATATATATATATATATATACTCATATACATATACATATACGCGGATTTTAGACAACAGATGGTGCACCAACGCAGTTTGTGCTATAAAGATTTGACACTGCGCCATTTTGTTGTGTCATCAACAAGTATCAGACGCGCACGAGTGATAAATTGGAAAAGTGTGTGCATAGTGTTGTGTTGTTTTTGTTCAATATGTCGAAATTTATACCGAACAAGAGCATTAATTTTTTGTTTTCATTTGAAGAAAACTGCTGTTGAATCATACCGATTACTTCGAGAAGCTTATGGTGAACATGCTCCATAGTAAGATACGTGTGAACGATGGTTTCGGCGTTTCAAAAGTTGTGACTTCGGTGTTGCAGACAAGGAACGACAGGCAAATGGAAAAGCGCAAAAACACGTGTGACATTTTGCTCGCTCTGTACAAAAGGGAGTTTTGCATCGTATAGTTACAGGGGATGCAAAAAAGTGGATTTATTTTGAGAATCTCAAGCGTAAAAAATCATGGGTAGACCCAGGCGCACCATCCACATCGACCGCAAGACCCAATCGCTTTGGCGAAAAAGACTGTGGGTTGGTGGGACCGGAGGAGCGTGGTCTATTATGAGCTTTTTAAAACCTGGCTAAACGGTTAATACCAAACGTTACCAACAACAATTGAGCGATTTGAACCGTTCGCTGCTTGAAAAAAGGCCAGAATACCAAAAGAGGCAACACAAAGTCATTTTTTCTTCATGACAATGCTCCATCACATACGGCGAAACCAGGTCGCGACACGTTGGAAGCACTCAGCTGGGAAGTTCTACCCCATGCGGCTTACTCACCAGACTTGGCTCCTTCCGATTACCACTTGTTTGCATCGATGGGTCACGCAATTGCTGAGCAGCGCTTTGGTTCGTACGTAGATGTGAAAAAATGGCTCGATGAATGGTTCGCAGCAAAAGGGGAAGATTTTTACTGGCTAGGTATTCACAAATGGTCCGAAAGATGGGAAAAATGTATAACAAGCGATGGAGCATACTTTGAATAAAGCTGTTTTTATCATTCTTCCGAATTTAACATGTTTTTTTAGAAAAAAAATCCGCATTTCATACTTGTGCACTTGGTATATATATATATATATATTATATATATATATATATATATATATATATATATATATATATATATATATATATATATATATATATATATATATATATATATATATATATATATATATATATATATATATATATATATATATATATATATATATATATATATATATATATATATATATATATATATATATATATATATATATATATATATATATATATATATACACATATATATATATATATATATATATATATATATATATATATATATACACATATATATATATATATATATATATATATATATATATATATATATATATATATATATATATATATATATATATGAAGGGCTGCTGGTCAAAACTAGCTAAGTGACATTTTCCGAATTTTTCAGGTCGATGAAAAAAACGTTCGCATTTTTTTTTGCAGGTGAACTTTTTATAAATACTCGTATATTAGTCGATTATGAAATTGACAGAGACAAGTTGCTTTTCAGTTGAGAAAATTTTTCCAATAAATGTGATAACTGTAAGCTTTTAAAATTCATCCTCCGCTATGTACAGGGGGTACTGCCGGTCGAATCCCGCTAAGTGCCTTGCCACGCCTACTTCCTCTCTAGATACAGCGTAAATTCATTGTAACTGTAATGACTGAAAAATAAATTATAGATTATTAATTTGAGGATAATTATTACCATCCCCCTTCTTGTTCCTCAGTCCGCACCACTTCGCCGTCGCTCGCTACATTCCTCACGTTTCCTCATTCCAGAGAAGCTTTATACGAACCAGCGCAAAAACTTTTTCCTTCTGTAATGATAAGGCTACGATATACCGGGTGCAATTTTTTTATCGCAATAAACAATCTCAACGTTTGCCTTACCTCGGATGTTTTGAAGATCTACTGACAATATTTTCGATGGTAAAACCGAAATATCGATCGCAGTATTCTTCAACACACTTTCAGTTACACTACGCATCTAATAGATATCAGCTACATGTTAAATTCTAACCTAAAACCTGGAACTACAAATCGAAAATATAATATTCACATAAAACATGCACACCTAGCTGGATTTGACCGGGAGTTATCCTGTTGTGTGTGAGTGTGTTAGAGTATGTCTATTTGATAAAGAGCCAAACGTCGTTGTACTTCTTTCGCCTTGCGTAACACTCGACATTACATCTACCATAAAATTAGTCATTAATACATTAACTTAGTCGATACAGTTCTTTTTGGACGTAGCTCTAAGTAAGCAACAAAAATTGTCTGAGTCATTTACGAATATAATGAGAAAATACATAATTTAAATCTTCTTCAGAAATGCTCAGACATCATTAATTTTAAAAAAAATTGTAATAATTCATAATTTGTTAAAGTACTTCCTAAAAAAATCCCGGATATCTCTGCTTGTATCAAAAGGGTTAACTCCTCTGCCGGGAAAATTGAAAATTGGCATCCACGATCATAAAATATTTCTAGTCTACAATGATTTTTCTATTAACGTTAACCTGTTTTTTGACTCGTAGCTTAAAACTTTTTTAAGAAAACGACAAAAGGAAGGGGAGAGCGAGGAAATTTCTCGGTATATAGTCATTTTAATATGGTGGTCTAGTCTTAAAACTCAACCTATGGTAAAATACTGCGTCAGAATGTCAAACAATATGCCTGATTAATAATAAATATTTATAATTTCTAGACATACGTCTATAGGTAGTAAAAAAAAGTTAATTAATAAAAGAATAATATTTTAATTACAATCCAAGAATTAGGATTATGTTTAACAAAGAGATAAAGACTTATCTTCGATGAAGTTACAATGTCAAAGCTAACAAAGTGCAATCTTTTTGTACCGGAAATTATTTATCATCTGCTTGAAAGATGACGAAAGTTACTAGCTTGTATAATGTAGACTTCCGTATTGTGAAATTTTAATAATCCAGAACGTTGTTATGGCTACATTTTAACTTCTCGCACTTTAAATATCATTTTCTAATATGAAAAATCTAAAATAAAGTTATTCTTATTTAATTACGAGGCCTCACATTAGTTGCATTATCAGACAGTTTTAGTTAAAGCAACACTCATCGAAAAGTGCACTGAATACAACATACCCTGTACTTGGCTTATGTAGACTACTGGAAGACCTTTGTTTCTCTTTAAGTATGGGCTCTGGTGAAGCCTATGAACCAAGCAAGGATTGATTCCAGATACTCTACACTAATCCACAGTATCTATAAAAACGTCATTCTGCATATCACGATAAATGATGGCTGCTGAATGGAACCAATAGTTGTAAAAAGAGATCGAATATCTCCAAAACTTTGTACCCTGGCACTGTAGTATGCGTTTAAGGAACTTGAGTGGGACGCAAAGTAATCTCTATAGACGAAACTTTCCTTAATCGCCTTCGTTTTGCCGACGACTTAGTGCTGCTAAGTAACGATTTCGGCGAACTGTCTACGATGCTCAACCAATTAAATGATGCATCAAAGATAGTGGGTTTGTCTATAAACTTTGACAAAACCAAGATAATAGCACCGGCTCCTGGTGAAGTTTATGTTGACAATGCAAACATAGTGGTGGTAAACGAATATGTATATCTGGGACCTAGGATGGCACTTGAACGGCGGAACCAGGCTTCGGAGATCGATCGAAGAGTAAGCTTAGCCTGGGCTACATTAGGGAAGTTGAGTCATATTCTGAAGAACATCGGATTGCCCATCAACCTGAGGAGGAGAGTATTTGATATGTGCATACTGCCAGTGAAGACATCAGAGCCACGACTGTGGTCACCGATGTGATCGAGAGAGCAGCAAGACTAAAATGGCAGTGGGCGTGACACATAGCTCGAAGACCTAACAACAAATGGACAAAGCTGTTTCTATGTTGGCGTCCAAGAATATCTGCATAGAGCGCAGGACGTCCCCAGTTTCGATAGGAGGATAATATAAGACGGCATGTGGGTGCATTGTGGATGCAACTCGCCCAGGACCGCAGAGCATGAAAAGGGATGGAGGAGGCCTACGTTTAGGAGTGGACAGCGACGGGCTGAAGAAGAAGAAGAACTAGGCTTATTTTTAAGACATGTATATGTATGTTTTTTTTATCGAAGATGAAGTTCTAGAAATAAACCCATAATAAGTGTAAGATGTAATCTACGTTTTATGCTGGACTTGACCCTCTTGCAGAATTTTCTTTTGCTAAATGCTTAGGTTAAAAAAAAAATGAAAAATTTGTTATTGAAGACTAAAATATATGTGTTTTGTTATTAATTTAAAATTGATACTGTGTCATATTTTTTTATTAGTGGTAGGTGTTGCCATAATAACAAAGTAAACAACTTGTAGGTGTACTACTTCAACGTCTAATTTTAAATAAGCCGCCTAACTGAGAAGTGCTTATTGTAATTAAAAATATGTTACGAAATAACAATAAATCAATTTTTTTCATAATCATTATTAGTCATTTTTATAGCCTTATTCAGTTTATGATTAACTAGTTTTAATAACACGGCTTAATATGTAATTAATACATCTGCAAGTACATATGTCATAAGTATGTAACGAAGGTACATATATGTATATATATATATATATATATATATATATATATATATATATATATATATATATATATATATATATATATATATATATATATATGTTTTTGTTCATGTGGTACATCTGTGAGCGTGTACAATGTTATCTTGTTTCTACTACACTACACAAGGTAGATACCGTAGAACGACATAATATTTCCGAACTTAATTTATTCAAAGAATTAAAAATTTGTTAACAAACTACAGCTACCTTAATTCGCTTTGTTAGTACAAAATATTTTTGCAATTTTGACAATTTAAATATATACTCATATCTCGATCTTTATTGGATTTAGATACTCGCAAGACAAGGATTTTTTAAATTAATCGTATCTTTTGGCATAGTAGCTTCAGTCTAAAGATATAATTAAAAATTAGCTTAAAATGAGTAGAATCTACTTCAATTAAGGAAATACCTTAAAATAAGTAAAATCATTTTTACTGTTAGCTGTCAGTTGAAGCTTATTTCTACTTGTTTCAAAGTACTTTTCTTAATCGAAGTAGATTATACGCATTTTAAGCACTTGCTCATCTAAGTATTATGTAACTGTAATCTAGAGTCTAGAGTATTAAATTGAAGCAATAATTATACCAACTTTTTTATTGTGTCCAGGTTCCCAGTGAAAGCTCAGGCGTTAGCGCCAACACCAACAGCACCGCGTCCTCTTCGGAGGTGTCAAGACCGGTATCGTTGACCAGTCTCGGCTCGTGTTCGTCATCAGGAAGCAGTAATGGCCACCATCAGCCTGGTTCCGCTTATTTGGCATCTGCTGAGAGTTTGGATAGTGACCCTGAACCTGCTGGGAGTCAAGGTAAGAAAAAAAACGTTAAAATTCTGTAAATGGTACGTTCTATGCGGTGTCTCTAAAATATTGTTGGGTATGATTTTGGGACCCTGATATTTAATACGTTATATTATACAGAAGGATTCAACTAAAAATGGGCACTTGATATTTTGAGTATTTTTGGAGATATTAAAACGTATTTAGTTAATTTTTCGTTCTTGTATATACAGGGTATCCACAGCGAAGAATATAATACCTTGTATATTTTTATCATTTGGGATTCTATGGTCAATTTTAGACACATTTTATTTAATATACTCTATACCTAAATTAGATTTTTAGTAATATTAGCATCTGAAAAATGACATACTTTCACTTTTTTGCATTTCTGACTGTCCGAACATAGTTTAGGTTGTCCATGGTCCAAATCGATCATATTCTCTATAGGCTAGACCATTCAATATAAACTACTAAAATTGGACAAAGTCCATTTTTCAGCACTTTTTGACTGTTCTTTCGTTCGTCAATCCATCCCGGGACGGGTTTCGCCGTGTCACGGCTCTTCAGCCGAGCTAGTCTCAAGATGTATGTACGAATGAGAGAACAATCAAAAACTGCTGAAAAATGGTCTTTGTCCAATTTTAGTGGTTTATATTGACACATTTTATTTAATAAACTCTATACCTAAATTATATTTTCAGTTATATTAGCATCTGAGAAATGACATTTTCAGACTGTAATCGGCTATGATTTCTGACGGTTCCTTGTAGAGTAAAATAGAATATTTCTATCTTAGTTTGACATTCTGTTCCCAAATAATCATTTTTTGACCCGATCATTCAAGGTATATTTTTGTATATAGAATAAGAAATTAAGATTAGGATCTTAAAAAATCATTTTTCAGATATCAATATCTCGATTCTTTTTAGCTCGTATATAGAGTATGCTGTATAAGATTTATCTAATCCTAGCCACCGCCCGCGACTTCGTTCGCATTATTTTTTTCAAACTTTTTTTTTAATTTAGGCAGGCACCTATGATAATTGGTTAGAGCTTCTCTGTATACTACCTTTAATGTTTTATTATTTTCTGGTAGCATAATATACTGGTTTCTGGAGTTCCGACTCTTGAAAACCTGACTTATGATTAGCCATAAGAAAAACATTCCTGTCTCAAATGGATTCCCATGAGTTTCAAAATTTGTCGCTGGGACTCATTTGTTGTGAGAGCAAACGATACTTTCACTGGAAACTGCAGGAATATGAGGAATAGACGCTATTGTTCTTATATTTTGCCTATCAAGCCGCTGTGGGCGTTCGGCGCTAAACTCTCTAATTCGACGTATTCTAGCCACCCTCGCCTCAGATGTATTTCTGGAAAGTTGCGATTTTCTTTTAGGCATAATGTTGTCTTTAAATACTACTTAATCTTTAATAGCAGCCACATATGCACAGTTTCCTATATGTAAAAAAAAACTACTTAATAAAAATTAAACAATTGCATCATACACTTCAAACTGAAATTAACTACGTAATAACTGTAAAAGGAAATGCAATAATTGCACAAAATTTTTGGTAGATATATCAGTATACGCTCACTAAATAGCAGAAAAACTAAATTAAAACAATATTGCCTAAATGAATCTCACACTACGAGGCTGGTTTGAAAAGTTCGTGAAAAGTCCGAGAGATGGCACCACCGGCGCGTATCGAGGTCATGTTTAGTTAGTAGCATCTCTTGAATCAACGCACACCAAGTTTCAGCCATCTTGGTCTATTTCTTTGTGTTTGGCATTCGTGTGAATCAAGGAAGTCGAGTGATTTTCAAGAAATGGACGAAAAAGAATTTCGTGTGGTGATTAAACATTACTTTATGAAAGGCAAAACGCCTCAGGAGACTAAAGAGAAGCTTGATAAACATTATGGTGACTCTGCACCTTCGATTAGAACAGTTTATAAGTGGTTTCAAAATTTTCGGACTGGCCATATGGGCACAAGTGACGCTGAACGTTCTAGAGGGCCTGTGGAGGTTACGACTCCAGAAATCATTGATCAAATCCATGGTATGGTGATGGATGACAGGAGAGTTAAGGTGCGTGAGATTGCTAGTGCTGTGGGCATCTCGACTGAACGGGTACATAATATTTTGCATAAACATTTGGACATGAGAAAGCTATCTGCAAGATGGGTGCCGCGATTGCTCACGCTTGACCAAAAACGGAATCGTGTGAAGTGTTGCAAGGATGGTTTGCAGCTGTTCCAGAAGAATCCGGAGGACTTTAAGCGTCGTTTCGTCACTGTGGATGAAACATGGATACATTACTATACTCCTGAGACCAAACAACAATCTAAACAATGGGTTACCAAGGGGGAATCTGCACCAAAAAAGGCGAACACGTTCCTTCGGCCGGAAAGGTTATGGCGACTGTCTTTTGGGATTCGCAAGGGATAATCCTCATCGACTATCTGGAAAAGGGTAAAACTATTACAGGTGAATATTATTCATCGTTATTGGACCGTTTGAAAACCGAGCTGCAAGAAAAACGCCCGCGATTGGCCCACAAGAAAGTCCTTTTCCATCACGACAACGCACCAGCACACACCTCAGCAGTTGTGGTCGCAAAATTAATGGAAATAGGATTCCAACTCGTTTCACATTCCCCCTATTCTCCAGACTTGGCTCCCTCTGACTACTATTTGTTTCCCAATTTGAAGAAATGGCTGGCGGGACAAAGATTTTATTCAAACGAGGAGGTGATTGCAGACACTAATGGATATTTTGCAGACTTGGACAAACCCTATTATTCGGAAGGGATCAACAACCTAGAACATCGTTGGACGAAGTGTATAAGCCTAAAAGGAGACTATGTCGAAAAATAAAAAAGGTTTACCCCAAACACATAAGTAGTTTTTATTTTTGCACGGACTTTTCAAACCAGCCTCGTATTACGTACTTATTGAACAAAAATATACTAATAACAATAAAAAAAAGTAAATAAATTTTTTTATTGTTATTTAGTACCTACTGACACCAACAAAGTACCTATAAAAAGATTGAAAGAATCTTAAAGTTACGAATAAGAAAAACTGTAACAACGAACTTTTTCGTCTTTAAAAATATAACATCAGTGAATAAGAAACGGTACAATAATTATACACAAACAAAATATTATGTACCAAATCAACAAATTATATCTAGTTCGTGTCACGTAAATTTCCCAAACGAAGAGTCAACTCCAAAGTGAAAAAGTCAAATTATTTATCTCAGGACCTGGATCGACAAAACTGAACGTAAACACAATACCGCGCCATCTTCCTCTCGCAGGACCGCTCGCTTTTGCCTTCCTTTTGTCACAACCTCATAAAATCTAGCCTGTGTTCACCCCAAAAGTCCAGGCTACATACCAGTAAAATATTTTTTTAATCGGATTGGTAGTTTCAGAGATTACCCTGAACACACAAACAAACAGACAAACTTTACACTAGAGGTTTTCACGGATGGTAAAATGTAATACATTAAAATTCCGGGTTTTAATCCGTTCGTCTAACAATGAATTTGCACATCGTTTCGCTAAAATCTCATTTGGCATTTTCAAGTGCTCCCTCTGCTGCTGCTACTCGATACTGTGAGTATCGAGTAGCAGCAGCAGCGGGAAAAAGTACTTGAAAATGCCAAATGAGATTTTGGCGAAACGTCGTGCAAATTCATTGTTAGACTTGATACCCGGAATTTTAATGTATTATATATATATATATATATATATATATATATATATATATATATATATATATATATATATATATATATATATATACATACATATAATATATATATATATATATATATATATATATATATATATATATATATATATATATATATATATATATATATACATATAATTCATATATTTAAGACTAAATTTCCCCAAGGAAAAGTTGTAGGGTTTGCTCAAGGTATTTTGATGAAGTTTTAAGATTTTGAGCTTGGGCCCCATTTGGGTCCGATTTATGTGAATATTTAGTCACACTGATTGCCGTTTTAGACATCATGAACAAACGATGAAATGACATTAAACTTTCGATTAATATTATCACATCATTTGTGTCTGAAAATAAGGCTAAAGCTGTGCCTTCCATTTTTGTAATTTTTGTCCCTTTGAATCTACTAAAGGGAAAATAAAAAGCTTATAAAAATACACTCGATCTCTAATATGTCCAAGATTGTCTGGACATCTGGTAATCCTGGATTTAACCAGAATTATCTCACTTACTTACGAAGTTTACTGCGACACGGTGTATAAATTACATACAATGAATACTTTTTTAACGGTTCAGTATAAAAAATCTAAATAAACATTCATACATCACACTCATAAATAGAAGTGTCTGACATTTAAATAAATAAATGCTAATTATCTTACAATAAAAGACGGACAAAGGAGGTGTTAACATTATATACAAAGAACCTTGAATCAACTTTCCTTATAAAAAGTGCATACATGTCCGTTTTCGTGTAAAGAACTTGAATAATTTGATATTATGATAAAAGTTTGCCATTTAGGGAGCAAATTAAGAGTTAATTTTGAGATGGGTAAGGTTAGGCTTGCAGAAAGGAGATAAATTAGGAGAAAAATAATGAAAAAAAAATCCAGCAAATCTAATCAGTATTGTCTTGGGAGAAAAGTTCAACTAATCCATTAGAAAAAAATTTCTTATCGTTATTTGGACTATTTCCCTAAAAAATATAAAAAAATACATTCTATGGTTTATCTGCTGCTAAAATTAGGTATCCGTATTTTAAATAGGGCTAGAGTTAGTGGAAATTATGATTTTTCGACTTAAACAAATTACAATTACAAAAATATTAATTTTTGGAAAAATAATTCACAGAACATTAGTTAGTGGGTGCCAAAGAATACGACAAAACCCCCTTACTTAACATTTTGATTTACCTTGGTACACGCGATGAGGTTATAGGTTATATATCTAGAGCAGTGGTTTCTTCTTTAAAACGAGGCTCCAAAAATTTTATGCATGTTTTACACTTGTACGTTGTGCTGTTGAGTGCAATATGCAATATTTAACGATAAGTTACGAGTTACATTGATTATCTCGTTTAATATGGAGAAATTTCTAAAAAGATCATTAGAACCATCTTCGTCTGGAAGTGGTATGAATATCTTAAATATTGGTTTAATTATCACGAAGATATTTCGTTATTTAAGGGGTGAAGCCACTCCAGGTCCCAGAAAAAAAGGCTAATTTCGGGATTTTTTTTCAAGAGTATAATAAAAGTAGTCGAAAATTTATTTGACGTACTTTATTAAACAAATATTTAATTGTATAAAGACATTTTTTTTGTCTTTTAAATTCAAAATGGTCGCTTCAGAATCCAAGACGACAAGGCACCTTTTATGTGAGGCCTGAAACGGGCGAAACGATTTCTCCCGTAGATTTCAAACTAGAACAAAAAACCAAAAATTTTCATTAATATATGTCAAAAACTATTGGATAATATACGGAAATTTGAAAATATCATTTTTTTCGAAAAATGATGCACACTTGAAAAAAAAATGTTCATTTTTCACCCACAAATTTCATGAACAATTGTTTGTAAAAAAGGAAGTTTATAAGGCATCGCAAAATCCGTAGGCTTTCCGTTAGATAATGTACCTGAAAAGTTACTCTCAAATTTCAAGCGAATCGGGGGCAGCACATTTAACCAGACTTGAAAAAGTCTTGGATTCTGAAGTGGCCATTTTAAATTTAAAATACAAAAAAAAATATTTTCGTACACTCAAATATTTATTAAATAAAGCACTTCAAATAAATTTTCGACTACTTTTATGATATTCTTGAAAAAAAATCCCGAAATTAGCCTTTTTTCCTGGGACCTGAAGTGGCCTTACCTCTTAAATATCAAATGTCCAGGCAACCTGAGTAAAATTCCCCCACAAGGAGGATATCACTTGTACATCAGCAGACAGTACTCGATTTTACTGATGAAAAAGCATTTTTGGAACCCTTAAATAATGTGAATACGAGTTTGTAAGACCGCGATGTTAATATAATAACACCCACGGATAAAATTAATGCTTAATTTGTGGTGTACTTCAACTGGAAAAAAGAAGTTTAATTTATTCCAGTACATTCAAGAACTCATTAAAGATTTAGCTAAGCGTAATATGATAAAGTCTTAGCAAGTTTTTGCAGACAAGCAAGTCAGTTTTGCATAATTTAATATTCGAGAAGGCAGTTTTTCTGAAAAAAACACTTTGGGAACCACTGTTCTAGAACAACATCGGTTTTTGGAAGGTTAGATTTTTTTATGTAGACTACAAAAGTGACAATAAATGATACATTAACCTTTCAACCGAACATTTCCTCTTTACCGGCATTCACTTCTAGATGAAATCGACTAAGGTCCCATTGTATAATAATGGCTGATGTGTTTCCTCACCCGGACGCAGTTTGGTTTAATTTACTTTTATGTGGTATATTTGCTTTAAAATAATGCAGTAATGCACTTATCTATTTAAAGTTGGTTCTACATAAACCCACACCGTTTTTAGCTAACGACCAATCTGCCCACCAAAAATCCACATTAAAATTTATGAAAATTAATAAGTTTTTTGTCCTGGTTTGGTCTAAACTTAATATACCCGATTTAATTTCAGACAGTAGAAGTCAACGTGCATTTTAATAACGATTTTTACTGCCCACCTCTTGGATATTTATCGCCATTGAAACATACGATAAACGTTAACCAGACCTATTAACGGCAAGAGTAACATTTTTAAGTTACTGAAATCTTAATATTTTGACTCTATGGGGGGTTTCTGATATTTTGTTTTCCACCTATCGCTTGAATCTAGGACATAGAAAAATAAACCTTTAAATTTAAAATTGGACCGTTTTTCTCGTATTATTTTTAAAATCTGTTATATAAAGTAAATGAAACCTTCTTTTTAATCCACTATACACTTGCTGTTTTTGAATTAAAAAAAGACTATATGATGTATTAGAAAGATACCTTTTAACGAACCTATTAAAGATAAATGTATCAGATTTCAAAACTGGTCATATTTCCACGACGTTATTTTTTTTTGAAGTTATCTACCTAGCTATGAAAATGACGTTCTACAAAAAAAATTGCTTGGTTGTCAAGTACTTTAAAGAAATATTGTACGAGTTCGTTGCATTTTGCAGTTTTTACGATTGTTTTTCTTACGAGAAATAAATAAAAGTTATTTAGAGTATCTCGGAGTAATAAAGTCCTTATATCTGAAGGAGGACCTTAGTGGCCGAAAATTTTCTTCAGATGATGAGTTCAAAGCCGCTAAAGAGTCGTTTTTTGAACTGCAAAAAATGAATTTTTTGGTATGAAATGAAACAACTCTAGAAGAGTTGGATTAAGTGTATTAGTTTTGAAGTAGTAGTATGCAAGTTTTTCTTTATAGCTAGGTAGATAACTCTGAAAAAACACCCTCCTATCTCTTTTTTCATACAGATGTAACATAAAGTAAATGTTACTTTTGTTTCAAACCATTATTTTGTAGCCTGATTTTTAGTGTTATCGCACTTGTTTCACTTCATAGATTAAAATAGAATACAGGGTAAAACACGATAACTTTTCTCTACTGAAAAACATAAAAAATACACCTGATATACATAATTTTTGGGGTCTTTTACCAGGTGTAGAAGTATGAAATGCGGATTTCAGACAACAGATGGTGCACCAATGCAGTTTGTGCTATAAGATTTGACACTGCGCCATTTTGTTGTATCATCAACAAGTGTCAGACGCGCAACAGTGATAATTGGAAAAGTGTGTGCATAGTGTTGTGCTATGTTCAATATGTCGAAATTTATATCGAACAAAGAGCATTCGCGGACAGCATTAATTTTTTGTTTTCATTTGAAGAAAACTGCTGTTGAATCATATCGATTACTTCGAGAAGCTTATGGTATACATGCTCCATCGCAAGATACATGTGAACGATGGTTTCGGCGTTTCAAAAGTGGTGACTTCGATGTTGCAGACAAGGAACGTGGAAAACCGCCAAAAAAAATACGAAGATGTGGAATTGCAAGCATTGTTGGACGAAGATGATTCGCAAACACGAAAACAACTCGCCGAGCAATTGGGCGTTAGTCAACAAGCTGTTTCCAATCGGCTACGAGAGATGGGAAAGATTCAGAAGACCGGTAGATGGGTACCACATGAGTTGAACGACAAGCAAATGGAAAAGCGCAAAAAACACGTGTGACATTTTGCTCGCTTGGTACAAAAGGAAGTCGTTTTTGCATCGTCTAGTTACGGAGGATGAAAAGTGGATTTATTTTGAGAATCCCAAGAGCAAAATATCATGGGTAGACCCAGGCGCACGATCCACATCGACCGCAAGACGGAATCGCTTTGGCAGAAAGACGATGCTCTGTGTTTGGTGGGACCAAAGGGGCGTGGTCTATTATGAGCTGTTAAAAGCTGGGGAAACGGTTAATACTAAACGTTACCAACAACAATTGACCGATTTGAACCGTTCGCTGCTTGAAAAAAGGCCAGAATACCGAAAGAGGCAACACAAAGTCATTTTTCTTCATGACAATGCTCCATCACATACGCCAAAACCAGTTCGAGACACGTTGAAAGCACTCAGCTGGGAAGTTCTACCCCGTGCGGCTTACTCACCACACTTGACTCCTTCCGATTACCACTTGTTTGCATCGATGGGTCACGCACTTGCTGTGCAGCGCTTTGGTTCGTACGAAGATGTGAAAAAATGGCTCGATGAATGGTTCGCAGCAAAAGTGGAAGATTCTTACTGGCGTGGTATTCACAAATTGCCCGAAAGATGGGAAAATGTATAACAAGCGATGGAGCATACTTTGAATAAAACACTTTTTATCATTCTTCCGAATTTAACATGTTTTTTTAGAAAAAAAAAAACGTATTTCATACTTGTACACCTGGTAGTATCATCTAATAATTCAGTCCATATCTCACGGAGTTGCACCATTTTTAAAGTCAAGCACTTTTTGTTTTGAAATTTAAAGTTTCTTTAATCTCTTGTATTGAAGTCTCTAGGTATAGTGCAAAATACGTGGGCTGTCTGAAAAATTCTCTGCCTAACAACAAAAGAATTTTTTTTTTGAAATATGTTTTATTTTTTTAAATAATCTCCTGAAACTTCAATACATTTATTCCAACGTTTTTCTAATAATTCAATACCATCATTAAAGTGTGATTCTGGAAGGTCTGCAAAATATTCATCCACGGCTGCAATAGCTTCTTCATTTGATGTAAAACTCTTACGACCCAGGAATTTTTTCAGGTTTGAAAACAAATAGTGGTCAGAGGGAGCCAAATCTGGTGAATAGGCTGGATGTTCAAGCAATTCGTACTTTAATTCGGTGAATTTTGCGATCGTCAAAACACTTGTGTGAACATGTGCATTTTCTTAATGAAAAATGATTCTTTTCTTCTTTAAAGCAGGTCTTTTCTCACTAATTTTTGCATCCTAGTGATCCAAAAAGTTACGATAATATTGTTTTACATTTCTGAAGATAATCGGTCAACAAAACACCTTTGTAATCCCAAAAAAATGTTGCCATAACCTTCCCTGCTGATGGAACCGCCTTTGCCTTCTTTGGTGCACTTCCACCGGCATAGGGGTGGACCCAAGTTTCATCAAACAACAGTTATGAAACGACTCTTAAAATTCATTTTACTTTGCTTAAAACGATCCAAACACGCTTGAGAAATACTCATTCGCATGCGTTTTTGCTCAATTGTCAGCAAATGCGGCACCCATCTTGCGCAAAGCTTTTTCATATATAATTCTTCATGCAAGATACTTCCAATTCGTTCATTTGAGATGCCCATGGCCTCAGCTATTTCACGCACTTTCACTCTTCGCTCTTCTAACACCATATCATGGACTTGTTGAATAATTCGTGGTGTTGTAGCACTTTTTTCCACCGAGTAAAATTTACAGCGATTCAAGACCAACACGAATCGCTTTTTTATCACAGGCGTCGCTCCCGTAACGTTTTAGAGATTTTCCTGCAACACATGTGCTATGCCCATAAGAAATACTTAATACGCAAAATACAATACGTGAACACATAAAATTAAATACACCTTCGCGTAGATGATCTTCTAGGCTTGTACGTCCAGATTTAAAAGAAGCAGCCAAATTATTCCCAGTGGAAAGTGAAGATGATGCATCCTTATACACTTTAAACAATTTCGGATGAATTTCTGTTGATGTTAGACCATCCAAAACAAAGAATTTGATCACTGCACGATATTCATTTTTTCCATTTGAAAAAAATCAATGACACGTCAGTATTAAACAGCTGCTACTACTCGAATGAATTGACAGATCGAAATAAAATTTTACATGTGTTTTTATAAAGGGTGGAACATTCCAATACAATTATGATTTCACAGTTTCTAACGCCATCTATGTGTTAGGCCGAGAACTTTTCAGACAGCCTAGGTATAAGACTTGTTCGTAAAAGTAATAAACTCGACCGTTAGTATGTTGGATTAACGCCTGGTTGCTACAGTTCGCGATGAATGTCTATTTGATGTAGGTAGCAGGTAGGAATAAAAAAATTAATTATTATTAATGTAATCAAAACTAAGATTTATTATAAAACAAAAAGGTATCTAGCGAACTTGTTTTACATGTGGCTATTTTTCTGTTGAAATAATCGGCATTTTGTTTAAATGTCTTACGTGGGTTTAAAACTTTTTTGCCGAGAAGTCGTTATTTTGTGAATCAGATAAAAAACGAGTTTAAGTTATTATTTCTAGATATTGCCTAGTTATTGTTAATAATGTTAACGTTTATAATGTTTTACCTAGAAGATGATCGAGAATGATCGAGTTGATAAGTATGTATAAGATGAAGCGATCTTTGAATTCTTACATTATAGAGATTTGTGATATTTCTTTTTCTTTCCGGTACAGGTTCCGCTGACAGTGGAATTGCCGAACAGGAACAACCATCTATAAATCCTGAACAAAGAGTTTTGCAGGAAGTTTTAGACACTGAAACTGCTTATGTAGCTGATCTCAATGAAGTTATACAGGTAAACTTTAGTTTTTTTTTTTAACACGCATTAAATTTAACAGAAAAACAAATATGATAATACTACAGTAGACATAAAACACAGTAGCGACGCTCAAGAAAATTTTTAGGTCCTGTTTTTTATCACACATGCGTCCACTATCACACCAACAACATGGCTGCCAGCGCGGTCGTGGGTTGTGTTTACATCTGGATTTCAAGTAGAATCTTTTTATGACGTGCTCCGAAATTTATTATTAATAATTTGACGTTATATTTGAAAATAATTATAAATAATCCGGTCAAGTGCAAGTTGAACTTGCGCAATTGGTGTTCCGTACGTTAATTGCTTTTAGACTAAAAATTTTTGTTACGGATGTAAAAATGATCAATGACTTCACAAAACAGACCCCAAATGATTTTTCAACAAGGGTTGTTTCCGATTTTACTGATAACTGATGACCTTGAAATTTTTGTGTTTTTTTATATACCAGATATATTATTAAAGGTAATGCACTCGTGATAATTTTCGTTCAATCTACACCCCGTGGAGAATATTCCAAAATTTTTTTGTCAGTACTTTTCGAGATAAGGGGGGACAACGATTTTTTAAAAATAATACAAAGAAAAGTGTGCACAAGTATTACTTTATGTATATTTTTGAACTCGTGTTTTTACAAGCTTCCATTTGACACCCCACTCGATGACCTAGTAAAAAAAATTTTTTTTCACTTCCAATTTCATCCCCCAGAACTAACCCCCTAAATGAAAATTTAACTTTCAAAACTACACGGCTCTGATGAGGCCATCAATTCCTATATTAGTACCAAATTTCAACTTTCGATGTCAAATAGTTTCGGAGGAAATCGGGTGTGACAGACGGACGGACGGACACCGAAGTGATCTTATAAGTGTTCCGTACGGAACACTAAAAAGATGTCAAGAGGAAGTTTTTATTGTGCGGTTAGTGCTTGTAAAAATATATAGGTGATGTTTCCAAAAGAGTTATTAGATTTCGGAAAGATCCTGAAAGGTAATGTATTCGTAATTCTTTATTTCGATTATGCAATATATTATATCAAGATTATGATTATTATGTTTTCATATTAGAGATACATTTTATTGGTTTATGTTATTCCACTTTTACTTTTTTTTTGAATTCATGACATAGTAATGGTTTTCAGCATGTGACCGACCAGGTGACAAATTTTATATTGAAATAATATTTAACACATATGGAGTATGCAGAATTTAATAAAAAAATGTTTCTAAAAAAACTTTTCTGGTTTTTTTTCTTTCTTTTATCAGCAAAATTCATTTTTATTCTACAAAATAGGATTTTTCTTGAACGAAGAAATTTGAATATTTCAAAAACTCGCAGACATCATACCAGCAATATGGCGACAGGTCATGTGATCATTACAAACTGAACCCCTTGAGATTAGTGATGCCGAGTCATACTGTCACTACTGTGTTTTATGGTTACTGTGGTAATATCTAACAAGAATCCTGTTATTTGTCTAAAAATAGAAAACATATCATGAATTGTATTTTTTGTGTTTCGTGTCTTTGTATAAAAAATAACTAAACACTAGTCTGAGACATCAATTAATAAACAGATACAAGCCTGTTCATAATAAAAATTACCAACTAAGGTTGCAGACAACAAACATACACTTGTGGGTGGTACAAGTACTTAAAAGCTTTGTATGTAACTCGATAATGTAATAACTATTTATATCCAACCTTCACCTAAATACTAAAATGGTTTTTTGATCTATGAGTTAAAGGTACCTAGTCCTGTCATTTATAATTTAAGTTGTACGTGGAGGCATTTGTTCATGGGTTACATACACCTGGGCGCTACAAAAAGTATGTATATTTAAAAAAAAATATTTAAGGTTATTTAGTGAATAATACAAAAGAATGGCAATTATATACTTTCATTGTTCTTTAAATTATAAGAATTTTTTTTAAAACTATATTTTAAAACATTATTTTTTATCGAGTTAATTGGACCACTCATGAAACTATGGCACCTCGTTCTCTGCAGGATAACTAAATAAAACTAAATAATCCAATATGTAAAAATAAAGTTAATCTTGTAAAATAATGCCGTAGTTAAAAATTATCGAAGAATTTTTTTTCAAAAATAAAAAATTTACGGTGTTTAAACTTTGTATGCAATTTTCGACCAAAAAATTTATGTTTAATTATGTATAAAAAATTGTCTACTAAAAATTTAAAAAAAAAACTCTCAACATTTTGTAGAAAAAGTAATTATTAAGGTTTAAAACAAAAAAGTTAAATATTAAAAATTAACTGAGTAATAATGAGGCAGGTAGCAGTCCCTATCGGACGCCAGTTCACATTAATGATATAACGTTGTAATGGAATGAAATTTTCTTATTTTTTTTTCTTTTGAATAATTCTTAGAAGTATAGAAAGCAGAAATCCGTAAATCCGATCAAATGTTTGAAAAAGGTCTACGTAACGCTTAATAAAAAAATCTATAATTTGAAAATGTACAATTGGGTCTCTTCAGTTTTACTTATTTTTTGCCATGAGTAGTAAATATTATTTATTATTATTCTGCTGAATGTCAGAAAAGAAATTCTATGCGTGGTCACTTTTTTTTTTGACCGATCAATTGGATTTATTTTGGTTAAAGTTGGATGTAACCGTTTTTCAATTATAACCATGCCATACGTTTTTTTTTTATGAGCCTAGCACACATGCTGCAGGGAAATTCCTAAAGCGCTTCAGGACCGATACGTGTGCGGAAAAGCGATTCACGTTGGTCTTGAATCGCTGTAAATTGTACTCGGTCGGAAACAGTCCTGGGCAAATTATTCCAAAGGGATGAGATTCTTCATATAAAAGACTGCTTAAAAAGGGTTGTACGAGGAGTAACAAACTGAACCCCATACGAATGTGAAGTATTAGCGCGACATGTATTTCTAGCGTGCACCGCTCTGGGAGGAATCTATCGAATACTTTCCATGAAAATACTTGTAGAATACACTCAAGTCGCCGACCGTCCGTCGGTGTTCGAACGAATCAAGTTTGCTAGCAAATTCCAGGTCTCCAGTAAGGCGAACAGCTCCCTTCTGAATAGAATTCAATAAATGCAATGTATGTTTGGGGAGCAGAGTCCCAAACATGGGAGCAGTATTCCATCGTTGGTCGAATTTGAGCTTTGTACAGAATTAAAAATTGTGAAGTGCTTTCGTTCGAAATAATGTTCCCAACTTTGGAGAAGCTCTCTTTGCTGTGCTTGCAACAAGTTCATGCCAGCAAATTGAATGACGATTCCAGAGGAATGGAGTGCCCCGACATAACTATGTCGGGTTCAGCAACGTTAGCTTGTTTAGAAAAAACTGCCACCTGGGTTTTTGTAGCGTTAAAATCTACTTGGTTACTGTCACCCCAAGATAGAATTTCTTCCAGATCCTTGTTAAATTGAACGACCACCTGCTGTCTGCGGATATTTGCATGAGTAGCCGATGTTCGAGCGTTCAAAGTGAATGATGAGTTAAGCGTAATGCCATCTGCAAAGGTATAGATTGGATTTCTGATCTTTTCCAGCAGATCCTTAATGTAAATGAGAAAAAGAGTAGGAGACAATATAAAGCTTTGGGGTCCACCGGCGTTGATAGTGAAGGTATTAGAAAGAAATCCGTCGACTGCCACTCGTAAAGAACGCTCTTTAAGGAAACGTGAGAGCCATAAACAGAACTTTCCAAACATACCAGAAGAGCATATAGCCATCGTGCCATCGTTACAAAATTAAATTAGATAACAGGACAGTTTGTGCCAATTTTTTATTTTTTAGCATTTTATTTTTATGATTTTGTGAATAGAATGTTTTTTTTAACATAAGAAATCAAATATATTGGTTTTAAACAACGTTTCAATACAAGGTGTAACCAGATAAGTGTAAAATTCATTGCGCGGCAACTGTAAACATTAAAACTTGGTTCAGAAATTAGAGCATGTTTCGGTTTTTTTTGTACTCAGTGCCAAGAAAGTGGGTAAAATTTTATCATTTTACACATAAAAACAAATCGAAGGTCAAATTTTGCACTTTTGTAACCAAAAATCTGGCCAAGTAAATGTGTATATATATATATATATATATATATATATATATATATATATATTATAAATATACAATCTTATGGGGAATCGGCAAAAATGATAAGATATCATATATATATATATATATGTATGTATGTATGTTATTTGCTTGATCGTGTCTGGGACAACTTTTTAAATACGTAGTTATAATAAATCAAAAATATACCGAATTGTATTTATTTTTCTTAGTTTTCCTGATATTGACGAACATATAAAAGTTGGTTAATCCATAAAATATATAAAATACACACTGTAATATATATATATATATATATATATTAATTGATAATAGTGATTTTTTAAGGGGGTTTTTTAACAGAAGTGAAAAAAAAAAACTTAGTGAAATGAAGCATTCATCAAAACCTGTAAAATATTTGTTATATATATGGGATATGACTTACAATTCTCAAGGTCCCCCATATCTCGAAAACTGATCCATGCATTTTTATTCTCCACCTGTAGTAGCAGTGCATTACCTTTTTTTTCTTATATGCAGTCTCACTTACCCATTCGGTTTATACCCGCCCGTAACAGATTTTTTCACTTTAATTGTTAAAAGCAATCAACGTACGGAACACTTATTTGCGGAAAGTTCAAACGTGCATTATTCGACCGGTTTGTTATTCTGATAGGCTCTATCACATCTGAAAATGTTCCGGACGTGGAAAGGGGCACTTTTGTTTAACAGACATATTATTTTGTTACCAAAATATTATTTTGGATCAAAAACAAAGCTAGTAAAAACTTTTCAACTTATGAGTGTCACTTTCCTTCAGTTCCAGTGTCACCTTGTTGTGAAGCAGCTAGTTTACACTAAGTGTGCCACGATGGCATAATGTATCTTTTATAGTTTAAACTGGGTACAAATGGATCAATAAATATAACAGCAATGGAAAACGAAAATTCTGCAACAATGTTCAAATTAATAATATTTGCTATATTTTCATAAAAATGACCAGAACAACTGACAACAAGTTATACATAAAAGCGGTATTTTAAGGTCATTAAAATAGTTCAGGCGCTTATTAACACCGTAAAACCTGAACCAATCAGATAATTGGCCGAGTACCAGTCACCTGTTGGCAAAAAAACAATAAGCGGTAAAGATAGACTATAATGTATTTTTATTTCATAATGAATGCTTTGTCGAAAGAATGTGTTAATGAATATATTCACATCTGAGATAATAAATGTTAAAAATAATACATCCACTATCCAGTTTTTATTTTAAAATAATGTCATAATCACGTTACTTTTATTAGATGTTCGCATTTTTACCACATTATACAATAAGTTTATTTATTTACCTACAATATTTAGACTAAATTGTATTGTAGAAGTGATGACAGGTACAGACAAGATAAAGCGGGAAGTAAGGAGATTACTTCGTACATTGCTTACTTTTCCCATCGAAAGCGATTATTCTATGTGAATTCTATCCATGCTATAGCACTCTCCCTATGCCGACCATCAAAATATCTCGTCGGTAGGGCTGTAACGAGCCAAACAAGGCAAGCTTCATGAGCTTTCAATACTTTTGTGGATCTTCGTTATTGATTAATCTACCCTTGACTAGCATCCGAATCAGCATAGTTGTTAAATTCTTTTGGGGATTCCACATATTTAGAAAAAAACACCTTCATCTTCTCCTTTAGTTCATCTAAGGTAGAGATGATTTTTGTCCATGAGTTTGTTGTTTTCCGAAATCTTGATATTTTGGAATCTCCAAGAGAATTTTTTTTAAGGACCTTTATTTAGCTTTCTGCTCCCGTATGAGGAAATGTAGAACCCATTACAGTTCCCACAGACCGCAAGTTTTTTTTTGCTCTGTTGTGACCGATGTGGCTTTGGCCACATTTCAGGCGTTTTGGAGTGCCCGCATGACTGACAGTTGTGGCACTGTGTAGTATGGGTCTTTCGATTTTGATTTTATTCAATTTTTTCGTGTTCCGTACGAAACACTGATGGAATCACCTCGGAGTTTTTCTGTCAGCCGATTTTTTCCGAAACTATTTGACGTAGAAAGTTCAAATTTGGCACAAATATAGGAATTGATGACCCAATCAGAGCCGTGTAGTTTTGAAAGTTAAATTTCGACTTAAGGAGTTAGTTTTGGGGGGTGAAATCGGAAGTGAAAAAAAAATTACGAGTGAGGTGTCAAATGAAAGCTTGCGAAAATACGAGTTCAAAAATATATATGCTGTAATACTTGGCTACATTTTTCTTTGTATTATTTCTAAAGAATGACCAAAAATCGCTGCCTCCCCTCTATCTCGACAAGTATTGATCAAAAAATTTTCAAAAAATTCTGAAATAGTCTTCATAAAGTGTAGATTGAGCGAAAAGTATTACAAGTGCAATACATTGGATAACTTATCTGCTTTAAAAAAAAAACTATGAAAAGTGTGTTTGCAGTAAACTTTTAAGTATTACTGTAACCGAGTGGCGAGTCGCTCTTGTGTCGAGATATAATTTTATTTTATTTTTTTATAATTAAACAAATATTTAGATAGTAAATATTTGGTTTACATTTTTATTACTAGTTTCTAGATTGAGCTAGATTGATTTATTCGTTATTAGATAGCTAAGATGCTATAACTATTATACATTACTGACTAAGAAAAAGTAAAAATACATGTTTGATCTAAAATGTCAGGGATCTATTTGACTTAGTCTAGGTAAGGATTTTATTTTGTTTTAAAAGCAATCACGGTAAAGAACATTAAATATGCGAATCCAACTTGCATTTGACCGGTTTTATTTTTCTTCTCCGACTTCGGGAAGTAGGACTTTTGCTAATAGTATGCCAATGCAGTTTCTGTAGCACCGTTTTATTACTTTGTGGGGAGAGTCAGTAACATATTATATATGCCTTTGTACGTTTGCAAAAGCAAATTAATTGCATTCTTCTTTGGCAACTAAAAAAGATACATTATTTTCTGTGAAGGCCATCTATGCGCGTGCCTATGCTGATTACGACCCCCGAACGGTCTCGTCAGTAAGACTGTAACTAGCCCAACAAAAAAAGATGCAACTTACCGAGAACTTAACGTTAGAGTGTAATCACATATACCGAATCGATGTTGTTATATCGTACCATTGAAATTCTATATTTTCTTTCTTATAATTTGTATTATCTAAGAATTACGTCATTGTCTAATTGGAACCTAGCTTAGTTACTGTGCTTTTTTTAAAAAAAGTATGTACATTTACATCATAGAGCTTTCTGTTTGTTCAATTTTAGTGATGTAAACTAAATTGGATAACAGGGCCTATCTGTGTAAAAAAATGGCTTTAAGTGTCACCTACGTAAACAAATAGACTTGACTTTCCTTGTTTTTGTCCCAGATCACCATAAATTACACTGGTCTACAAAAAATTTTTTTTATTCTTTCACAAGGGCTAAATTAACGGAATATATTTATCTTTTCCATGCTGAGTTTAAATATGTTCTCAGATTTTATCCATCAGACAGGGTTTTTTTATGGCACGTGTTTAAAGTTTTAAAATAATTAGTACTTACAAAACACTGAATAATAAATACACGGCTAATTTTGTCTAACCTAAAAAGTTTTATATGATGATTTTCGGTCATATTTTGCATTCGGGATGTCTCTTTTCATGGTCCAGCAGTAGTCGGCCAGCATACAGGGACTCCATTTGCCTTGGTACCTCTTTTCCATAGAAGAAATCTGCTGATGAAAACGCTCACCATGCTCATCAGAGACACCCCCAAGATTTTCAGGGAAGAAGTGGGAGTCCAAGAAGTGAATTTTTAAGGACATGTTGCAACCCATTTCTTTGTATGAAGTCAGAAGATCATTCACTATTTCACTATAGTTTTCTGCTTTATTATTGCCAAGAAATCCACAATGATGTTTTTGAATGATTTCCACGCTGCTTTTTCCGGTGGATGTAACAGTTCCTCAAAATGTTCATCATCCGATATTAATGATCTTATTTGGGGCCCTATAAAAATTCCTTCCTTCAATTTTGCATCACTTATTTTAGGAAATTTAGATTTCAAATACATAAATGCAGCAGAACCTTTATCCATTTTTTTTATAAAATTTTTTATAAGCCCCAGTTTTATGTGCAGGGGAGGTAAATACACCTTTTCGGGATCCACTAATGGGGTATTTGATTACATTTTTATGCCCAGGAAACAGAGATTCACGTTTAAGCCATTGTTTCCTTATGTAGTGAGACTCCTTATCCCTGCTGTCCCATTCACACAAGAAACAGCAGAATTTCGAGTATCCAAGTTGCAAACCTAACAATAAAGCTATAACCTTCAAATCACCACAGATATTCCAGTTATATTTAGTATACTGATTTTTTTCTAACAGCAATTTCATATTTTCATATGTCTCCTTCATATCACTGGCATGCGCGACAGGTATTGATGGTAATTCATTCCCATTATGAAGTAGTACAGCCTTCAAACTGACTTTCGATGAGTCTATGAACAATCGCCACTCATCTGGCTGGTGTTGATGTCCGAGAGCCTCCATTACTGCACAAACATCATTACAAGAAACTACATGGCCTTCTTTAGAGAAGTAGTCACTAAAATCACTATGGCGTCTACGATAAACGCATATCTTTGTATCTTTTTGGAGTAGATTCCAACCTTTGAGCCTGGAACTTAAAAGCTCAGCTGACTGTTTAGACAAATTTAAATCCCGTATAAGATCATTAAGATCTTCTTGAGATAAAAAGTGAGTTCTGATGGATCGCTGGATCGCTTTTTGCGCCTTCAGTATGAACTGGTTCGGAGTCGGGAGTTATCACCTAAAGTCATGAAATCTGGAAACTTTGGTACAGGATACTCTTCACTATGTGGCACAGGTCTAATTGTAGATGCCAAATTGGGGTACTTAACTGTATATTTTGTTTTGGACGTAATTCCTTTAATGTTAATTAAGCAGAAATAACAAACAGTTAAATGGTTTCCTCCAAATCATAGGGACTGAAAACGGCATATGATGAGTACCATTTTTCCAACCAGTGAGAAGCTTAACACATGATACACAGCATAAATTGGGGACCCAGTCTTTATCAAAATCACCAGCTTTACACCCAAAATAAAGCTCATAACATTTTTTTCACAAGCGGTGTAAAATTTCGCCTCTGAGACTTGAAGGTCAGTTGACCACACACGTAACAGAAATTGTTTGGTTGATTTACACACTTTCTTGGTATTTTGAAACGTTTATAAAAAAAAACTTACAAATGAAAACAATAAACAGCACAAAAATAAGTAGGTACACGTGTTACTAGACTCACTACAATTACAATATTGGCTACTGGCCCTCTGCTTGCTTAAAAAGTGCAATATTTGTACAAGATAGGACAGGTTTGAACATCATTAAGCCTGGACAGAGTTAAAACATGTTTCAACATGAATAAGTCTGCCTTGTGCCAAATTATTCTGAATACAAATTCCCACTTCTATATTTACAAGAATTATAACAATGAAATCCTAATATAGAGAAGTATATTACACAAAAATGACTGTCACAAGAAAACTATTCCTGATAGAAGAAATCTGAAAACATATTTGAATTCAGCATAAAAAACTGAACGAGGGTCTCTATTCAGTTTCCTTGTGAAAAAAATCACGTTGACCAGTGTTATTATTATGATGTAACCGTGGATCACTCCTTAAAGAAGCATATGTAGTTTAACTGTTTGCGTTTATTCAGTGATTTGTACCTTATACTTAGCTACTTTTTCCAGTAGCTAGCCCGCTCTAGTAATTATCTATGGATAATTAGCCTAGGTAATGAAGAGTAATATATTATTTAAATGCAACATATAGAATAAATTACTGTAATACGTCTTCAAAACAACATTAGCTAATTTAAAAATACTTCATTGTGGTGATAAATGAGTTAGGATAAAATATAGGATAATCTGTCGTTTTGTTAATTTTATGTTTTTTCCTCTCTTCTCTTTAAATAGGTGCTGGTTAGTTAATACCTGTACTTTATTGCAAGGTCATTAGTTACTGTCTTTTCGAGGATAACGAACTAGTTGCCATTTTAGTTTTATTTTCGTATAATTTGAACTCTTAAACACTGAAAACAAGTTAAAGTGCCTAGGGAAAATACAAGGTGTTAATATTACGTTATAAAAATTCTTTATCTTAAAATGTTATAGCTTGTTAAAATACCATTTTAAATAACCATGAGCTTCTGAAATAAGTTGAAGATTTGGAAGTTCACTATCGATGTTGACTTGAGTTTTATTAAGGATACAGAAATGGTTTAATTAGAATAAAGTAATGCCCCCCGCCGTATTGCATAAATTATTTAGAAATTATTCTTTTTGCAAACTCACAGTCTTACGGATTAATAGTCAGGCTTAGATTGGGTAAAGAGACCATATGGAACCATCCAATTTAACAAGCTAAAATTTTTTAACGAGAAATGCTACCGTAGTTAAATATACAAATATTGTCAATTAACACACCACATACAATTTTGGAACTAGTTATGAGTACTTCAGTTTTGACCAGTTAAATTCAATATTTATTTTACACATAACTAGACAAGGGATATCATTTTCATCACCTCGATTAACCACAATTAGTAGTCCGCTGCTAGATACAGCTTTCCCTTAAAATTTCTGTCGTACTTAGATTCGATTTTATGCACTTTGTATCCCATGAGCTCAGTTCACAAATTTTTTGTGGGCTAGTTAAAAAAATATAATATTACGTTCATACATATTTACATTTTAAAAACTTCTGAAAATCTTTCTTTTCTACCAACTTTAATCAAGCTTGAATCAATTATAGTATCGCAAAATCAGAAGACAAAATTGTTATCGACATATTTAATAGTTTCACGTTTCGCCTTGTCGGATAAGAAAATAACATTAAACTGTAAGAACCTAATTCTCTAAAAATTGATCAAATTTCCAAAAATATTAATACAACAAATACGTATTTCAATCATGCAGCAAGGCTAAGAAAAACATATTTGTTTATTATTAGACAAACAAAACTGAAATATTAGGTTAACTATTTTTTCCTATTTTAACTATTCCGAGGTGATAACCTGAACTAGAAACAACTATATCATTTTTAACTTTTCCAGAGCCTATCCATGTTTCTCGTTTTTATTGGTGACCTACCTCCTCTAATCCTAACCATTTTTTCTTCTAGAATTGGGTAGATTTGGCGCTTACTTGATGAAAATCCATTTTAGAAAATAAATTAGGAAAATAAAATACGTACTGTTGTTCAAATTTTCCCTATATTTCTAATAATAATTATAATTTCTAAATATAGTGAAAGTCTGAACAACAGTTTGTCTTTTAATTTTCTGTTTTTTCTTTTGTCATTCCATCTATGTATTTGTTCCATTCTGCCTATCTGTTTAACACCCAATTGTTTATATTATCTATTTTACATGTCTGTCTAATGTTTTCACTTTTCTTTCTGTCTATTAGGGTCTTTCTCGTTATTCTGCGCAATTTTTTATTTTCGTTGTTTCAAGTATTTGTTTTATTTTGATATTTTGTATCGAATATCATTTGAGTAGGTCAGTATAGGTCTAGTTATGGCCTTCTAAGTTTAAGTTTGTTTCAATTTTTAGGTGTTTGTTTTGCCACGTTGCAGCGTTAAGGAATGCTGCTGTTTCCGTTGCCATTGTGGCTTGGCGTCTCCCTTTTGTATTGATATCATTAAAACTCGGTATATCTGTGCCCGAGATATTTAAACTCCCTCTTGTGTAATTTTTAGTCAACAATAAGCCTCCATTATTCTGTAAATATATCTTTAATGCGCAGGGCAAGCGAATATAATTCAAAACCCGCAGTTCAAACAGTGATAAATAACACTAATAACATAACGATGTGCTGTATATGTACGGCATTTTAAGTGTAGATACAATCAACTTATATATATATATATATATATATATATATATATATATATATATATATATATATATATATATATATATATATATATATATATATATATATATATATATATATATATATATATATATATATATATATATATATATATATATATATATCAAAAATGCATATTTTCAAAAAAATATTACTTACACGACGAGGGTTGTATGATAAGTACCTGACCTTGACAAGAAACAACATTTTTATGTGTAAAATTTAATTTATTTTTCAACATAGTCTCCTTTTGGGTCGATACTCTGAGTCCAATGTTTTTCTATCTTCATCTAAAAAATACGATTTCTCCAACCCTTCAAAATTTTTTTCATATTTGGAAATTTAAAATAATCCCTGGAGGCTAAATCTGGCGAACATGGTGGATGTGGAAGCAATTCGTATCCTAACTCATGAAATTTTGCCATGGCGACGACACAAATGTGCACGCGTGCATTGTCTTGGTGGAAGAGATTTTTTTTTCTTCGTCAAATGCGGACATTTTTCTTTCACAACATGGTTGAAACGATCCAGTAAGTTACTCTCCATCAATCGTTTGCATTTTTTAAGGTAATCCGCGTGCATCCCAAGACAGTATAGCCAGGACTTTGTTGGCCGATAAAGTCGCCTTGGCCTTCTTTGGTGCCGGTTCACCACGGAAAACCCACTGTTTGGACTATACTTTGATCTCTGGTGTGCTGTAATGAATCCATATTTCGTCAACAGTTATGAATCGACGCCCAAAATCATTCTGATTGCGCTTTAACATCATCAAACATTCTTTTGAAGTTGACAAACGTGCGTGTTTATAGTCAATTGTGAGCAATCACGACACCCATCTTGCGAAAAGCTTTCTCATATTCAAATGAGTTGTTAAAATGTGCTGGACCCCTTTAATTAAGATGCCCACAGTCTCAGCAGTCTCAGGCACTTTCATTTATTACTATATCGTGGATTTTTTTCATTCATTTCTGGCAGGGTTTGGCATGCTGGGCTCCTGTACAAATTACGAAAAGCATTACCTCTTCTCTTTTTTCTCATTCTTAAATCCTACCTTGGAGATCGCCACTTTCTTGTAAACTACCAAGGAGAATCAACATCTATCCACAAAATTGAATCTGAAGTTCCACTAGGCAGAGGCTTGGGACCTCTGCTTTATCTTTTGTATACAGCTGATTTGCCAACGAGTGATAGACGTCTAGCAGCAACATTTTCAGACGTTACTGTCATTTTGGCCTCACAGAAAGACAACAATCTTGCCTCAGATATTCTGCAAAATCACCTTTACAGAATAGAGCAGTGGCTAAACAAATGGCGAATCAGAGCAAATGAAACTAAATCTGTCCAAGTAACCATTACAAAAAGAAGAGGCGATTGCCCTCCAGTCACACTTAATAACCACCAACTGCCCCAGCGAGACGAAGCTAAATATCTTGGAATGCATTTAGACAGACGTTTGACATGGAGAAAACATATTTTTACAAAAATAAAGCAACTTGGTCTTAAGTTTGGACAGCTGCACTGGATGATTGGTCGCCAAACTGCGCTTTCAATAAACAACACGCTTTTGGTCTACAAAGCGATCCTCAAACCAATTTCGACCTACAGCATTCAACTCTAGGGTACAGCACCCACATCAAACATTGAAATATTGGAAAGATATTTCAGTCCAAAGTGCTACGAACTGTAGTAAACGCGCCGTGGTTCGTTCCAAACAGCATCATCGCACGTGATCTTCAAGTCAACTTAGTGAAGTCAGAAATAAAAGACTACTCCAAAAACTGTTCCACAAGATTAAGTTCTGATCCAAATAGACTTGCTTCAAATTTGATGATGACACAACCAGCAGCACAAAGAAGACTCAAGCGTCATACACCATATGATCTTATTACTAGGTTTTAAGTTATATGTATGGTTACAGTGATTCCCAAAGTTTAAACTAATTATGTTCTAATTATAGTATTGAGAAAATCTACCACTGGGTAGTTTCTTACTTGTTCATAATAATACAAATCATTTGCTTATTGTATGATAACTTACAGATTTCAAATAAATGGGGAAAAACAATTCTGATGTGGTGACCTCGTTTGGACGACCTGAACGTTCTTCATCAAAAATATTTGTACGGCCGCGTTTGAATTCAGCTGTCCAATATCTTATGGTCGATAACGAAGATGCAGAGTCCCCATAAACTCCGCTGAGTTCTGCTTTTAGCTTATCATTCGTTTTCTTTTTCAAAAAAAAAAAATATATCACTCTCATTATTCAATTTTTTCCATTGTTTACAAAAGTTGTTCTATTTGAATGGCTGCCACTCACAAACTAAATCACGCAGCGACTTGAAAATTTGACAAGATTCTAGTGAAAGGTTATGTTTACGAAAAATATAATTTTTTTCAATAGTAGTAGCGCGATCTCTGGCCGCGGACAAGGACTTATCATACAACCCTCTTATTTAAACATGTATAACTTTTATAACAAATATATTGTCATTTGATTAATATAAAGTATTTTAAGTTCCTTTACTTCAATGGATCCATATGATATCATTTATTATCATTCATTATGTCCCTTTACCAGGTGTACAAGTATGAAATGCGGATTTCAGACAACGGATGGTGCACCAATGCAGTTTGTGCTATAAAGATTTAACACCGCGCCATTTTGTTGTGTCATCAACAAGTGTCAGACGCGCACGAGTGATAAATTGGAAAAGTGTGTGCATAGTGTTGTGTTGTTGTGTTCAATATGTCGAAATTTATACCGAACAAAGAGCATTCGCGGACAGCATAAATTTTTTGTTTTCATTTGAAGAAAACTGCTGTTGAATCATACCGATTACTTCGAGAAGATTGTGGTGAACATGCTTCATCGCAAGATACGTGTGAACGACGGTTTCGGAGTTTCAAAAGTGGTAACTTCGATGTTGCAGACAAGGAACGTGGAAAACCGCCAAAAAAGTACGAAGATGTGGAATTGCAAGCATTGTTGGACGAAGATGATTCGCAAACACAAAAACAACTCGCTGAGCAATTGGGCATTAGTCAACAAGCTGTTTCCAATCGGCTACGAGAGATGGGAAAGATTCAGAAGGTCGATAGATGGGTACCACATGAGTTGAACGACAGGCAAATGGAAAAGCGCAAAAATACATGTGACATTTTGCTCGCTCGGTACAAAAGGAAGTAGTTTTTGCATCGTATAGTTACAGGGGATGAAAAGTGGATTTATTTTGAGAATCCCAAGCGCAAAAAATCATGGGTAGACCCAGGGGCACCATCTACATCGACCGCAAGACCGAATCGCTTTGGCAGAAAGACGATGCTCTGTGTTTGGTGGGACCAGAGGGGCGTGGTCTATTATGAGCTGTTAAAACCTGGGGAAACGGTTAATACTAAACGTTACCAACAACAATTGACCTATTTGAACCGTTCGCTTTTGAAAAAAGGCCAGAATACCGAAAGAGGCAACACAAAGTCATTTTTCTTCATGACAATGCTTCATCACATACGGCAAAACCGGTTCGCTACACGTTGGAAGCGCGAAGCTGGGAAGTTCTACCCCATGCGGCTTACTCACCAGACTTAGCTCCTTCCGATTACCACTTGTTTGCATCGATGGGTCACGCACTTGCTGAGCAGCGCTTTGGTATAACAAGCGATGAAGCACTTTTTATCATTCTTCCGAATTTAACATGTTTTTTTAGAAAAAAAATCCGCATTTCATACTTGTACACCTGATACATTGACTGTTGCTTTTATAGCATTGGTCAAATCTTCAAGTTAAAAACTCAACTGAGAGCTTCCCATAAATTTTAATTTTAGAGACCGATTGAATCATTTTGATCTTGAAGACCTCTTCTTAAAATCCTTATTTAAAAGTCTTTCGTTTAGTACGTAAAGTAAAAAGGGAAGGCTGCTCTCAAACTTTATCTGCGCCATTGGGCTAACACTACACAACCATGAATAATCATCTACAATGAAAAAAAATCATCATCAAAGGCGGATTTTTTTAGCGTTCCAGTCGGCAAAGGCAATATTTATTACACATAATAATAAAGACTATTACTTACATAAATATATGCATACTATTGCATACAATAGATACTCTATAACTTATACATGATCGTAGTTGAACGCATTCATAATCTATAATTAAAGACCCCCTCGGCCCATGCGTGGCTTATTTATTGCTCGCATCCGTCCCCGGCCGGCGCCGCTATTTTGTCACTGACAACGGTGCCGGTGGTGCCAGTCGCAGTGAATCACTACAGTACAGTCGTGAATAATACTATAGCATTTAAAAATTAATTTTTTCCGAGACCAGAAATCTAGAAATCACAGTTCGCCAAGGCATATTTCTAAGTTGTGGCGGCCCGTGGCTCCATGACGTGGTACTTGCTTGCGGTGCAGAAGGTCTCGGGTCCCAATCCTGGCAGATCGGGATACTTATTTATTAATTTTTTTAAGTATAATTGGCCTTGTCACATACGTAGGTAGTAGGGCCTATTCCTTATAGTCCCCTCTACTGGTTACTTGACCGGAACTGATAGCCTTGCCTATGTCATTAGTACCGCTTGAGTAATTCAAGGGTTAGGCTAAGTATAAATAGGGTAGATTTGGTAGTTTAGCTTTAGCCAATCATCGCTCCTGATGAAGCTAACATGGTTAGCGAAACGCGCGTCGAGTGCAAAAATAAAGTGTTTGGTGTAGTGGTGATATATACTGAGTAGTATCATTGTGCCAAAGATTCCACATTCCCAACTTAGGTAGTAGCTGTTTACAGAAATGCAGTAAATAACGTCTGTGGCAGCACTACCGCGTTGTCCAAAAAGATGCTGTGAAATACAAAAATGTATGTTTCGGCACTTGGACAACGTTGACGGGTATTATGACATCCTCGCCGATATCCTCATGATACGAAAAATGGTAAAATCCCTCCTCGGGCGGGAAGGTGAATAATAAAAAAAAATAACCGGCCACGTCCAAGTTGAACTTGCGCAATTAGTGTTCCGTACGTTGATTGCTTTTAAAATAAAAATTTTTGTTACAGAGGTATAAAATGATCAATGACTTCACAAAAACTGATGCCCTTGAATTTTTTTTTTTTCATATACCAGATAAATTATTGAAGGTAATGTACTCGTGATAATTTTTGTTCAATCTACACCCTGTGGTGAATATTCCAGAATTTTTTCAACATTTTTTGATCAGTACTTTTCGAGATAAAGGGGGGACAGCGACTTTTGGCAATTTTTTAAAAATAATACAAAGAAAAGTGTGCGCAAGTATTGCATTAAATCACAAGCTTTTATTTGACACCCCACTCGATGACTTGGGAATTTTTTTTTCACTCCGATTTGACCCCCCAAAAACTAACTTTTAAGTCAAAATTTAACTTTCAAAACTACATGACTCTAATAGGACCATCAATTCCTATATTAGTGCTAAATTTTAACTTTGTATTCCAAATAGTTTCGGAAAAAATCTGGTGTGACAGACGGGCAGGCAGACAGACGGACAGATACTTCGGTATCTTATAAGTGTTCCGTACCGAACACTAAAAATAGTTCAGACTTAGGGGCTTATTGACTTAAGTCCAATAGTTCATTTTCTTCATTTCCTTTATTGACTTACAAGAAATACATAGCCTCTTACTTCTGTTAAATAAATGTTGTTCTAACATGGTGACAAAGTATACTTATTCTAACTTAATCTAAGTATTTACTATAGTGTTTCCTAAACTAAACTTAACCTAGGAAATGTATTTTTAACATGATTATGACCTAATCTAACTTAATCTAGGGCTTATGCTAACTTAACTTAGTTTTACATTCTTCTATCATGGTAGGTTGGGAGGGCCATCGTCTTCGTCCGAGAGGGGGTTTGAGGGTCTCGGGAATTGGTTGCGGGCATGGGGGAGGATTAGTAAGGCGTCCCTAATGATCGGATTGTGATTCTGGGACGCCTTGGCCAGGAACTTCATTTGTGATTGCCTCATGTGTGCCTTTATGGTTGGCACGCCGAGATCTCTGTGTAATTGGTTATTTCACATGAACTAAGGGGCTCCTGTGATCATCCTCAGGGCCTTGTTCTGCACTACCTGGACTCTTCTTGTCTTTGAGAGCTGGCACCATGTGGGGCAGGCGTAAGTAAGGCCTGCCTTCACAATCATGCTGTAGATCATGAGCTTGGTTTTGGTGGGCAACTTGCTGGAGCGATTTATAATTGGGTATAATTTGCCCAGCAGTTGCTTAGCTTTCTTGGTGGTAGTGCAGACCTGGCCTTTCCAGACGAGCTTTTTGTCGTACTGGATTCCTAGGTATTTGATAGTGTTTGCCCATTGTATGCGGGAGCCCTGTAGTTGAAGGTGGTCATGGAGAGTTCCTTTGCCCTTGGCGAAAACGATGGCTTGGGTCTTGTTGGGGTTCAGGTTGATCCTCCAGTGGTTAAATCAGGAATCAAGTTTGGCAAGGTGGCGTTAGAGTCTACTAGTAATGATTCGGCTATTTCTACAAGATTGTGTGATAACAGCAGTGTCATCAGCAGTCAAATAGTGGGACTTGGCTTGATTATGCTTATTCAGAATTTATTTCTTAAGTAATATGAAGCACCTTGAGTCTTGGTCAAGTAATAATTTGCCCTTAGCCCAACCTATTTCAAAATGCGTTCTACAATGCCTAGACTTTTCATTATTTGTCGTAATAACTTTTCAGCTATATGAAGACTAAAAATAGTTAAGTTGAATAAGATGATCCTCCGTGTCTGTCAAGGCCACTCTGGTCCTAGAATCGAACATAAGCATTTTTCATGTTATTAAATTATTTTCAATCAAAAAATCAAGAACTTATTTCATTACGACAGTCCTCAATTCGCTCTTTTTGAGTATAACAAATTACTGGATAATTTGAGAATAAAATGACATATTAACATAAAAATTGCAAATTGCAATTTATTTTCTAATTTGTTGAATTTTCACTTTAAATAGCATTTTTTCAAAAAAAAATGGATATCAAGTCATGAAGAATTCAAAAGAAATAATACATCATCTGGAGATTAGCGCTGGGTCAGAATTCTAAGCATTGTATCAACGGTCTGGTCAGTCCTTGTTGTGACATTATGTAATTTTTTACAACTTGTAAATGCTAAACAGCAACGAGTTTAGGATAGATGTAAAGAAATGCTCATTTATGATCGTTAAAAAAACATGCATAGTTTTTTTATCTAAATTCAAGAAGATTTCATAAAAAAAAGTTAATATAGACTCTTTAAGACTAGAGTTGCTCTGATGCCCCATTCGTGTATAAGAAAGTATCTTCTAACAACATTTCAACTAGCATAAAATATTTTGCCATAAATTACCTCTATGATGTTTTTTTTCTGGTATCATTATAATAATTTATTTTTTCTTCCGTAACAGCTAAATTATCTTTAGCCACGGATTACTAAAGTATAAGATCTGCACTAACTCGAGCTGGTCTTTTATATAATTCTAATAGCTTACTGAGCAGTCAGCCCTACTACTTGATTGGGTTTTGACTTCATATAGTGAATATTTACTTAGCCAGTTCGCTAAGGCACATTTCTTTTACTAGTATTTATTTTCCCATTACTAATCTGACTGAAGTGCTAACTGAAGTGTGATCTGAGACGTGGTTCACACTACCGGCTCTACAAAAACACTGAAATATTTTTCATGTCCCGTTGAAAATCTTTCTAATTTAATTTTGTTTTTGAAAGTTTTCCTGTTATGATGGTAAAATCTGTTATATCCTAGGTCTAATAAAAAATATTGAAATGGTTATGAAATTACTAATCATAATTACAAGTTTGTTATAGTATTACCGCTAAATAACAATTCTATATTTAAAAAAAAAACGTAGTACCTAACGAGAAATTATTGAACTAACACTTATTTTTTAAAGACAGATAATTAAAATAAACTCATTTAAAGTAAAAAGCACTAAATATATGTAATAAAATGTCTAGATAAATAAAAAAATAAAAACTTTCCATTCATAAATATTTAGAATGTTAAATTCTTTGGGTAAAATTCCTAATTATATGTAATTATTTTTATACTAAATATAATACAGTGGCGATTCGTGTGATGTCCAAAATAGGTGAAACAGTTTTTCAACAGACTTTCCTCTATAATTTTTAATAATGGTATAAGTTTACTCTTCAGGGGTTTTAGTGATAACTATCACTGTCTTTATTGATTTCTAAGCTAGGCAAAGCCTCTTTCTTATAATTTTGAAAGTATAAATATATAATTTCTAATACTAAATGTAAACTTATTCTATCTTAACCTAAGTTCTTACAATAGGAATCCTATACTAACTTAACCTAGGAAATGTGTATTTGGTATATACATGAAGTTTCTTAAAGCTAGGACTTAGAACTAAGACTAAAACTACCTTAGACTAAGACTTACGCTAACTTAAACTAGGAAGTAACAAGACTTAAATTAAGACTAGTTTAAACTTAACCTAGAATGACATTCTTCTTGTCACGGCGGGCGAGGGGGTCATCGTCTTCGTCCGAGAACAGCAGCGGGTCCGACGGTCTAGAGAACTGGCGGCTAGCTTGAGGAGGGAGTCGGAAGGCGTCCCTGATGCACGGGTTGGGGTGCTGGGACGCCTTCTCGAGGAACTTCTGCTGAGTTTGCCTCATGTGTTAGTTATAACTAGTAAATTAATTATTTATCAGAAATTTTGGGTAAATCAATGTTTCATTTGATGCTCATAACAAGCTGCCACTGTTGTTTAGTTTATATGTTCATTAAATACCAGTTTTACCATCAATAATATTTATTGAGTGCAGCGGTGACTCGTCGAATATAGTTAGCGAACCATTGATTCTCCTTAAATGTGTACAAATTTCTTTCAATAGTTGTTATCAGTTACTATAAAGAAATATAAATGATACGTTTGTACCATTATTAAAATATATGGTATTTCTTGTTTCTATATAGGTAGCGAAGTGTAGGTTCTTTGATCTGCAATTTTTTAGCTCAACTAGGAGGCTGACCTACCCTAAAACCTTCCTTCTTGATTTAAGCTTGTAATCAGCATCAGCGCTCTTAAGCTACTCTATTCACTCAAGAGCACTGAAGACAAACTCGTTTGTATATGTATACCAGGTGTACAAGTATGACATGCGGATTTTTTTTTTCTAAAAAAACATGTTAAATTCGGAAGAATGATAAAAAGTGCTTTATTTAAAGTATGCTCCATCGCTTGTTATACATTTTTTCCATCTTTCGGGCAATTTGTAAATACCACACCAGTAAAAATATTCCCCTTTTGCTGCGAACCATTCATCGAGCCATTTTTATCACATCTTCGTACGAACCAAAGCGCTGCTCAGCAAGTGCGTTACCCATCGATGCAAACAAGTGGTAATCGGAAGGAGCCAAGTCTGGTGAGTACGCCGCATGGGGTAGAACTTCCCAGCTGAGTGCTTCCAACGTGTCGCGAACTGGTTTTGCCGTATGTGATGGAGCATTGTCATGAAGAAAAATGACTTTGTATTGCCTCTTTCGGTATTCTGGCCTTTTTTCAAGCAGCGAACGGTTCAAATCGGTCAATTTTTATTGGTAACGTTTAGTATTAATCGTTTCCCCAGGTTTTAACAGCTCATAATAGACCACGACGCCCTTCCGGTCCCAAGAAACACAGAGCATCTTCTTTCTGCCCAAGCGATTCGGTCTTGCGGTCGATGTGGATGGTGCGCCTGGGTCTACCTATGAATTTTTGCGCTTGGGATTCTCAAAATAAATCCACTTTTCATCCCCTGTAACTATACGATGCAAAAACGACTTCCTTTTGTACCGAGCTAGCAAAATGTCACACCTGTTTTTGCGCTTTTCCATATGCCTGTCGTTCAACTCATATGGTACCCATCTACCGGTCTTCTGAATCTTTCCCATCTCTCGCAGCCGATTGGAAACAACTTGTTGACTAACGCCCAATTGCTCGGCGAGTTGTTTTTGTGTTCGCGAATTATCTTCGTCCAACAATGCTTGCAATTCCACATCTTCGTATTTTTTTAGCGGTTTTCCAGGTTCGTTGTCTGCAACATCGAAGTCACCACTTTTGAAACGCCGAAACCATCGTTCACACGTATATTTGCGATGGAGCATGTTCACCATAAGCTTCTCGAAGTAATCGGTATAATTCAACAGCAGTTTTCTTGAAATGAAAACAAAAAATTAATTCTATCCGCGAATGCTCTTTGTTCAGTATAAATTTCGACATAATGAACACAACACTATGCACACATTTTTCCAATTTATCACTCGTGCGCGTCTGACACTTGTTGATGACACAACAAAATGGCGCAGTGTCAAATCTTTATAGCACAAACTGCATTGGTGCAACACCTGTTGTCTGAAATCCGCATTTCATACTGGTACACCCGGTATATTTATTATTTCTATATAAGTAGCGGCGTGTCGGCCCGTTGATTTTTTTTTTACGGTGATTAGGAAGCTGACCTAGCTTAAAACCTTCTTTCTTGATTTGAGCTTGTAATCGGCATCAGCGCTATTAAACTATTTAATTCATTAAAGAGCTCTGAAAACAAACTCACAGAACCAACATCAGTAGAAAGAGGAATTCGTCACGAAGACCCCTTGATCCCACTACTTTTCCATTCATTTAATCATAGTGTATGAAATTATCAAAATAAATAAATTAAAATGCCAGGTCGTTCTGATAACGCCGTCCTGATATATAAGAACGAGAATAATCTGAACCGATATTCCGAAATAAAATTTCGGAATATGGTGTGTTACTTGATTGGTCACTACAACATAAAGTCGAGAAATATGAATATAGCATTCATAAGATCTTTGTTGGTGATTTTGCATGTGCAAATTTCTCGACTTTACGAGAATAATCTTCAGATTACCAATTGTTTAAAATAACAAGAAAATCTGGAACGACAATATCGGCAGCAAGAACAAAGACCTCAACCACATCTAAACACAATACACGCACGTATATAATATAATTGACTGAATGTTAAACAGAAAGATAGAATGGTACAAATATATAGAGGGAATGACAGAAGAAAGAATTACAAGAGACAAGTTACCTGTAAGAAATAGAATCATGGAGCAACAAACGACATTGTAAGATAATGTAAAATAGATGAAGACTGTAATAAACAGGAAATTTGCCTATACAAAGGAGGAAGCAGAAGAAGAAAAATGCTAGCTTGCAGAGTCTGCTAAATTTACTTGCTCTCTTTTGAAAATCACGAACCGTAATGGTAAAAATTTTTATATAAAATTGTTTATGACTGTTCTGTTGTTGCCATAAGTATTTGATACTTTTTGGTTTGTTTATGATTGTATTGTAATTGTTTAACCGCAGACAGTTTAGTCAATGGCAATTGTTTTTATCGAGAATTTTAATGACAGTGGTAAATAAAAAGGAAGTGGTTAATTCGTTAGTAATATAAGCCACACAAAAAAATCATACATTGCATGAAGATACGCCCTACGCATAGTGTAAGTAAGATAGTTCTTATATTTAAGTATTCTCAACATGGAATCAATATTGCGGATTTGGCTGCGTGGTAACAGTATATATCAATATTTTTTACCAATCTAAAGATTTATTAGAGCTGCAGTAAGGTCGCAGAATACTTATATGTTGAGTGATATATGATGAAACTCATGCTATACCATACAAGTTACAGAAGAATCCCATCAACTTGCGTTAGTTTGAAGGATCTTTAACCTTACAAAATCAATTCTTGCTATTAATAGAGAATAGCAATGCTGATTAAATATTATCAAATATTGACATTAATCCGTAGAAAATTATAATAGATAGCCATAAATAGGATGGAAATACAATTCTCTACCTCCTACTATTTGAGCCATTTCACTAGTAAAGCTCGACTAGAAATCTGTTTCCTAGTATTCCCACAACAATCGAGAATCCATTTTTATTTTCATTTTTGTCTTTCATGGGCCTTTAGAGAATACATTAACAGACGTAGATCATACAATAATATAAATAAGAGAGAACTAGAACGTACAGGGTATCGAAACTAATCGTGGTAGTTTTGTTTTCATCTTCGTATATTTTCATATGCCTTCATTGATTTTGGTATCTAGATCATTATTACTGCTTGCATTTATATCATTGCCATTAGTATTGGTCAGTAACAAAGTGAGTAAATTATCTACGAATAAACTTCGTAGAAATTGTTGCTATTCACATCAAAAACATGAATAAGAAGAAATGAGTCCTCTTTAATTAGTTCTTTTCAGTTAAAAAAAAAGTTGAAATTTACAACGGAGTTCCAAACCTGAACTCGATTTATTGGAACTTAAGTTTTGTGTTTGGGAAGTTATCCAGTTTCTTTGTAGCTAAATTAGAAAGCTTTATGAGTTAAAAGCTAATGAGGTCAATTTAGTTATAACAGATATTTCACATCTCATTTTCCGAGTTTGAAACTTTCAACAGTAGAAAACTGGCCAACAAGTTAATATAAATGGTAAGATAATTGGCCCATACTTCAGTAGGGGCAAATTACCCTACTACTCATAGATTCTTTCTCAGATTTAATTTCAAGTTAAATTGGTAAGTCATGTCTTTATTTATTGTTCAGGTCAGGTAAGAATTCCTTCTTTCGCTTTCTTATTTTTAGTATTCCGTAAGAACACTTATAAGATTACTTCGGTGTCTGTCCGTCTGTCTGTTCTTCTGTCACACCCGATTTTCTCCGCAACTATTTGACGTAGAAAGTTGAAATTTGGCACAAATATAAAAATTAATGGCCGCTCAGAACCATGTACTTTTGAAAGTTAAATTTTGAATTAAGGGGTTCGTTTTGGGGGGCGAAATCGGTAGTGAAAAAAAAATTACCAGGTCATCGAGTGGACTGTCAAATGAAAACTTGTAAAAATACGAGTTCAAAAAATTGAAATTTTTATAAAAAATGATGATAAGAATTCTAAAATAGAACATGTATGATGTAATACTTGCGCACACTTTTCTTTGTATTGTTTTTAAAAAATTTCCAAAAATCGCTGTCTCCCCCTTATCTCGAAACATACTGATCAGAAAATTTTGAACAAATTCTGGAATATAAAAAAAACAAAAATTTCAAGGTCATAAGTTTTCAATAAAAATCGAAAACAAATTTTATTGGAAACTCATTTAGGATAAGAAATCTTTTTAGTTTAAAAGGAATCACCATACGGAACACTAATTGCGCAAGTCCGACTTGCACTTCGCCAGTTTTTCATATTTTGAATTATCCATGTCACAAGTACTTAAAAGTAGCTTTCTTTTCAACGGACAACAATCTTTTATTAAATTAATTGGAACTACATTAATTTTAAAAAAAAAACTTGCATTTACGTCTTTTCCCTTCCGGAATTGCGGTGATTAATTAAAAATAACAAAATATCTTGAAATTCATGAATTGTAAAATACACGCGGACCATGTTTATTCAACGAAAAATTAGGTATTCTGCAAGTTATACTATTACAGGGTTTTAAATATTCATATCATCAAATTTCCGTTTAATAAAGTTAAAATATAGAAATTCTAGGTATTAAACGAAACTAAAGGACGTCGGTCGCCGCGCACAACGAATTAAATCGAAAGTTGTGCCACAGTATAATTATTGGTCCAAGAACAATTTATTTTCTTGTAACTGTACCAGCGGGTCTGTTAGTACTTTTTTGGAAAAATTAGGCTAAGGTTATGTTTAAGTACTGTTATTACCGAGATAAATATATTTAATGGCCGCCGTCGAATGCAAGATGGACAATTTTTGGTAAAAGTCGATTAAATTTGTTGATAAAATAATAATATTTAATAAATAGATGGTTATAAATTTTTGATCTGAATGCAAGTGAAAAAGATGATATCGCTATCATCCTAAGTGGATAGTTTTACTTTCTTGTGTTTAAAAATTGTAGTAGAGTTGGTGAGTACTACCATTTCCACAAGTTATAAAGCTCAAGATAGTCCCGTTATTTTGGACCTATAGCAGTGTTCCTGTTTAAATTGTTATTTTTTACAGTTAAAGCTGAACTGTCAATAAGGGTACGTATTAGTGCCCTACGATTACCTCAAGAGGGTAGGAAATTTTCTGTTTATATGTACTTTAGATGGTAGATTAGAATTGGCAGAAATAGACAAAAAAATAAAGAAAAAGATCAGAAAAGACAGTACAGAAACTCGAAAATATACTTTGAAAAAGGGAAAAAGTTTGAAACATACAAGCAAACAAATGAATGAAGGAAGACATCAAATAATAAAACTTATAAATAACGATAACCAAGAGATCACACACTTCAAAGAAATAAAGGAAGCTACAGAGAAATATTATCAAACACATATGACACGAAAATATCGCCACCGCCCGAGAAAGAAGAAGGAAATAGAGTGAAAATAAGAAATGTGGGATCTGAAGAAATTCCCGATGTAACAACGGATCAAATAATAAACGCCCTACGAGATATGCACAACATCAAAGAACCAGGGGACGATGTAATAACTATAAAAAATGATGGAGGGGCATCGATAAAACAATCTCTTCAAGCTCTATTTAACAGGTGCCTAATAGAAAGTAAAATACCTACACCTTGGGTTAACGCCTTAATTGAGCTTATTTTTAAAAAGGAGAACAAATTTAAATTGGACTTACAGACCCATCAGCCTGTTATCGGTACTATACAAATTCCTCACTAGAATCATATAGACTAACGAACAATTTAGACAGTTATCAACCACGTGAACAAGCGGGATTTAGACGGGAATATAGCACTTTGAACCATCATCAAACAATTAGATCACTAGTGGAGAAAGCAGATGGACATAAGGTCTCCTTTTGGATGGCAATGGTTGTCTATGAAAAAGCATTTGATTCGGTGGAGATATGGGCAGTCCTTAACGCCTTAAGTAACAGCAGAGTCGATGAAAGATTCATAACTCTTCTTGAATACATATATAAAAATGCAACTTCACAAATAATGCTTGAAACAAATAAAATCAAAATTAGAAGAGGAATTAAACAAGGCGACCCGATATCCCCAAAGCTGTTCACGTTGACTCTAGAAGACATGTTCAAGTCGTTAAAGTGGAAAAATAAAGGAACACTAATGGACGGTGAACGATTAAATCACTTAAGTTTTGGCGATGATGTCACTCTGATCGCCAGCACAAAAGAAGAATTACTAGAAATGCTGATGGAACAAATAAACTCCAGGTAACCAAAGAGCAATGGAGAAGAGAATGCTGAATGTTGGGATCGTATTCCTAACATCGAGATACGAAGAAGATCAAAAGTGACAGATTTAATGCGACGAATATGTATATTAAAGTGGAATTGGGCGGGTCATGTCGCGAGGAGGAATGATAACAGATGAACAGTTGAATGGAGGCCTAGAGACCACAAAAGATGCAGAAGTAGACCACAGACAAGATGGACGGATGATATAAAAAGATTAGCAGGACACGACTGGATGCAAAAAGCAAACAAAAAGGCTTACATCCGACTATGGATGGAATAAGCTAATAATGATGATGTACTTTAGAGAATATAAATGCTGCAGTATCTGTGAAGAATAAATACAAAAAATTCATAGAGTCAATACCTTTTGCTACTTGGGTACCACAGTAAATGAAGAATGGGACCACTCATTGGAGATTCGATGCAGAATAGAGAGAGCGAGAGCAGCCTATACAAAAATGGCCCAAGTGTTTAGAAGTCATGATCTCAATGTAAAAATCAAAATAAGACTTCTCAAATGCTACGTCTTTCCGGTGCTTTAGACTGTAACTACGACGCCTTAGACTGTAACTACGGCATCATGTAAAAGGTTGAAAGCATTCGAGATGCAGCTCTATAGGCGCAGACGTTATTTTGACCATATGCACCCTTCTGAGTAGTAAAAATGGGGGTTGGAGGGGGAGAAATTTCGATATTCTCCTGAATTAGAGTTTCGCATTCAAAACTGGCTCCTCGGGGGTTCTGGGGTCGCTGAATCTGTTTTTTCAACCCTCATTTTCACCCCTCAAAAGGGTGTATATGATCAAAATGACCCCGAATATAGATTGACCTACCCCAGAAACCCCCGAGGAACCAGTTTTGAACGTGAAACTTTAATTCAGTTAAATATAGTAATTTCTCCCCCTTCAACCTTTATTTTCACACCTCAAAAGGGTGCATATGATCAAAATGATCCAGAAAATAGATTTAGCGATCCCAGAATACCCAGATGAACTAGTTTTGAACACGTAAACTTGAAATCACGTGAACTTACAAGTATTTAAAAAAAAATTGTGTCTTTCATTAATAATTATGGGCTCTAGACAATATTGAACGAAATATCAGATTTCTGGCCCACAGTGCAACGATTAAATAATCTTTTTATTGCATACAAAGGTTTCATATATTTTTTCTTACCTTTGGACCACAATAATTGTACAGTCGCTATTATCAGCCTGTTCATTTCATCAACCTGTTAAGTTGCCATAGAGGTTTTTGTAAACGCAATTTATTTTTAATGAAGGTAACCGTCTATTAAGGGGTTACGCCACTTTGAAATGTTCAAAAAATCGTTTTTTTTGGTTAGATTTATTATTTATACTTTTAAGAATATTTCAAGCTTTACAAAATGGAATCGCAGAGTGAAGGTAATATAAAAAAAATTATAGACTTTTAAGACTCGGACGCCGTACTTTTCTTTCTTTTGTGTTTTTCTCGAAACTACTTCTTTCAAACTTGTGGACAAAATATCTCAAGATCTACTGAACCGAATTTGATAAAATTTATACCACATATTCTTTATAATATTATTTTGAAGTTGACTTATGGTTTTTTCGATTGGATTTACCGTTCATTTTTTATTAATTTTTAAAGCTTAAAATTTTTGTGAAAAATCCGACTTTATTTTTAATTTTTAAAATTTTTTCCTTATGTGGCCACTTAGCTATGACCTTTCTTAATAATAAAAAATTATTTCTTTAGAGTTTAGACGATTCCGGACTGAGAAAAACATTCCACGGGTGGCAAGGATTTTCAAAAGAGGGTCCTACAAGATGGCTCATATTTCCATCATTTTAAAATTTTTTTAATGTTTTTTTTTTCTATTTGTTCTTAAAACTATAATGTACTTGTGAAAAATAAAAATTTTATTATACAGCCTTGGCCAAAAGTATTAGGCACCTTACAATTTACTTCATTTCTTGTGTTTCAGGGTAAAAAATTAAATTCGTATGTTTTGTAAAATCGTATATTGAGGTAGAATTATGAAATAAATTAATATTTGGTGTGTCCGCCCTTGGCTTTAATTACAGCAGCAATTCTTTAGGACATGCTGCGTACAAGCCTAGTACATTCAGTTGTACTTATGGCATCCCACTCATTCCTTAAAGCACTTTTTAGCGCTGCTTTTGATGTTATGCTATGCTCCCGTATCTTGCGCTTCAGAATACCCCAAAGATACTCGATAGGGTTTAGATCTGGAGACTGCGTTGGCCAATCCAACAAGACAATGTTATTGTCTCTAAACTAGCGCATCGTAGCCGCTGATTTATGACAAGGTGCATTATCTTGTTGGAATTTGATGTCGTCTAAATTAGTGTCGCCAAAAATGCGCGTTAGCGAAGGCATCAGTACAGTTCTAGTACATTTATGTGCTTTTGGCTGTTCATGCGGCATTCACAAACGAACATTTCGCCGACACCTTTAGCAGCCATGCATCCCCAGATCATAATGCTGCCTCCTCCGTGTTTTACAGTATGTACCACGCAATCTGGATGGTATTTCTGGCCGACTCGCCGCCTCACGAATGTCACATCTGACGTTCTGAATAGCTGTAAGAATAGAAAAAATACTCAATTAAAAAATTAGTTAGTATTTTGACTAAAACGGATTAAAACAAGAGTAATTGTATGTAGTTATTTGTTAAAATAAATCATATAAAAACCTCAAAGTTGGATTCGTCGGACCATACAACATTAGACCAATCCTCTTCGCTAACATGTTGGTGCTTCAGAGCCCACTCTAAGCGTTTCTTCCTATTGGTCTCTGAAAGCCAAGGCTTCGTTCGTCTTTTTTTAAATATTTTATGAGTTTCATATGTTTATTAGGGGTGCCTAATACTTTTGGCCAAGGCTATATATACAATAGTTGCGTCAAAAAAATATATATTTTATGCCTATTTTTCTGAGCGCCAAGGTGCCGTAACCCCTTGAATATAACCTAAAAAATAAAAAAAGAATCCGTAGAATACATTGTTTTAATGAGGTATTTCGATTTCATGAATTACAACGTACGACCCCATTTTTACACTCGGTAAAAAAGCACATACTTCCCGAATTTGTTATGAAAACAAATATTGCAGAACCCCTAAATTATTCCATTTGATCATCAATCATAAAACTTTGGTATCTTTAATGTATATTACATCATTTCATAACTGAAGTTAATTTAGGTAAATATTTGATTACATTTTAAATTGAGTTAATAAAAAAAACAATGATATAATATGATTTAATACTTTTTTATGACCTAACACCAAAGCGAATGTTATAGTAAAAAAAATCAACAAAAGTTATTAGTTCTCATGGTACGAATACTAGACATTCATCGCTAAAATATGCAGACATTATGATTATTCTTTTCCCAATGAATGGCTTGGTTCTAACGAGGTGACCGAGCCGTTACGTTTAATAGGTCTTTGTATTGTGACATAAAACCGATGGAGCAATAACACACACAAGTTTAATGATAATGAATTCATGACGCTAAATTTATCATGTTTTCTTTAAAAATGTTTTCAGAATTTGTAATGTAGGTTTCTTGACAGTAGTTTGCTTAGTTCTTGACCTTTCATATTTCTATTTACGCTGATCTTAGTTCCCTAATTGGGAGACAAACATCTTAAATACTTGTACATAAAGCTGTGAGCACCTCGTAATAAATCTGAAGAAAGCAATGAAAATATCATCCGCAGTTTACAGTCTGTCAAGTAAGCACGTGTCCGCGATAATTCATTTTTGATAGATGCGATTCTAGCGATTCAACAAAAAATCGGTAGAAGGAACCTTTATCTACGACGCATTTTAGTAAAATTATCAGTTTCGAACTTTCATCGATATCACGTAAAATCCAAAATGAGTCACTTGTTTGCACGTCGGTCCGAGGCAATCTTTCTTTGTTCCTATCCAAAGGAGCCTAAAATGACACATATCGGTTGCTAATTATATTAAAAAGTCGGTATCGTTTGTGAAGAAGTGGCTCGGTAGGCAAAGTCACTACGAATTTCGAAAAACGAATCACGGGACCCGAAATTGACGCTGCGTCATGGAGCGGCAAAATTAAGAAAATCGGGTTTGAATGTGTCCCACGAAACCATTCGACAACATCTTCGCGCTCATGATGTCAAATTCCGAAGCAGGTTGAAGAAACCTTTGCTGGGCGAAAATCACGTCGCGAAGCAGCTCGCTTGGGCCCACGATAAGATACTAGAGTAACCCTCACAATCGCCGGACCCCAACCTTATTGAAAACATTTGGTCCCTTGTAAAGAGAAATACTCTGAGGACTTTGACTCAGTTGTCACGCGAGATCCGCGAATTGGGAGGTCATTGCAGAAAATCTCGTCAACACCATGCCTCGAAGATGTCAGGCGATTAGGCAACTTACTAAGGTAATTACGGCTTTGTTAGCACACCAAAGAATACACGATGGCAAAAAATGTTCTGGAAGCACATTTTTTCAAGAATACGGGCGGTCACGTTCTTACTTAACAGCCACTCAGCTACTTCTTGGACTCGAAAAGTTCCGACCTTCAAGCTGTTCTTAACAGAGTTTGAAAGAAAATTCTAGCAAGATCATTAGTAGAATGACTTCTATCATAAAAATGTTGGTAACAAAAATAATGATTGAAATATGTTACGCACCAATGAAGTAAGTAACGGAATTCTTGCAAAATATGGAAAATTTACATGTTTTGTAAGAAATAAATAAAAGAGCGACAAACATTGATTGACAAATTGTTGATTCTTCCTTATTAAAGAAATTAAATAATTATTCAACGCAGTACTTAATAGAGAAGATGGGTTTCTTGCAAAATATCAAGAATTTTCATGTATTCAGAAAAATAAATAAACTGTTTGGAAACGTTAACAATTGTATAATTGAGGTGTCCGTTACTTTGTAACAGAACATTCTAAATTTCTAAATGAAATGAAACGAACTATTTTGTTATTTGTCACACATTTTTTATTTATCTGCTACTGCAGTTTCGTAGGTTTTCTAGATCGTCAAGCGTAATACTACAAACTAAGGTAATTTATTTACGATTTATAACAAATTTCCAATTACAATTTGGAATTACCCATCCTTAAATTTCGGTGAACTTAAATTAAAATTATTTTATTACAAAGGGTTAAATGACATTATTGTTTGCAAATAAGGTATTTTTTCGTTAACAGTAAAAAGTTTTTTTGTTATGGACATATTTACAGGTTTTTACAGAAAATTTCTTTTTGAAAATTCAAGAAATATTTTTCAATATACTCTTAAAACTTTATATAAAATTTCTTATCTAAAAAACACTTCTAAAATACGCCAAACAGGGTGGAATTTTGAACATCTGCTTGATTATTTATGGGGGTTGTATCCTTATTTTTATTGTGTTCGTAGATCTAAAATATTTAATTTTCTTCCTTTTTGTGCTTTATGTAATATTTGTAAATTATTTATGTTTGGAAAAATATGATTTGTTTGATGGAAGTGGTTAACAGAGTTGGAGTTTTCTTTGTTTAATCTAAAAGATGTTTGGTGTTCTTTAAATCTAGTATCGAAATTTCTCCCTCTTTGGCCTGAACGGTATCACTCATCACTCGAAATTGTGTCACTCGTCCTCCTCTACTGACACTGTTCCAAAATTTTTGTAATTACCAACTTATGTTCTAATCAAATACATGCTGTTCAGAACTTGATTCAGTCTAAAATAGAGGCACCCAACTATTGTTGGAAGTTTCACTGCACGCCATACGAATTATTTATACTGGTTAACTGCTTCAGATGGGTGGGGAAAAAAGGTATACCATACAACTAGCAAAACTAAGAGTTTTTGAGCCTGTCAGATTTGTTGTCATAGAAGCTTTGGTGAAGCGCAGAGTTTTTGAAACAGATTAGTCTTGTGTTACAGTAATTGTAGGTATGAACCAACTGTTATCAAAAAAAAAAAGTTAAAAAACTAAAACATTGCAGTTTTTCTATTATGTTCCCGTTCCCGAGCCCACACAAGCTCGGTTAAGGTCGAACGGAGTAGTGGTTTACCACCTTTCCGAATACAATCAAATAAATTATGAATCAGCTGTAGCACAGTCTTAATAATTGTTATCGATGATTATTCGATGCGGAATTCCAGCGTGCCTGCTGGCAAAAATTCAGTGTATTCTCTCACCATCGCCATCCATTCAATCTATGATTAAACCTAAAGAAGAATGAAAAAAGGAAGATTTTAACATGATGCACAAAGTGCATTTTATCGAGATGACGTAATACTTTCTTATGGGCGAATTTCTGGGAACTACTTTGCGTTGATCTCGCACAGGTTAAGGACCTTTCGGCTTTTGTGAGGCCTTTCTCGGTGCGTGCCATTAATCAGAATCAGCGGATTACGTCTGACGAAGAGGAATTTCGGATGTGCATATTTTCGTTTAACGGTTGTTATGCGTAATTTTACATGTTGTATGTTGTCGCTTAACTAATTTTAAAATTAATAGGCGAATAAAATTGGTATTGGCGGCATTCATATTTTTAACTTAATGTAAGTTTTGCGATTTCACTACCGAATTTACTGCACATCTCCAATTCCTGAAACATGTCTATAGCAGATTATGTATTTAAGGCAAACAAATCACCCGAGAAATAGAGCATATAAGAAATAGATTTAAAATTAGACATTCTAATTATATTTAAACTTATTCAAAAGTATTTACGTTCCGTACAATTCATACACTAAAGATTTTACAATAGGCAGAACGGATTAAAATTTGAGTTCAATCGTAAATATGAAGGATAAAGCTAAGCTTGCTATTGAAGACATTTGGTTTACTATGAAGAAAGACGACAATACTGTGATATGCATTTTAAAAAATGGGTATTATTAATTATCTTCACTAGCATTCATTTAGCTGGAATGCGTTAGCCTTAAACTAATATAGGAATGTTTGTTTGATCTGAAAAAAAATCTAGAATCAATGAAGTAGACTCGTTCTTCATGCTTAGAATGCCATGTGCAATGCTGCACATCGGGCATCAGCTAAGCGTCCTGTTACTCATCAGGGTGTCTTCCTCTACCTATATGAATATAGTAGCAGCATCTGGTATACCGTACTTTTGTTGCGGTGAAAGTTACGTCCCTTGAAACATAAGTTTTAGTACGGAGCCAGCCCCGGTAGCGCAGTGCCGCCTCAGTATAGTGGCGGGGAGGTAGACTATAAAAAATGGAGTATTTCCACTTTCCACATCGACTCTTTGTGAAACTTCATCATTCCACATGTAAGTAGACCACGAAATATGTAGTCGTCTGTGAAGTGACTACGAGTCTTCGACTTAATGGTGCGCTGTAGCTTTGAGTGCTCAGGTCGCGACCCTACATAGTACAATTGTGTATATGTATTACCTGTAATCCAGCCGCAAATTTCTATGAAATAAGAGATTCTTAGGTTTAAAAAGGGGTAATTTTATGCAGCCAATTATCTTCTCCACTTCTTCATTCTTTCGTTAGGGACAGAGCTGAGGTAATTGAATTTTGTGAGTCGTTCAATAATTTTTATGTTGATCTCGAAAGGAATATTGTAATTACTATCATTTTTGTTTGGACAATATTGGTACCAAGTCGGTTTATCCCATTATATTCGTTAAGTCGTTAAGAATTAACTAAGCGACTTCGAGGTTGTTGTTCTTAACTAAGATTTTCTTTGACTTTCATACTTTGCTTTTATCTGTCTCTCTCTCTAAAGCTGACAAAAATATGTCAGCATAGATATTAAACACGATAGGTGATAATAGTCACCACCGATGGACTTCTTTCAATATATTAATCTTTATTACGTGTTCTTTATTTATAGGTACTTCGGCTCGCTGCTACAAATATAGCCCGGTTGTTATTTTGATGTACTTACCATTAATTCCGATTTTTTGAATTTTCAACTTTCCAACTGAAGTTCATCTTTGCTGTTATCAAAAGCTATTTGATAGGCGATAAAGTAGATCAAGACATCTTGCGCAGCACTTCTCTGCCAATATTTACATGGAAAAGGGAACTTCCTTAGTGCGAAGCACCATAATGAAGGCCAGTTGTATTTCGTCACTCAGATTATCTTACTTGTGATATATTCTTAAATGAATTATTCAAAAAAATCCATTTAAGAGAATAGTTTGTCAGGCTTATAACCCTGAGGTCCTCGCAGTATTTTGGACTTTTGAGTTTTCTTAGGAATGGTTACAAAAGGTGACTTCTGCCAATCTGCAAATATTTATCCAGAATTGTATATCACTTTAAATACAGGGGTAAGTTCTTCTACATCATCAGGTATTAAAACTTCTGTATAAATATCGCCGTGACCTGAACTTTTACCACTCTTCTTTATTCTACTTCACATTCAAGAATTTTCCATGTTATTCCTGGAGTTTCTACTGTGTCGCATTAATCTCAGATATTTTCAAAGATAAAATAGCCGATGATTTAGCGAGAACTGGTTTAGCAAAACCCAGTTAAATAACCATTTTTAACTTATTACTAAAACTAAGTTTGAATTGTGGCCATTATAAGTTAACATCAAACTGGTAGATATACAAAAGTAGTTTGGGAAACATCTCTGTGTAATTAAGCAAACTCACCAGAATACCACGCAAATAGTTTGGTTAATCACATTCAGGGAACATAGTTGATGTACGAGGTATATAATAGAATAAAATGGTGCTAGTTACAGAGTCAATTATAACAGCAGGTGCATCAATTTAAGAAAGAATATTTATGTTGCCTTTAAACTGTCGCTACTTTCTTTTTTTAATGATATTCGAGGTCGTTTATTAAAAGAAAACATAACGAAAGGTTAAACTACCTACTAAATATCAATCTAGTATAATTATCAATTACAACTGATAACTGATAACTAAAATAAGACAAATTGTTGACCCTTTTCTTACAATATGTCCCATTTGTCCAATAGCAAAAAAGTATAACGTCAACATTAACTCATTGCCTTTCGAAACATCGTGCTGTTACTGTCCTTAATTAAATCAAACATGAATACCGATAAATTATAAGCCCGAATTGCGTAAGTCGTATGCCGCCATATAAAATCGTTTAACAATACCGGTACACGATATTAAATGATCTTTTGATCTTTTTTTTAGTAAGTAATGTTTACTGAGGTAGTACATATACTTCAAGGTTAATATTGATTTTTTTTGCATTTACTGACTATGTGACAACACGACACAGTATGGCGCGACCAATAGAAAAATTTTGAAAATGTCTGTTTTTCATGTTGAGTTCTTTGTTTAAAAAATGTAAGTTAATGCAATAATCTGTTGCCTTTGTGACATGGAATATATGGATATGTATGTATATATATATATATATATATATATATATATATATATATATATATATATATATATATATATATATATAGGGTGTCTTAGTATTCCGCGTACATAGAGTTACTGTGGATTTCTGGAATGAAAATATGGCCATTTAACCCAACTTACCCTATTCCAAAAATTCGTAAGATACAAGATGTCGAAGTTACACTTTTATTTTAGTTTTGTACAAGATTCGGTGCTAAGGGGTTTTCTGAGTTGAAAAATCGAAATCAGCTAACAGTTTTATTATAAATTGTAGGGGGGGGGGGGGGGGGGGCACTTATTGCACTGTGTATACTTTTAAATTGCCATAACTTTTATATACCACTCTGTATGATATTTTTAATTAAATATTCGTATTCTCCGTCTTCTCTTGTCTAAAAAAGCTCCTTAGTAAATGTTGCTCCGAGCAACAATTTCTGAGATATTGGCATGTTTTTATTTCTTAATTACAAATTTATCAATTTGTGGGTAATCTTTTATGCCCATAGCCAGTTGGTTTTTACATTCTTACTATGGTTGGCTCGTTGGTCTTTAAATTTATTATTGTTGTTAGGCTGTTTACCTTTAACCATGCTCCAGATTTCAAAGACTCTTCTTTTGGACTTGTCCTAGGCCTGGATGAAGTGTGGATGGATTTAAAAAATGGAAATAAATATCCCATTATCTCAGAAACTGCTGCTCGGAGCAACATTTACCAAGAGAACTTTTTTAGACAGGGAGAAGCCGAAAAATACGAATATTTAATCATACACAGTGCAATAAGTGGCGCCCCCTACAATTTACTACAAAACTGTGAGCTGATTTCGATTTCTCATCTCAGAAAACCCCTTAGCACCGTACCACAGTAACTCTATATACACGGAATACTGGGACACCCTGTATATATATATATATATATATATATATATATATATATATATATATATATATATATATATATATATATATATACGGTTGTGGATTCTGATTTTGCGGATCTGACACAATTAAAAATGTATAATTTTTTTTTGAACACAAAATATTGTTTCTCTAAAAATTTATTTCGCGGAGTTATTGTTAAAAAATCAACATTTTAAAATTTTTCCCACTTAATTTTTTTTAGGCTATGTTTTACTGAAAAATCTTATATTGTTATATCTTTTACAAATAAAATTGTGGGTTATACAAAATAGTAATCTATGGGAAATCTAACATTTGTCCGACGCTTCACTCACATGAATTTTAGAACCAGTTATTAGGATACAAAATATATTTTTATGCAGATTATATTTGATGTTTTCACTTTAACCTTTGAATTTCTAAAAAACCATTATATTGTCAAGGCAGATCGACAAAAACAAAAAGTTATTAAAACTAAAATAGTAATAACAAATAGTTGTTCTATGGCAAATTATATTTAAAAAGTTGTAAAAAAGGTTTATAAAAATAAAAATCTGAGAGATTTTTACTGAAGGGATTTTTGTGTGTGTTTTTCACATATAGACACGTTAAAAGTTTAATCTACAATAATCTTAGGACACAAGAAAAGGCAAGTTTATTTATTTGTAAATATGTTCGTAAACATAGCGGCGGAGGCATTTTTTATGCACTGATTGATCCTGTCATCCTATTTAATTCAAGACATCACCAAAATTGCAGCAATTGACAAGTGTAAGACGTTATTGTAGGTGAGTCGAAACGCAAATCATCTGTCTGTGGATATAATAAGATACAATATGGAAAATGAAGAAACACACAATTACTTTGATTTATTAACCTAAAAAAAAAGTTTCAAATTTATTTTTCATTTAAGAAATAAAGCATGACGTAATTATATGAATACAAGTAATAAATAATTTAATAAAATACTCTAGAGAAATTTTAAAAAATTATATGCAATTCTATTAAATATACTTAATAAACACCACATTTGAAAGATTACATATATATATATATATATATATATATATATATATATATATATATATATATATATATATATATATATATATATATATATACTAGTATATATATATATATATATATATATATATATATATATATACTAGTATATATATATATATATATATATATATATATATATATATATATATATATATATATATATATATATATATAATGAATAGGTTAAATACAGAAAGCGGAGAATATAGACTACCACTTAATAATAAAACTGAAGGAAATAGAGAGTTTTGAAGCAGTTGATGAATTTGTATACATCGGATCATCAATTATAAATAGAGGGGATTGCGATAAAGCAATAAAACGAAAACTAAACATAGCTTGAAATGCAGTAACTAGACTGACCAAGATTTTGAAGGACTCAGCAATATCTCATAATAACAAATTATAACTTATTAATGTACTAATCTTCTCCATAGCTACCTACGCCTCGGAAACTTGGACGATAAATATTGTGGCTCGACGAAAGCCTTTGAAACATGGGTATGCAGAAGAATGTTGAGAATACCCAGGATACAGCACCGAGCCAATACCTCCATTCTAAATTAACTAAACATCAAGAATTTTCTATCCACCAAATTAAACCAATTGTACTTGCGATACTTTGGGCATATCTCCAGAAGAAACGATTTAGAGAAACTTACTCGTATTGTGGAGGGGAAAATAAATGAAAAACGCCCAAGAGGAAGATCTCCTAATCGATGGACAGATTAGGTGAAGCCGCTCATAAGACATTCCATGCACGAAACTGTTCATGGAACGAAACAACACCACTAAACTCGTCCTAGAGTAATAAGACTAGATATATATACATACATACATACATATATATATATATATATATATATATATATATATATATATATATATATATATATATACCGACTGTTATGAAATTTACTACATACATTGGAACTGGTGGTTCCTTGTAGCAAGACCGATTATAGAAAATTCACCTTAAACAGTGGATCTCAATAATAAAGGAAAAAAATCGACCCTAAAAAAATACTGTCATTAATATTTTCTTCGCACCCCACTGATAAACGCTGCATTCGGCAATATCGAAATACCTAAATTAGAAGAAGGTCGAATGCGGCTATTTTGCATTTTTGCCGGGATTCCCGTGTGTTTTGAGTGAATATTTACCAATTACGAGGTAAGGTGTTGTAAAGGTCAACATTTTTTTAAAGAGAGATATACTGAGTGAGTAAGAAATTTCGTATATACTGAGTTGCATCCGCCTAATGGCCTCAAGAAAGTTGTAAATATTTTGACCTGCCTTTCATCCGAGTTGCGGTTGTCGACAAATCGGCAGGTGCGTAAGGTTAAATTATCAAATATTATTAATTCTTAAATATTATTACATTAAATTAGGGTTAGTTCAGGTTAGAGTTTCCAGACTGAAACATACGCGAAAATCAACGCTGTACTAACCAGTGCACCAAAGTGTTCGACTAATAGGTACATTTCAGCATTTTTAGAAAATAAGATAATTCAATATGTACATAAAAAAATTGATGCTGTAACGTTTGTCAGATGCATGTCTTACAAATAGAGTAATTCCTGAAATATGTCTTTTGCTTTAATTTTCACACATAACTCGCATACTTATAGCATAGCTCTATACCGGCCTGTGACGGACCGCAACTCGTAACTTTTTATCGCCTTTCACCGACCCTTACCGCAGCTCGGTATCAACCAGAAATTTGCAGAAAGTGTAGATAGATTGTGTCATTGATACAGTTGGTTAACTTGTAAATTTATCACGGATAACTTAGAATATTTTATATGGAGATCCGTTGCACATCCAAGGTACATTTATTTATTTCGTATGAATGTACATTGCACACAGCACAATTGAAGTTAAATAAAATTATACAAAAATATAACCAACCAATAAGGTACCAATTTAAGGTACATCAAAAAATCGTTTACCATTTAGGTTAGCGAAAAACCTATTTAATATTCTGTTTTTATTTTGCCTCGACACAGCTGTTAAATAAAAAATAGCAGATCTCAATAATAAAGGAAAAAATCGACCCTAAAACCAATTTAATATAAAAAATAATATATAAAAATTATTATATTTTAATATAATTACTTATCACTTTAAAATAAATTATTATGCAATATCATAATAAGAAAAATTTTTTAACAGGTAATTCACCAAAATTTTATTTGCTTTCTTGTAAAAAAGATAATAAAATAAACGTTGAGATGGATTGTTCTCCTTTATTTATTTTAAACTATAAAGATTTTTTTTGTCAGACGTCGACGACATATTTTTGTAAGGACTTAATTCAATTTCCACAGTTTGTTGTACAATATTTCTTGTGGTATTGAACATAAAGATTTTACAATTTTTTTTAACGCTTCAGCATTAAATCCCGACATAGACGGTTCACTATTTATATGTGGCTTTTCAAAATAATAAAAGCGTCTTAAAAGATTGATGTGCTTTCATTACTTGAGTTTCTTTGAGAGAGAGAGCATTTATATTTTCAACTGCTTTAAACAAAGATTCGGGAAAGACGTTTTTGTCCATAGGCCAAACTCCAGCCGCTTGAAATGCGTACACAATGATGCCAATGATAGCAGCTGTTTGGTAAGATTCTGCAGTTAAACTTGCAACTTGATATTGTTACAATAAAACTACTTAATTACTTTGTTAACAATAAAACTACTTAATTACTTTGTTATTGATATTGTTACTTGATGATCTGGATTTGTCCTCGGTTATTGTTCTGTTGCTTAAATATAATAAGAGCTCATAGGTTTAAAAAGAAAAAAACGTCGAGTGGCTGAAGCGTGTGAGTAGTAAGGCCTGGCAGTTGCAACATTAGCCTTTGCTATGTTCAACGCTTCCAGGTTCTTCAAATGCGTTGTATGTCCATCAAGCAAAAGCAACACTTTATTTTCAGGGGTTGTTTATACGACGCTTATAAAATGTTTCATCCATTTTACAAGTTTTACATTTTACAGTTTAAGTTAATATAGCCAGTGCCTGGAATGTCGAAAACACTCTCAGAAGGTGTGCCATTCCCCAATTCAAGATTTTGTCACATTCTTTTGAATATTTAATCTCAAAACTTTTTACGTTTTTTTTTTCTGTATGGTGGAAAATCCACTTTCATCACCGTTAAATATAGTAGACGAAACTTTATTTTTATCTGTGATTTTTTTTTAAAGTGGGGGTCAATTTTGCCCTACTCTCCCTACTTGAAAACAACTGTTAACAAGAAGATATTTACTCTCGCACCTTACGAAGGCCAAGGTGCCAATAGGCGGAGTAATTTTACAAATATTTGTTAAAAAGGAGTTTTGCCCCTTTTTTTAATTTTTCAAAAATTTTCGAATTTGAAAAAAAGTATTGAATGTGCTTTTACATGGCCCCACGAGTCACCCATTTCAATATATGCAGTGAATTTCATAACAGCCTATATATATATATATATATATATATATATATATATATATATTATATATATATATATATATGTATATATATATATATATATGCATATGCATATGTATATTGCAGTGTCGTCCGCAAAAAGACATAATTTATTTTGTTGTAAATTATTTGGAAAAAATTTTGGAGTATCTGTAGTGAACAAATAAAAGAAGGTAGGCAACAACGGGGAACTTCGCTCTACGCTTTTCATCATTGCAGTCTTCTATTGAAACTTTGAATTTTCGATTTCCTAAAAAAATAATAAGCTATCCTATCTTGATTAATTTGATTTTTCGTAACCATAATAAAATACTACCAGCTCGTCATGTTCCCCTAGTCATTCAACGTCGTATTTGATCTAGCCTTGCTCAAATAGTTTTTCCAGTTCTTTGTATTTCTTTGTTACTTTTAACACTATAAATGCGCAGTGAGAGTTTCATATATTTTTACGAAAACTATGTAAAAAATAAACATAAACACGTAAAATCCTGAGTCTGACCGGACAGGGTACAGTGGAACGAAAAGAAAAACACTACATTTAAAAGGTAAATATTACAAACCGAAGTCTGTATTTGATTAGGTGCACAAATGATGCAACCACTCGTTTTAAAATAACAAAAGTTCATTTACATTAACGTTTTTGTGCAATGTTTTAGTGGAGTCGAGGCAAAACAAAGAAAAAATTTCGTTAGAATTTTTGAATCAAGGAAACAATTCATTAAAAATATTTCTAGATCGTTCTATAAGTATTGGTTTATCAGAACTTCATTGTTTTCCAGAAATTGACATAACTAAGTTTTTAGTACTTTGGGAGTATAGTGCAGTAAAAAAAGGTCCTCTCTGGAGTATCATCAGGAGTGTTGTCCTGATTTTTAACCTCGAAAAACTTGTTTTCTTTTGTTTATAAACAATGTAAGTTTACAAAACGCGTTTTTTGAGCTTAAAATGTAATAACTCCGGTTATATCAGTCGAATCGAGACAAACAAAAAACTAAACTCTTCATAATAAAATTTCCAACAAATCCTCGTTGGTTTTAAATCGCTCAAATGTCAAATTGATCTTTTTTTAAAAAAATTTAGGTCTCGACGTCAGCTTTCCAGTGCCTTTAAAAAAAATTTTTTTTGGGTCATTTTAACCATTTTTTTTTATATTTGTTTATTAATCAAATAACAATTGACATTTTGGAAAAAAAATTGTCAATGAAAATGATTTTTTTTTTTTAAATAAATGTCTCGCGATGCTTAAAATTTTTTTTTTCAACGCATTTGTTTTTATTTGATTAATAAACAAATGTAAAAAAATGCTTAAAATGACTCCACAATTTTTTTTTAATGGCATCGGAAAGCTGGCGCCAAGACCTAAATTTTTAAAAAAAAACATCCATTTTGCACCACATGGCATAAAATGGCGGACAATTCAAATTTTAAATAACAAATTCAATTGTGCCCATTGAGTTCAATATTATTAAACCAAAATATCAGGGTGTTTTTGCTACAACAAAAGACATATTTTCTGAAAGTTTCAAGCCGATCGGTTCACTTAGTCGGCCTGTACGATAAAATGAAAAGAAAAAAAAAACAGTTTTTTTTTTTGTCGGTTTTTTTTAATTTTGTAGGTTATGTATACATTTGAACGACTTAAAACTAACGAGAATTTGTTGGAAATTTCAGTACGAGGAGTTTGTTTTTTTTTTGTTTTAATCCATCATATGTAACCGGAATTATTCGCATTTTAAACTCAAAAAATGCCTTTTGATACTTCAGTTGTTTTTTAAATAAAAGAGCACAAGTTTTTCGATGTCCAAAACTCAGGACAATACTCCTGGTGATACCCCAGAGAGAATAAAATTATTATATTGCTGTATCTAAACTGTGCAACTTCAAATGCTTTTTTTACTGCACTAGTATATTATTTTATTACCTAATATTGTTAACTTCACTCTTAACCGAACGATTTGTTAATTCGTGTAGTATTGAAATGGCAAAACACACAAAAATTAAAAAGATTTTATTATAATCATGATCTTGAAATAAGTTAAAATATTTTTTTGGATTGTGTATGTAGTGTGCAAAAATTAGGGTTATTGCAAAAACTGATAACGAATCTTTTGATAAATTAACTTAGGCTTATATTTTCCAGGGGATTTTTTGAGATTAAAAAAAAAAATTTCCATTATCCCTTTCAGTAAAAATGTAAAACATATATTGCCTAAACATGGAACTCAGGTTTCAACTCATGCATAAATTCCATTTGTAGTACCCATGATAGTGCCCATAGAAACGAGCCCCTTAAAAACAATTCCTAAGCGCATCTAGGCGGCCCTCTTTGAAGCTCCTTTAACACACGTAGCAAAAAAAGTTATTGAACACTCAAGTTGTAAGTATGTAGAAATGTATAAAGCAGGTTTGCATAGGCCATTTAAAATCTAATTTTCAGCCTGCATGCATGTGTGTGGTCTCTAAAAGTGATTTACCGTATTTTAACATAAGTAAAACCTGTAATCCTATCCTATAAAACCTTCTGACAAGTAGCTGGGCGTTTTTTTTTACTTTTAATGAATGAATTTTCCTATCAATGTTAAAGAAGTACACTACCACACTTGCATTGATCTCCCAATTAACTTTATAATCAGTTAAAAAGTTACAAGAGATACTGTCGAAAACGAAACTTCAGATTTCTGCGCTGTTTCTACTGCAATTATTTAAAAAATACTTTTTTCTTAGACTTCCTACTGCAATTATATTACTGTTAATATTACATCCATGTATCAACTAATAATAACTCATTTTGAAGATCATTTAGCGTTTCTCTAATTTGAAAATAGTGATCTAAAAAAAGACAAAATTTTCTAATATTTTGATTTAAATTACACTGCTATAGAGTTTGAATGCTCTACATCCTTACAAGTAGAAGCTTTCTAAGCTTATTGCTTTGATAGTGGCTTTGTTTTCTTCAGGAATATTGTGCTTAAGTTTTAAAGAATATTGGAGTTTCTATTTCATTTAAACTAAAATTCAATAAGTTCAAAGTCCTACTTTATTATAAACCTTTTCATAATATACTTCCCAAGCTATACTATATCCTAAAACGGGCGCCTCTAAAGCATCTATATCACAAAACTCATATCCGGTATAGGCTGGCACGCAGATGCACTGTGAAAAAATCATTTAACTTATCATTAAATAAACTCAACATTTGTTTTAGTGTAAACCTTAAATTTTTTTCTTATAATGCAAGCATGATAAAAATAATAAAATATTCAACTTTTCATGTTTATATAACATTTCTCACCTTCTAAATTAATTTTTTTGATCTTGGTGTAGCACGTTCAATATACGTTTTCAAGGAATTATTAAAAACTTAAAATACTTTGATTAAATAGACTAATCTTAAAGGTTTAACATAACACTGAAGGTTTTAATACCTACATCTATACGTCTGTCGCTGTAATTATAATAATATTATAGCTATAATTCTTCGAAATATCTCCAGTTCTCGGAAAAAGCTCTGGAGAAACTGGCAGGATGATCGGCGAGACGGCCATATCACTTATTTAATCGTCACAGAATTATCCCTATGATACGGTCAGTCAATAGGTTTTGAAAGCGAAAATGAAACAAGATGAATTAATGAGTCGAAATACATTTATTTTTCAATATAATCTCTCTTAAGCTTTTTTTTTCCAGCGATTTTCCAATTCATTTACCCCATCTCTGAAATAGTTTTCCGGAAGACCTTCAAGATACCCATCTACGGATGCTATCACCTCATCATTTGTTGAAAAACGCTTCCCACGTAGAAATCTTTTGAGGTTTGGGAACAGGTGGATTTCAGACGGAGCCAGATCTGGCAAACAGGGTGGATGTTCCAACAATTCGTACTTCAATCGGACCAGTTTTTGCCGTTGCCAAAGCACCTCTGTGAGCAGGTGCATTGGTACCGACGGCATGATGAAAGATGACATTTTTCTTCTGCAAACCTAGCTTTTTCTCACGAATTTTCTTATCTAGCTGGTCCAAAGGGTAGCAATAATACTGTGATTTTTTTACCGGTTTGAAGGTAATCAATTAATAAAATTCCTTTTGTATCTCAGAAAACTGATGCGATAATTTTTTTGGACGACTTTCACCACTTTGGCTGCTTTGGAGCTGCACAACCAGGCACAGTCCACTATGCGGTTTGTTGTCGCACACTGGTAAACCCAAGTCTCATCCATAGTTACAAATCGACACACAAAATCGATTTTATTCTTTTTTAAACCAGCCAAATGTTTAGAAAGTTTCGCTCGATTGCATTTTTGTTCCGATGTTAGCAAATGCGGTGAATAGCTTTCTCATACCCAAAACATTAGTTTAGATCTCCATCCATGTGAGATGCCTATAGCCTCAGCTAAATCATCCACGGTTAATCGACGGTCTTCCATTATCTTATCTTGTACTTACATAACAGTTTCTTCAGTTGTTGCAGTTTTTGAACGTCCTGAACGTGGATCATTATGGACGCTTGTACCACCACGATTAAACTCTAGAGTCCATCTCCAATGATGTTTAATATTTGGTTGAAGTGATGCTCCATGGGTGTCGCTTTCAAAATTTATTGACTGACCTGATATAAGCTCGGTAACCTGTGGAAGTTACCTATCAAAAATAATAATACTTTTATGTTATAACTTACATATTTAACTACCTTTTGAGAAAAAGGTTTCTGCTAGAGTTCAGGTTCTTTTTTACAAATATTTATTGGTATCTATATCAGAGTTACTTATAAACGTGTATGTTTTTTGGTATTCCATACGGAACACTTATGTGATCACTTCGATGTCCGTCTGTGTGTCTGTTACAGGCGATTTTCTCCGAGCTATTTGACATAGAAAGTTAGCATTAAGCACAAATATAGGAATTGATGGCACAACTAAAGCCAGGTAGTGTTGAAAGTCATCGCGTGGGGTGTCAAATGAAAGCTTGTAAAAACACGAGTTCAAAAATATATATGATGTAATATTCGCGCAAACTTCATCGCTGTCCCCCATTCTATCTCAAAAAGTACTGATCAAAAAATTATGAAATATTCTCCGTAAGGTGTTTATCACGAGGGCATTACTTTTGATAATTTATCTTCTATAAAAAACTATTAGTCCTGTTAATATGGTGAAGGTTTTATTTGTCGAAAGTTGTGAATTTAATCGAGACTAAGAGCAACAATATATAAATTCGTAATCAGTGCAATCAGTAATATACTCATATACTTTTCAGTACATTACTGCATTTGGCCAATCACAGATAAAATAAATTTCAATGATGGTAGGTAATGGATAGGTACCGAGACAAAATAATTTTATTTTATTTATTTATAATTAAACAAATATTTAGATAGTAAATATTTATTCTAAACTTTTACTACCACTAGATTCTAGGTTGAGCTAGATTGATTCATTGGCTGTTAGATAGCTAAAAAGTTATAACTATTATACATACCTTATTGACTTAAAAAAAACGTGATATATATATATATATATATATATATATATATATATATATATATATATATATATATATATATATATATATTGAATCTGAAGATATATACATGTCAGGGACCTAATTAACTTAGCTTAGGTAAGGATTTTATTTCATTTTAAAAGTAATCACAGTACGGAACATTACTTGCGCAAGTCCGACTTGCGCTTGGCGGCTTTTTATTTATTGTTGAGTGGAATTTGGAACAACATTAAATATGTTTGCTTTAACAAGTTTAACTTACTAAATGATTTCACATTAAATTTATTTTGAAATAATTCAGAAAAAAAAATAATATATTTTTGAAATTACCATATTATCATTGACGGAAGAATGATTTCCCATAAACCTCTTCGTGTAAATGTCAATCAAATAATGGACAGCAAGAACTTTGCGGGTTGGGCAGCAAGAAATGAGGCCGCAGAGTATTAGAATGGGATTGAAAAACGCTTAAGAGTAAAAAATTACTAAACCTACATTTTTAAACAATACTTAATTTAAACAAACTCTTATTTGGAAATGATAAAGACATGGACACTCACAATACCTGGTTTTTTAACCTAAGGTATAAATGCTAAATGAAAAAACTATAATAGAAAGTAAATATAAATTTGTTGGAAAAAATATATCCATTATGATTGTTTACTAGACTTTTGAAATAAGTTATCTCCCATTATTTCGCCTTATCTCCCATAATCTCCTCTTATCCCCCATTATATAGGCTTATATCGCCTTATCTATCATTATTTCGCCTTATCTCCCATTATTTCACCTTATCTCCCATAATTTTGCCTTATCCCCCATTATAGAGGCTTATATCACCTTATCTATCATCATTTCGCCTTATCTTCCATTATTTCGCCTTATCTTCCATTATTTCGCCTTATCTCCGATAATCTCGCCTTATCCCCCATTATAGAGTCTTATATCGCCTTATCTATCATTATTTCACCGTATCTCCCATTATTTCGCCTTATCTCCCATAATCTCGCCTTATCCCCCATTATTACGTATAGTAAAAACACGTACCGTTGTGTTCAAAATATTAGAGTGATTTTGTAACGCTTATTTTTTACATGCCTTTGTCCTTATCGTTATTTCAAGCATGCGCAGTATTAACGCGAAGGAATTTCAAGGTTAGGTTAGTATTCATCTTCTATAAACTATTTTTTTTTCCATTCATTTCATGGTCAAGCAAACCGGTTATTAGTATTTGATGGGTCAACACAAGTTTCTAAATTAAAGTTAGGTCTAGCATGTTTCTTTCATCTCCTTCAATATTTCTAAAGTAATACGAATGTGCGATAAATAAAATTTCATTTAAAATTACCACTACATACACTGTAATGTCATTGTGCCAAAGATTGCAAAATCTCAACATAGTCTGAACATTAATTAACTGTTGTCAGTGTTATTTGCAATAAAAGATTATCATTTCAATTTTACTGTATTTTCTTAGTGGTTTATATATCTAAGTAGGAAAAAGAAACAGGCCCTTAATAGCGATAAGAATAACGAATTTCAAATAACCTCTCTTATAAGTTCCTAAATAAAGGAAATCGTTATCCTTAATAAAGGTTTCTCTTATGGGGGGCGCATGCTTCAACTAACCATAACAGTATTTTTTATTTAATTTCTTCCCTTTACTTCTGTGTAAGCTCCAAACGGTGGGCGCATGCTTCAAATAAAGCTAAAGACAGTGGCCTACCAAAATAAGCGTTGCAAAATCTCTCTGTTAGCGCAAACTTCCACTTATTCTTGAACATCTGTTATTAATCTAATCTATACATTAAAAGAGGCTAAAAGACTATAACTTAAGTATTTATAAAATCTAAACGCTTAAATATGGGTTACAAGTTTAAACACCTTTTACTAACATGCCATCTTGATCTTGATAGACAGCCCCAAATAGGATTATAATAAGTAGTAATGCCTTCAGTAATAGTAATCGTCCATATTTTTCTAAAATCTCGTAAGCCATTAGTGAGAATAAAAAAAATTATCATAGGTTATGATCAGAACACATGTAATGTACCGTTTGTAAGTGGATATAATGCTTAGCCAGACATAACGAAATGTTACGAATACATCTAGCAAGTGTATGGCCCGAAGGTTTGCTGTAATATCTAGGATAAATCTTACATAATAAGAACGACTTGCTAGTTATTGTTACGGTCCGCTCGTCATTTTATAGTTTTGCATTTTTATTTGAACAATTCCTCTTCTTTACATATAATAGAATAGTAAGGAGTCTGTGTAGTTGGGGCAGTATTTTTACCTTATTCTAGTAATAAGTCGCTTTACAAAAATATAGCCTATATAAACGTTTGAAAATAACCGTTTGTAAAACACCCAAAACTGTACATATTTTAAAGTACGGCCTTGACATCTTAGTGTAGCTTAGTATCTATCTATTTTTCTCCGAGACCCATAATTGAACTCGCGTCGAGTGCACAAATAAATTGTTTTGCGTAATGGTATGTAGGGTAGTGATGATGTAGTGCGTAGTGTCAATAATTTATCGAAATACCCTATGAAAATACGTGCGTTTAGAAATAATAAAGGGATTGCATTTATAATATTTTAAAGTTAATTAACTTTATTTAGCCCGTATTATGAGTGTAAATTACCCATGCTCTTAAAAGAAATATTTTTCCATAGATCTATATTGAAATTTTACAGATCCGAATTTCAAATTATAACCATGTCTTATTTTTCACCCTTCAAGTAAGTTATCTTTGGCGACGTAACATATTTAAGTGAGTGCTATAACCTGCTGAAAGTAATGTAATCTCAATAATAAAGGAAAAAATCGATCCTAAAGAGATGATAACATAAATACTTTTTTTTCACGCCGCCACTAGTGAACCATACAACTCCACAATATTATGCTTTACTTTCTTCTAAAACCGACAAAGGATTTTTTTTTGTTGGCGTCTGGAGCCGACACCAAGCTATTTGTTTTCGGTGTCGGTGACTTTGTCGGTAGCATTTTAGTGGTTCTCTTTCTGCTTGGCGGTGGCCAAGTGACAACACCCTTTACTAAAAAACGTCAAATTCACGTTTAGTTTATTTATTTACAGCGAACGTTTTCAAATTTTGCAATATGTCCTGGATAAAATGAGGTTAATATTCAATGTTCTTGCAGTTTTTTTTTTAAAGATATCCATAGACTAATATAGTGGTGTTAATTAAGAAATTTGTAGAAAGTGTAGAATATAGCAGCAAGTGTAATAGTGCGTGTCGTTCAGCTGGTTTAGTTGTAAATAAATCACGTACAACCTATGATATTCTATATAGAAATCTACTGCAGATTTAAGATACATAAAAATAATAAATAAATACGTTTTTAAACATATTTTGTTTTTTTTGGTTTTTTTTTTTACTTTAGCACCAAAAAATCTTACATTTCTTACAAGAAAATCGTTTATCATTTCGGTATTAATCTTGGAAAACTTAAGAGAGAAAAACTATTATTCTGTTTTCATTTTGCCCAAACCCAAGCAGCAGCTGTTAACATAAAAGTCAAAATCAGCTGTGAAGGAGCAATGATCCAGTTGTTCTCGCGCGTTACCAAGGAATTATTTGTTTTCAAATAATAGATAAGAAATTTTCTTAATTATGGTTAAATATTTATTTTTACTAGGTGGTGTGCGGTGTGTTATCTATTATTATTTTCATTTTTTGGATTAATTGTACCTAAAATTTGAAATCTGTAATTGCTGAAGAAAATGGTATGTTTGGCAACATAGCTTTAAGGTTCGGGTTGGTTTGGCGGAAAAATCGAGTTTTTTCCCTTTTTTATTTTTTTAAAAATTTTCGAATTTGAAAAAACTATTGAATTGTGCTTCTACATGATTCCACGAGTCACCCTTTTCAATAAATGCAGTGAAACTTTATAACATATATATATATATATATATATATATATATATATATATATATATATATATATATATGTATATATATATATATATATATAATATATATATATATATATATTATATATATATATACGTGGATATTGCTATTCTTTAAAAATTAATTAGTTTCTATGTCTTCAAGATACACAGGTGATGCTCTTCTAAAGTTAAATTTTTGATTATAAAAAATATATTATTGAATCCGTTGGTTACATTTGGTACCCAACATGACATGTTTATTTATTAAACGAAATTTTTTGGGGTTATTCGTTTTAGGATAGAATGCCAATTTTCAAACAGATTTTGAAGGTATGATATACAACAGGAGCAAACTAGTTTCATGTTGTTCATATAAGAAACAAAACCTCGTATCTCTAAATTATAATTTTTAGAGGAAACTTGAAAAACAGTTACAGACGAAAATAGCTTCTGATAAATGTGCTCAAATTATTGAGTAATTGAAAATAATGACAAACTAGAGAGAGAAATTACTCTCAATTGTATGAATTATAGCTAGTTACCCAATTTGAGGTTTATGACTAGCTTAATTAGTAAATCAAAATATGCTTAATTATATTGTGTTGTATAAAATTAGTTCCTGTCCTTATTTTTAAATTAAAATACCTTGAACGTACTTAAAATTATATGATCCAGACAAAGCTACACTGTATCATTCAACTTTTTTTATTCTTTAGTTAATATTGAAAGTTTAGAAAAATTGCCTTGGAAAGCTTTTTAATGTTCCGTACGGAACACTTATAAGATCACTTTGGCGTCTGTCTGTCCGTCTATCACACCCGATTTTCTCCGAAACTATTTGACATAAAAAGTTGAAATTTTGCACATTTTAGGAATTAATGGCCTCATTAGAGCCGTGTAGTTTTGAAAGTTAATTTTGACTTAGGAGGTTAGTTTTGGGTGGTGGAATCGGAAGTGAAAAAGAAAATTTTACCAGGTCATCAAGTGGAGTGGTAAATGAATGTTTGTAAAAACACGAGTTCAAAAATATATGTAATTCTTGCGCACACTTTTCCTTTGTATATTTTTAATAAGTTACGAAAAATCGCAGCCTCCCCTTATCTCGAAAAAATACTGATCAAAATTTTTTGAAAAAATCTGGAATCTT
>CM032453.1:81255674-81318710 GCA_019049505.1 Pachyrhynchus sulphureomaculatus | reverse complement strand
TAAGCACAAAAAAAAACGCGTTTTGAAAACTTCAGTTGTTTATAAATAAAAGAGCACAAGTTTTTCGAGGTCCAAAACTCAGGACAATACTCCTGGTGATACCAAAGAGAGAATAAAATCATTATATTGCTGTATCTAAACTGTGCAACTTCAAATGCTGTTTTTACTGCACTAGTATATTATTTTATTACCTAATATTGTTAACTTCACTCTTAACCGAACGATTTGTTAATTCGTATAGTATTGAAATGGCAAAACACACAAAAATTAAAAAGATTTTATTATAATTATGATTTTAAAATAAGTTAAAATATTTGTGTTTTGTAGTGTGCAAGACTTAGGGTTATGGCAAAAACTGATAACGAATCTTTTGATTAGTTATACCTATACTTAGGCTTATATTTTCCAGGGGATTTTTTTTACATTGAAGAAAAACAATTTCCATTATCCCTTTCAGTAAAAATGTAGAACATATATTGCCTAAACATGGAACTCGGGTTTCAACTCATGCATAAATTCTGAATGTAACTACCACTTGTAGTACCCATGATAGTGCCCATAGAAACGAACCCCTTAAAAACAATTCTTAAGCGCATCTAGGCGGCCCTCTTTGAAGCTACTTTAACACACGTAGCAAAAAAGTTATTGAACACTCAAGTTGTAAGCATATAGAAATGTATAAAGCAGGTTTTCATAGGCCATTTAAAATCTAATTTTCAGCCTGCATGCATGTGTGTGGTCTCTAAAAGTGATTTACCTTATTTTAACATAAGTAAAACCTGTAAAGGACAACACTTTAAGTAAAAAACAAAGTATCTATTTAAATACTATAAAAACTTTCTGACAAGTAGCTAGGCGTTTTTACTTTGAACGAATGAATTTTCCTGCCTATCAATGTTAAAAAAGTACGCTACCACACTTGCATTGGCCTCCCAATTAATTTTGTAATCAGTTAAAAAGTTACAAGAGATACTGCCATTTACGAAACTGAGACGTATTTCAGATTTCTGCAATTATGTTACTGTTGATATTTCATCCATGTATCAACTAATAATAACTCATTTTAAAGATCATTTACCGTTTCTCTAATTTGAAAATAGTGATCTAAAAAAAGACAAAATTTTCTAATATTTTGGTTTAAATCACACTGCTATAGAGTTTGAATGCTGTACATCCTTACAAGTAGAAGCTTTCTAAGCCTATTGCTTTGATAGTGGCTTTGTTTTCTTCAGGAATATTGTGCTTCAGTTTTAAAGAATATTGGAGTTCAAAGTCCTACTTTATTATAAACCTTTTCATAATATACTTCTAATATACTTCCCAAGCTATATCCTAAAACGGGCGCCTCTGAAGCATCTATATCATAAAATTCATATCCGGTATAGGCTGGCACGCAGATGCACTGTGAAAAAAAATCATTTAACTTATCATTAAATAAACTTAACATTTGTTTTAGTACAAACCTTGAATTTTTTTCGTATAATGCAATCATGATAAAAATAATAAAATATACAACTTTTAATGTTTATATAACATTTCTCACCTTCTAAATTAATTTTTTTGAATTTGGTGTACCACGTTCAATATACGTTTTCAAGGAATTATTAAAAATTTAAATTGCTTTGATTAAATAGACTAATCTTAATGGTTTAAAATAACCCTTAAGGTTTTAATACCTACATCTATGTAGTGTGTTGCTGTAATTAATTTGTAAACTACAAAAAAATAATAAAATTATAGCTGTAATTCTTCGAGATTTCTTCAGTTCTCGGAAAAAAAGCTCTGGTGAAACTGACAGGATGATTTGCGAGACGGCCGTATCCCTTATTCAATCGTCACAGAAATCCCGAATAATTATACCTATGATACGGTTAGTTAATAAGTTTTGAAAGGGGAAATGAAACAAGATGAATTAATGAAATCCATTTTTTCTTGAGTATAATTTCCCTTAAGCTCAATACATTTTTTCCAGCCATTTTTCAATCCATTTATCCCATCTCTGAAATGGTTTTCCGGAAGACCTTCAAAATACCCATCTACGGATGCTATCATCTTATCATTTATTGAAAAAAGCTTCCCACGTACAAATCTTTTGAGGTTTGGGAACAGATGAAAGCCAGATCTGGCGAAGAGGGTGGATGTTCCAACAATTCGTACTTTAATCCGACCAGTTTTGCCTTTGCCAAAGCACCTCTGTGAGCAGGTGCATTGGCAACGATGGCATGCTGAAAGATAATTTTTTTCTTCTGCAAACCTGACTTTTTCTCACGAATTTTCTCATCTAGCTGATCCAAAAGGTTGCATTAATACTCCCCTGTGATTGTTTTACTGGTTTGAAGGTAATCAATTAACAAAATTCCTTTTGCACCCCAGAAAACTGATGCCATAATTTTTTGGACGATTTTGACAACCGGGCTCAGTCCACTATGCGGTTTTTTGTCGCAGTTCAGGATCACACTGGTAAACCCAAGTCTCATCCATAGTTACAAATCGACACACAAAATCCGTTTTATTATTTTTGAAACCAGCCAAATATTGTTTAGAAAGTTTCTCTCGATTGCGTTTGTTAGCAAATGCGGCACCCATCTTGTGAATAACTTTCTCATACCCAAAACATTAGTTAAGATCTCCATCCATGTGAGATGCCTATAGCCTCACTTACATAACAGTTTCTTCAGTGGTTGTAGGTTTTGAACGTCCTGAACGTGGATCAATAAGGACGCTTGTACCAGCACGATTAAAATCTAGGTTCCACCTCCAATGATGTTTAATATTTGGTTGAAGCGATGCTCCATAGGTGTCGCTTTCAAAACTTATTGACTGACCTGTTATAAGCTCGGTGCCTGTGGAAGTTACGTATCAAACATAATAATATTTTTAAAATTTTGTATATTCATATACTGACAATAAAATTGGTAGTATATGAATAATATTTTCTTTTTTCAACAAATAAACTTACATATTTGACTACCTTTTGAGAAAAGGTTTCTGCTAGAGTTCCGGTGCTTTTTTACAAATATTTATTGGTATCTATATCAGAATTACTTATGAACGTATATGTTTTTTGGTATTCCGTATGGAACACTTATGGGATCACTTTGGTGTCCGTCTGTGTGTCTGTTACAGCCGATTTTTCCCGAGCTATTTAACATAGAAAGTTAACATTTAGCACAAATATAGGAATTGATGGCACAACGAGAGCTTAAGGGGTTAGTTTGTGGGGTGAAATCGCAAGTTTGCAAAGTCATCGCGTGGGGTGCCAAATGAAAGCTTATGAAAACACAAATTCAAAAATATATATGATGTAATATTCGCAGAAACTTTTCTTCATCGCTATCCCCCACCCTATCTCAAAAAGTACGGATCAAAAAATTAGGGAATATTCTCCGTAAGGATTTTATCACGAGGGCATTACTTTTGATAATTTATCTGGTATAAAAAAAACTATTAGTCAAGTTGTGAATTTAACCGGGACTAAGAGCGACAATATATCAATACGTAGTCAGTGCAATCAGTAATATACTCATATACTTGTCAGTACATTACTATATTTGGCTAATCACAGATAAAAATAAATTTCAATGATGACTGGTGGCTAACGGATAGGTGCCGAGACAAAATAACTTTATTTTATTTATTTATAATTAAATAAATATTTAGATAGTAAATATTTGTTCTAAATTCCTTCATTGGCTGTTAGGTAGCAAAAAGGTTATAAGTATTATACATACATTATTGACTAAGGAAAAACGTGAAAATATATATTGAATCTTAAGATATATTCATGTCAGGGCCCTAATTAACTTAGCTTAGGTAAGGATTTTATTTCAATTTAAAAGCAATCACCGTACGGAACACTTCTTGCGCAAGTCCGACTTGCACTTGGCCATCTCTTTTTATTTATCGTTGAGTAGAATTTGGAACAACATTAAATATGTTTGCTTTAACAAGCCTAAATGATTTCACATTAAATTTATTTTAAAATAATTCAGCAAGAAAAATTAATATATTTTTGAAATTACCATAATAGCATTGACGGAAGAATAATTTCTCATAAACATTTTCGTGTAAATGTCAGTCAAATCATGGACGGCAAGAACTTTGCGGGTTGGGCAGCAAGAAATGAGGCTGCGCGAAGTATTAGAATGGGATTGAAAAAACGCTTAAGAGTAAAAAATTACTAAACCTACATTTTAAAACAATACTTAGTTTAAACAAACTCTTATTTGGAAATGATAAAGACATGGACACTCACAATACCTGGTTATTTAGCCTAAGGTATAAAATGCTAAATCACAAACTATAATAGAAAGTAAATATAAATTTGTTGGAAAAAATATATCCATCCTGATTGCTTACTAGGCCTTTCAAATAAGTTATCTCCCATTATTTCGCCTTATCTCCCATAATCTCGCCTCACCCCCCATTATATAGGCTTATATTGCCTTATCTGTCATTATTTCGCCTTATCTCCCATTATTTCACCTTATCTCCCATAATCTCGTCTTATCCCCCATTATATAGACTTATATCGCCTTATCTATCATTATTTCGCCTTATCTCCCATTATTTCACCTTATCTCCCATAATCTCGTCTTACCCCCATTATATAGGCTTATATCGCCTTATCTATCATTATCTCGCCTTATCTCCCATTATTTCACCTTATCTCCCATAATTTTGCCTTATCCCCCATTATAGAGGCTTATATCACCTTATCTATCATCATTTCGCCTTATCTTCCATTATTTCGCCTTATCTCCGATAATCTCGCCTTATCCCCCATTATAGAGTCTTATATCGCCTTATCTATCATTATTTCACCTTATCTCCCATTATTTCGCCTTTTCTCCCATAATCTCGCCTTATCCCCCATTATTACGTATAGTAAAAACACGTACCGTTGTGTTCAAAATATTAAAGTGATTTTGCAACGCTTATTTTTTACATGCCTTTGTCCTTATCGTTATTTCAAGCATGCGCAGTATTAACGCGAAGGAATTTCAAGGTTAGGTTAGTATTCATCTTCTATAAACTGTTTTTTTTTTTTCATTCATTTCATGCTTAATAAAGGTTTCTCTTATTTTGTTTCAATACTGCGCAAGCTCCAAATGGGGGGCGCATGCTTCAACTAACCATAACAGTCTTTTTTATTTAATTTCTTCCCTTTACTATTGCGTAAGCTCCAAACGGTGAGCGCATGCTTGAAATAAAGCTAAAGACAGTAGCCTACTAAAATAAGCGTTGCAAAATCTCTCTGTTGTTAGCGCAAACTTCCACTTATTCTTGAACATCTGTTATTAATCTAATCTATACATTAAAAGAGGCTAAAAGACTATAACTTAAGTATTTATAAAATCTAAACACTTAAATATGGGTTACAAGTTTAAATACCTTTTACTAACATGCCATCTTGATCTTGATAGACAGCCCCAAATAGGATTATAATAAGTAGTAATGCCTTCAGTAATAGTAATCGTCCATATTTTTCTAAAATCTCGTAAGCCATTAGTGAGAATAAAAAAAAATTATCATAGGTTATGATCAGAACACATGTAATGTACCGTTTGTAAGTGGATATAATGCTTAGCCAGACATAACGAAATGTTACGAATACATCTAGCAAGTGTATGGCCCGAAGGTTTGCTGTAATATCTAGGATAAATCTTACATAATAAGAACGACTTGCTAGTTATTGTCACGGTCCGCTCGTCATTTTATAGTTTTGCATTTTTATTTGAACAATTCCTCTTCTTTACATATAATAGAATAGTAAGGAGCCTGTGTAGTTGGGGCAGTATTTCCTTATTCTAGTAATAAGTCGCTTTACAAAAATATAGCCTATATAAACGTTTGAAAATAACCGTTTGTAAAAACACCCAAAACTGTACATATTTTAAAGTACGGCCTTGACATCTTATTGTAGCTTAGTATCTATCTATTTTTCTCCGAGACCCATAATTCAACTTAATAATTTACTATGTTGGGAATTTGGAATCTTCGACATAGTCAGTATATATCACCACTACACCAAACACTTTATTTTTGCGCTCGACGCGCGTTTCGCTAACTATGTTACCTTCATCAGGAGCGATGATACCAGTCAATCATCGCTCCTAATGGTTAGCGAAACTCGCGTCGAGTGCACAAATAAATTGTTTTGCGTAATGGTATGTAGGGTAGTGATGATGTAGTGCGTAGTGTCAATAATTTATCGAAATACCCTATGAAAGTACGTGCGTTTAGAAATAATAAAGGGATTGCAATTATAATATTTTAAAGTTAATTAATTTTATTTAGCTCGTATTATGAGTGTAAATTACCCGTGCTCTTAAAAGAAATATTTTTCCATAGATAAATAAATTTTACAGATCCGAATTTCAAATTATAGCCATGTCTTATTTTTCACCTTTTAAGTAAGTTATCTTTGGCGACGTAACATATTTAAGTGAGTGCTATAACCTGCTGAAAGTAATGTAATATATATATATATATATATATATATATATATATATATATATATATATATATATATGTATATATAGGGTGTTGTGGAATTCACTGCATATATTGGAACTGGGCCCCCTGTAGCAAGACCGATTGCAGATCTCAATAATAAAGGAAAAAATCGATCCTAAAGAGATGATGACATAAATACTTTTTTTCACGCCGCCACTAGTGAACCATACAACTCCACAATATTATGCTTTACTTTCTTCTAAAACCGACAAAGGATTTTTTTGTTGGCGTCTGGAGCCGACACCAAGCGATTTGTTTTCGGTGTCGGTGACTTTGTCGCTAGCATTTTAGTGGTTCTCTTTCTGCTTGGCGGTGGCCAAGTGACAACACCCTTTACTAAAACGTCAAATTCACGTTTAGTTTATTTATTTACAGCGAACGTTTTCAAATTTTGCAATATGTCGTGGATAAAATGAGGTTAATATTCAATGTTCTTGCAGGTTTTTTTTTAAAGATATCCATAGACTAATATAGTGGTGGTAATTAAAAAATTTGTAGAAAGTGTAGAATCTAGCAGTAAGTGTAATAGTGCGTGTCGTTCAGCTGGTTTAGTTGTAAATATATCACGTACAACCTATGATATTCTATATGGAAATCTACTGCAGATTTAAGGTACATAAAAATAATAAATAAATACGTTTTTAAACATATTTTGTTTTTTTCACTTTAGCACCAAAAAATCTTACATTTCTTACAAGAAAATCGTTTATCATTTCGGTATTAATCTTGGAAAAGTTAAGAGAAAAACTGTTATTCTGTTTTCATTTTGCCCAAACCCAAGCAGCTGTTAACATAAAAGTCAAAATCAGCTATAAAGGGGCAATGATCCAGTTGATCTCGCGCGTTACCAAGGAATTATTTCTTTTCAGATAATATATAAGAAGTTTTCTTAATTATGTTTAAATATTATTTTTACTAGGCGTACGGTGTGTTATCTATTATTATTTTCATTTTTTGGATTAATTGTACCTAAAATTATATATATATATATATATATATATATATATATATATATATATATATATATATATATATATTATATATATATATATATATATATATATATATATATATATATATATATATATATATATATATATATATATATATGTATACGTGGATATTGCTATTCTTTAAAAATTAATTAGTTTCTATGTCTTCAAGATACACAGGTGATGCTCGTCTAAAGTTAAATTTTTGATTAAAAAATATATTATTGGATCCCTTGGTTACATTTGATACCCAACATGACATGTTTATTTATTAAACGAAATTTTTGGGGTTCATCGTTTTAGGATAGAATGCCAATTTTCAAACAGATTTTGAAGGTATGATATAAAACAGGAGCAAACTAGTTTCATGTTGTTCATATAAGAAACAAAACCTCGTATCTCTAAATTATAATTTTTAGAGGAAACTTGAAAAACAGTTACAGACAAAATAGCTTCTGATAAATGTGCTCAAATTATTGAGTAATTGAAAATAATGACAACTAGAGAGAGAAATTACTCTCAATTGTATGAATTATAGCTAGTTACCCAATTTGAGGTTTATGACTAGCTTAATTAGTAAATCAAATATGCTTAATTATATTGTGTTGTATAAAATTAGTTCCTGTCCTTATTTTTAAATTAAAATACCTTGAACGTACTTAAAATTATATGATCCAGACAAAGCTACACTGTATCATTCAACTTTTTTTATTCTTTAGTTAATATTGAAAGTTTAGAAAAATTGCTTTGGAAAGCTTTTTAATGTTCCGTACGGAACACTTATGAGATCACTTTGGTGTCTGTCTGTCCGTCTATGACACCCGATTTTCTCCGAAACTATTTGACATAAAAAGTTGAAATTTTGCACATTTTAGGAATTAATGGCCTCATTAGAGCCGTGTAGTTTTGAAAGTTAATTTTGACTTAGGAGGTTAGTTTTGGGTGGTGAAATCGGAAGTGAAAAAGAAAATTTTACCAGGTCATCGAGTGGAGTGTTAAATGAAAGTTTGTAAAAACACAAGTTCAACAATATATGTAATTCTTGCGCACACTTTCCTTTGTATTATTTTTAAAAAAGTTACGAAAAATCGCAGCCTCCCCTTATCTCGAAAAGTACTGATCAAAAATTTTTGAAAAAATCTGGAATCTTCTGCACAGGGTGTAGATTAAACTAAAATTTTCATGAGTTCATTACCTTCAATTATTTATCTGGTATATATAAAAAAACAAAAAATTCAAGGTCATCAGTTTTCAGTAAAGACGGAAAAAAAACTTTATTGAAAACTCATTTTGGGTGTGTTTTGTGAGGTCATTCATCGATCTTATACCTCCATAACTAAAATTTTTATTTTGAAAGTAATCAACGTACGGAACACTACTTGCGCCAGTCCGAGTTGCACTTGGCTGTTTTTTTTTATATGATGGGAATATGTATCGGGCATTTGACCTCATTTAAATCATATACAATTTGATTCTAATTATATACATATTAGATTGAATCCTAATTTCAAATACTAGATATGACACATTTGACAGATCACGTGGGTGCTCCGACAGGGGTCACGACAAGAACCAAGTTTATATTTTACTTTTTAGAATATATGTACATTTCGGTCGTGTGCTAATTATTTAAGTAGGAAAATGTCAGATACATACATGTGCCTATCGTTGAAGTAGCGGCCTCTATCTCTTTGTACTTTGGTCTAAAATTTAAAATTATTTTTTTATTCTGGATAATAGTAATAACGAATTAATAAAATGAACACTGTCTTTCTTTCTCCACTTTTTCCATCATTTATTAAAAAAGAAAGTTGATGATATAGGGAAATTTTTGAAACCTTCGGAAACTAATAATAAAATTTATGTAAAAGCCAATATTTTTAAGAAGATATCTAAGACAATGCTATTTTTTGGTGTGTAGCACCAGAACTTTCGCATGAATACGACAAAATGCAGAATAATCATAATAACTAATAACATTTATGATAAATATAATAGTAACAATAATAATATTCATCGGAACGTTATTTACTCTGCTTGTTTTAACCAATGCATAGTATAACATTAAAAAGCTTATAAATGTTAACATGGCGAAGTTTTATTATATTTAATAACTATAATCTGCTGATTTAGTTACTTCCCACGCTTTAAAAATATAAACAAATCGATATTAATATATGCTGATTTTTGCAAATATTATTCAAAACGTTTTCCTATATTCTCGTCATTTTTGGTCTTTGGTCAAATCGAGTTGGTCGCAGATTGTTTATTATATGTCATATTAGCCATGCATATTGGAGGGATATAAAATGTAAATTAAAATATGAATATTTTAGTAATGAAGTAAATGAAATTATACGCAGTTTAAAATTTAAGTGGCCTATATGTATTCGTGATAAATATACTAGCTTTTTGTATATATACGATAGTGATTCATGAAAACTAATAATTGATGAGCTTATTGTGAAATTATGATAAGCCGCACTTTCATCAAAAATTAATTTTAAACTGAACTAATTCTTTAGAGTATCGCTAAACCTATTTTTATGCTTTGCAGTGGTACAACTTATAATTAGTTGAGCGTTATGTCAAAAGACAAAGCTACATTTTTGCTGATTTTGTCTGCTTTTTTTCACATATTTACGTCTTCTCAAATATAATAACCGACTATAGCTACTTAAAACACATTTTTTTTGCAAAATTCAACTTTATTTCATCAATATAGTCTCCTTCAAGAGCGATACAATCAGTCCAACACTTTTCTATTTCTATACCTTTCTTGTGTAAGAATTTGTCTTTACCTTGAAAATAGGCCTCAGTTTCGGCGATAACTTCTTCATTGGAGCCAAATCTCTTTCCCGCGAGCATTTTTTTTAGGTCTGCGAAAAAAAGTCACTGGGAGCTAAATCTGGAGAATACGGTGGATGAGGAAGCAATTCGAACTTTAATTCATGCAATTTTGCCTTGATGAAAGAGCACTTTTTTCTTGTTCATTTGGGGACTGTTTCTTTGCGATTTCTGCCTTCAAACGCATCAATAACTTTATATAATATTCGCTATTAATGGTTTTTTCCCTTCTCGGCATAGTTGATGAAAATTATTCTATGCCCATCCCAAAATACAGAGGCCGAAACCTTCCCAGCCGACTGTTGTGTCTTTAGTCACTTCGGGCCGTGTAATGGTGTAATCCTTTTTATTGCGCTTAAACAGGTCAGCGCTCAAAATCATCAACACGTTGTTGTTTTTGGTCCACTGTGAGCAAATGCGGTACCCATTTCGAACACAGCTTTCCCATGCTCAAATGTTCATGCAAAATATGACCAACACGTTCTTTTGATATCTCACGCAGTTTCACTTTACGGTCATCCAAAATAATGTGTGTTTTTTTTTAGGTTTTCCGGTGTAACCACCTCATTCGGGCATCCAGAGCGTTCAGCATCATTTGTGTCTGTACGACCACCTTTAAATTCAGAATACCAGTAAATGATGAGTGATTTTTCTAGGGGCAGAGTCCCCGTAACACTTATCAAGCCATTTTTCCCCATCAAAAAACAGTGTTTAATCAACACACGAAATACGATTTTTTCCATTGTTTTGAAAATATCAAAAGTAGCGTTACTAAAACCACTGTAATTTGTAAATTAATCGTCAAAATATCATGAAATCTTGATACTTCCTAAAAATCATATGGATTTTTTTTGGAAAGGACGACATCTATGTGTTAGACCAAAAACTTTTCAGTCTACGTGTTATCAAAAATATATTTATTGGACACATCCTTTTGATATTTTAATTTTGCGACCTAATATCTCTCAATAAGCTCTTCAGTTAAAAATTGTAGTACGTTTTTATACATTCAGAACACTTATTATTGGATAACGAACTTAACGCAGTTAGTTGTAACGGATGGAATAACAAATATAAATTGTAAAAATGTTTAATAAGAATAATAAATGAATAAAATTAATTAATATTTTTTTTAAATTGTCGTCGAGTATTTTAGATGCATTTGCAGAAATATAATCGATTATCAGCTCAAGCTAATGTTAGTACCGTAGTAAATAGCAGGTTTAGTTTTTTACTTTAAGATAATTTATATATTACAAAGTTTCATCCAAACCGCGAAAAGTTATGACCAACATTTATCTGGTCAAAACTAATCACAAATTAAAGATCAACTGGGCTTCACCACAAAAATCGACGGAAAGATACAAAAGTGCTGTTCGGTACCTTTACTAGCAGCATGTTATTCAAGAAAAATGTGAAGAAAAAATAGTAACCTAGATTTTATCTTAGAACGCTGTATATTGTGTAGGCATATAATTAGTATTACAAGATTAGAATATTATAGAAGAAATTATGAGAAAAGACAACAAGCCTTTGTCGAGAGTCAATTTTAGCATCAACCTGCTAGTTCTGTAAAAACATAATGTAAACTGAAATCAAAGTAAGAGTATGTTTTATTTTCATTTATCAAACGTATTCAAACATTCCACACAATGCTTTAGGATGTAACATATCTGTTATATCTTATCTTTTTAACAACAACGAGGAGTTACATCCTACGACGCAATTGGTAGAGACTCACGTAGGAGAAAAGCAGCAGGAATGTAAAATACCAGTGAATGGATATATCACATATTTTTTTTTTTATGGACATAGCACACATGCTGCACGGAAATCCCTAAAGCGCTACAAGAGCGGCGCATGTGCGGAAAAAGCATTCATGTTGGTCTTGAATCGCTGTAAATTGTACTCGGTGGGAAACACAGTCCTGGACAAACCATTCCAAAGGTATGAGGTTCTCCATATAAAAGACTTCTTGAAAAGGGTTGTAGGAGGAGTGACAAGCTGAACTTCATACGGAAGTGTTAGCGCGACATGTATTTCTAGCACGTACCACTTTTTGGAGGAATCAAGCTGGCTACATCTGTCAAACTCTCCAATCAGGCGAACAGCTCTCTTCTAAATAGAATTCAACAAATGCAGTGTATGTTTGGGAACAGAGCCCCAAACATGAGAGCAGTATTCCATCTGTTGTCGAATTTGAGCATTGTACAGAATTAACAGTTGTGGAGTGTAAAGCTTTCTAGTTCGAGATAATATTCCCAGCTTCTGAGAAGCTCTCTTTGCTATGCTTGCTACATGTTCATGCCAAGACGTATTTGCTCCTAGCGCTTCGAGTGCCCCAACATAATTTTGTCGAGTTTGCCAACGTTAACGTTTTGAACGTTGAACGTCTTCCTGCTGTCTGCGAATGTTGGTATGAGTAGCCGATGTTCGATTGTGTTCAAAGGCAATGAAGAAATAAGCGTACTGTTATCTGTAAAGCTGTAGACTGGATTCCTGGTCCTTTCCAACAGATCGTTGATTTAGATGAGAAAGAGAGTAGGCGACAGTATGGAGCCTTGGGACACACCAGGTTTGATAGTGAAGGTGTTAGAAAGAAATCCGTCTACTCGTAAAGAACGTTCTCTGAGGAAACACCAGAGCTATCAACAACATTTTTCAGACATACCACAAAAGCGTAGCTTAGCCAACAATCTATCTTGCCGAACATGATCAAATGCCTTGTATATATCAAGTGCAACCGCTCAAGATTTTCCAAAGTGTTCGGTTGCGTTGATCCAAACGTGTGTTACATAAGTTAGAAGATCTCCTGTTGATCTTTGCTTATGAAAGCCATATTCATGGTTGCTAATAATATTCAATCCTTCAAGATATTTTAGCACATGCTGATTGATCGCCTTTTCCATGACTGAATATTATTGAAAGCAGCGCGACCGGTCGGTAGTTGTTTGGCCCTTGCCTTTTTTGAGTATCGGCTGAACCATAGTGTACTTCCAGCAGGAAAAAAATATTCCCTTTCTGTAGGATAGATTAAAAAGTCTACAGAAAACTGGTGTTAGTTCTCTCGCGCATTTTTTGAGTAAAAGGACTCCAAAATGCGTGAGCTATAGGGCAGGTATACCGTCAGCGCCGGAAACTGTTTTGATGTCTAGCACCATTAAATTACGTGTTATGATACACTGTCTGAAGACAATATCGGGCATCCTTGACTACACTATGGGCATAGTTGGCGATGTTTTTCCTTGAAAATCGACAGTATAATGTAAGGCAAAAAATCCAAACAAGTTGGCTTTCTCAACTGTTGTTGTTTCAGTAAAATTATCCGGCCGTGTGATTGGTGACCTTAGCGACTGACCAAAAAGATCTGGAATTGTTGGGGCTGGTAATAAGTTTGTTTTTAATTCTTTGATTGTGTGACTCCCTGGTTTAGTCGATCACTTCTTTGCATCTGTTTCGGGAACGAACAAAGACGTTATGACGTTAGGATTTTCACGCCATTGTCGGTAAGAAAGATGTTTAGAAGTTCTTTGCATTCTTGGTCCAACCAAGACTTGCCGTTAGAAGAGCATTTCTTCCAAAGCCATAACTGATGAGTGATTCAGCTTCACAACCTTGTTCATCGGTCGTATTTGAATACTTAAGCCAGTTGATGTTGTGGAAATTAAAGTCGCCCAGGATGGCAATCTCGGTATTTAGATAATTACTCTCTAAATGATCGATGGTTCCTGCAAGAGAAGCGAAAAATGTTCTAAAGTTAGTATCACTTGGCGGTCGATAATGGCAACAGATAAACCTTGTGATTTGTTGCCTCGTTATTTTTAACCACATAACATCAAAGTTTCGGAGCTCTAGGGCCTCCTCTCGTTAGCAAGAGATATCGCTTCTGACAAAAAAATGGATTCCAAAGTTACGCCTAAACCGGGAATAGAATTCGTACCCAGGATAGAGAAAGTAAAATGATATACAAATAAATAATTTAGATATATGTAGTTGAGAAGTGTGGCTTTAAAGAGAAGCCATAAACAAGATTAGTTATCTTAGACGAAAAAATCATGTAATAAGTTATCTAATATGCGTTAGGCGCCAAGAGATTATTAATTTCACTGTAATTGATGTATAAATAGTTAAAGAAATCGATTTGTGGTAATCCAGTTCTTGGTTCCAGCAAATTAAATTGTTTTTCTTTTTTCTTATTATCTGATTTATACAAATTATTTTACAGAAAGTTATAAATAATGAGGTATTTTTAGCGGTAAACAGATATTACGGGAGCGGTTTAATGTCAAAGGATATTAAATATAATTTAAAATTTTTTTAAAAGAACATTGAACTAAGCGAAATGGGTTTGTGCGCAATAAAAATGATAAGTAAATTATTTTAAGTAGCAACTAAAGAGTTCCTGCCGTGTGTGAGGTGTTTAAAAATGGGTAATTGAAAATTGTTTTAGCTATATTTATGTATGTCACAGAGATGCTTTTAAAACCCTATCAGATAAAGGTTTAAAATTTAAGCCAGTTTTGCTATCTCTTTTTCTAAAAATGATAATATTTTTGCTTCAAACTGGCTAGAGATTACCAGCGCCTTAGAAATTCTGAAAATAAATAAGGGGGTTAGAAGCAAAGGAGTGCAAGTGACATTACTTAAGTTTTGAGAAAATCATCTTCAAACTTAATGTGAGTTTAATAATTCAAATAATATCTGAACCCTTTAACAAAAACATTGTTAGGGGACCCCAGTCTAGTACAGAAACTGAATCTGTCCGTCTGCCAAGGGTCAGATGTTGGATAAAGAAACTTCTTAAAGCACATAACTTAATTTAGAAAATTTTCACTAACATTCCTTTGCTTCTGACTCTCAAATAAAACAGGTGTAATGGGCTTAACGGAGTCTTCACATAATTGTTTAACAGTAAAATAAAAGCCTATGTTGTAATGGTTGTACGGATTTTTTCATTTTTTTTTATTTCCTTTACGAAGGGAAGTATTGTATTCGTAACAAATCACTCTACGAGATTTTTGCAACTCCCTAGAGCAAAGAAAGCTAGTTCCCCATTTATGTCTCTGGATACGATAAGTGTCGAACGAAATCGCATACCGATTTTAAATTTGGTGCACTTGTAATAAATACTTGATCTAGGAACGTAAGTGTGTGGATATCTATAATCAAACATAGGAGGGCCGCCTTTTAAGTTTTACAAACGATCAGTAGATGGCACCATGGAGATATGACATTATCATTGTTGTCAAATTTGACATTTATTATTGTTTAAACAGTAGCAGCAGTAGTTTGTTTACAGTAAGCGTTTAAAAAAAACAGTTTTGTGGACAAATGGAAATTCCATGTGAAGGTTTTCGTTGGATGATTTTTTACGATTTTAATAAAGGCCTAACTCAACAATAATGTCTCAAATCGCTTCGTTCAACTTTTGGTAATGAATCATCATCAGAAATCGTCAGCGGTGAATTTCAATAAACGTCAACCAAAACCGGTTGTTGCTGTGCGCAACACGATTGAAGAGGATCGGCACCGTGAGAGAGAGGCATCCTTAGGTATATCGAAGACTGCAATACCCTCGATTTTGCGTGAACATTTAGCTGCGAAAAAGATCTGTTCCAGATGGATTCCGCATAATTTGACCGAAACTCAAAAACAAGAGGCTCGTGGACGTGCAAAATCTATATACAATATCGTAGTAGGAGACGAAACTTGGATATATTCGTACGAGCCGAAAACTAAGCAACGATCAACTGTTTGGGTGGTCCAAGATGAACCGAATCCAACAAAAGTGGTTCGTTCGTGAAGCACTTCCAAGAAAATGATCTTGTTTCTTTAGTTATACCAGATGGATTGCAACCATTGCTTTAGATCGAAGAACAATTAATGCTGAATGGTATACAACAATTTGTTTGCCAGAAGTCATCGATGAAATCGGGAAAATCAACCGAAAACGTCGCGTCATTCTTCATTATGACAATGCCAGCTCTCACACAGCTCGTCAAACAGTTGATTATTTGACGGAGAACTTACTTACTTAGTCTAAAGCCTTTCTACCGTTAGGTGTAAGGCTGGGGAAGTTGAGTTTTGCATTTTTGTCTCCTTTGTTGTTTGTCTTGAGTTAAAGTTCGTATTTCGCTCCATGGCATTCCTCTTCCATCTATTTCTTCTCTGATTTTGTCTATCCATCTTGCTCTTGGTCTTCCTCTCCTATTTCTTCCCGGCACTCGCGTTTCGAACACGGTTTGGTGAGTCTATCGTCCGGCATTTGACACACATGTCCAAACCATCTAAGCTGTCCCTCTATAACTTTCTTGTTAATGGGTTCGATTTGTAAGTTTCGTCTGAATGTTTCATTTCTTATTTTGTCTCTTGTTTTCGATTCTTCTCAGGAATCTCATTTCCACTGCGTTAGTGCGGGATTTTTGTCTTTTAGTTAGTGTCCATGACACACTACTGTATATAAGTGTTGGTCTGGCCACTTTTTTCACAACCTCCGTTTTGATATTCTTCGGTACTTTTCCCTGGAAATGTTGTCTTCATTGCATTGAATATTCCTCCCGCTCTTTCCACTTTTTCGTTTATTTCCCTGTCCATTCTCCCGTTCTCTTCTATAATCGCACCCAGGTACTTAAAATGATCTACTTGGTTAATTAGTCTTCCGTCCAGCTTTATTTCGAGTGTTTCTCTGGTGTTTGATATTGTCATGGTTTTTGTTTTTTATATATTAATTTTCATGTTTATCCTCTCTAGCTCTTCTTTTACTACTTCAAAGTTATATTGTAGATTTTCCCTGGCATCTGCTATCAAGGCCATGTCATTTGCAAATACCAGTTCATTCAGTTGTGTGGGTCTCATTCGCTGGTACCCTAATGTCAACCTTTTCGTCTGTTTCTTGGCTTTCTTCATTGCATCATCCAGTACTGGTATATACAGAAGTGGGTTCAATACACATCCTTGTTTGACTCCCTGTCTTGTTTCGGATGGAGAAAAACATCGAATTAATGCCCCATTCACCTAATCTATCGCTTAACGACTTCTTTTTTGTTCTCGAATGTGAAAAAAAATGCGTGAATAGCGATTTTCATCACCTCAAGTAGCTGTTGAATCCTTCCGAAACCATGTTTTTGAGGTACGAACAAAATGTGTAAATCTTAAAGGCGAATATTTTGAGAAACAATAAAACGATTTGTACCAAAAATTTTTTCTTCTTTTATTGTTTTTGTAAAAACTTAAAAGGTAGCCCTCGTACTTGAATAAATGTCATTGAAGAATTAGATATTGGAAAAAAATATAATTGAATATATTTGAGGCAAATTGCTTCTCTTATAGTACATGTCACCTTAAATTATCCACATTTAATCATGCCCGTCACCGTAAGATATACAGTTAGAACATGTCTGCTTCCTAATATTTTACATTCTCTTAAATGGGAAATATTCTGCAAGATTGCAGAGAAGTCTGGTCAAATCGTTGGAAGTGGCTTTGTCATACCTGTCGTAAATAAATTAATAAGTAGAAAATTAAACTCCTTGTTTTTTCAACTGAACTTTTACATGATTTGGCACTTTTTTACTCTCCTGACTTACAATAAAATATGTATAAGGTATTAATCTTTGACTTAAGTTTTTCTTTAGTATGATAAAGTCAAATTTATTATTTATTTTGGAATTGCGTGTTTGCGAAATAAGTACTGGGCACATCATTTCACTGTTTACAAAAAAAAACAAGTTTCATTAAAAAAATAATGTTTAACTCCACAGAAATAGTAAAAAATACCATTTGATAGAATAAAAAGATTTTTATCAATTATGTCGTATTATAACTTAAGTTAAATTGTATTTAAGCAATGTTCTCGAAAGAAAGAATTTACAATCTTTTAATCATTAAAACACCGGCCAAGTGCAAGTTAGTTATGCGCCATTAGTATTCTTTACGGTGATTACTTTTAAAATAAATACAAAAAGTTCCTGACATGTATATATCTTAAGGTCCAATATGTAATTTTACGTATTTTTTTCTTAGTGAATAATGCATAATAGTTATAGCATCTTAGCTATCTAATAGTCAATAAATCAGTCTAGCTCAATCTAGAATCTGGTATTAAAAGTGTAAAACAACTATTCATCATCAATCTGGTCTTTTATAGCCTTCTTCGTCTTCCCGTTCCCAGTTTCCATTCTCTTCGATTCTCCCAATCTCCGGGTCTTCGATTTCTCTCTGACATTGCCCTCTGGACACCTCCAAACCATGTCGCTCTTGGTCTTCCTCTTCTCCACCTTTCACTTTAGAACCATATTTGGTATTCGGTGTTCTTCCATTCTTTCCACGTATCCGTACCATATAAGTTGCTGCTGTTGAATTTCATCAATAATAGTGGTTTTTACTTTTATTACATCCCTTATTCTTTCTTTTATAACTCCATACATTCTTGACATTCCAGCCAGTAATTCATTTCGAGTGCCATTAGTTTCTGTTCCAATCGTTTCGTCAATTGCCAAGTTTCACAACCGAATAACACGATGCTCTTACTGCATACTGCATTATAAATGAGGTGCTTTCCCTGTGATGTTATGTGCTTCGACCACAGAACAGAGTCTAGGTGTCCTATGACCGCCTTTCCTTTACTTATACTACTCTCCACTTCTTTTTCCGTTCTCTCGTCTTTACTTAGGTTAGTTCCGATATATATATATATATATATATATATATATATATATATATATATATATATATATATATATATATATATATATATATACTCTTCACAAACATCAATGACCTCACCGATATTTAGAGGAAGGCTCTCCTCCAAACAAATATTAACTACCTAAATATTTGTTTAATTATAAACAAATAAAATAAAATTATTTTGTCGCTAGAGAAACGACGCGACGCCTGGTACTGAAAATAAATTTTTCTTCACCATACTGTCGAGAAACCTCCTACGATATTGTCAGTGCACATAGTTTTTTTATACCAGAGAATGAATGAAGAATATTCCGGAATTTTTTCAAAAATTTTTGATCCGTACTTTTCGAGGTAGGGATTTTTTTAAAATAATACAAACTAAAGTGTGCGCAAATATTACATCATATATATTTTTGAACTCGTGTCTTCACAACCTTTTGTTTGACACCCACTCGATGACCTGGTAATTTTTTTTTTACTTGTGATTTCACTCCCCATATACCAGATATATTAATACGCCTGAATTTTTTCAAATTTTTAATCAGTACTGTTTAAGACAGACATTTTTAAAAAATAATACAAAGAAAAGTGTGCGCAAGTATTACATCATATATATTTTTGAACTCGTGTTTTCACAAGCTTTCATTTGACACCACACTCGATGGCCAAAATTAATTTTCAAAACTCTGAATGAGCAATCAGTTCCTATATTTGTGCCAAATGTCAACTTTATATGTCGATAAGTTTCGGAAAAAATCAGATGTGACAGACGGAGACCGAAGTGATCCCTTAAGTGTTCCATATGGAAAACTAAAGAGTTTCTTGTCATATAGTTATTTATATGTATCTAAAAATCATCATATAGAATATAATAAGCCTCTTGTACTCATATTTGTGGAATCAGCAGAGACTTTTGGAAGCGCTTGCTGAATATCGATATTCTAATGTAATTAAATACATATATGAAAATACCACCACTCATGTTAAAACACAAACTAATCAATCCACCAGCAAATTTCGAATCGAAAGAGGAGTGCGGCAGGGTGATACACTCTCACCCAATGTTTTCGTAATACTTCTAGAAAGTACTCTAAAATCAATGAACTGGGAAAGAATGGGACTTAACATTGACAGTAAAAAGTTAAATCACCTCTGTTTTGCCAACGACATTGTCTTAATAACAGACAAAATACAAGAGGCACAAACTATGCTACACATGTTTCAGGAAGCTTCAGGAAAAGTTGGTCTAAAAATCAATCTGTCTAAGACCCAGTTTATGACAAATCTTGTATTAAGCGACACTATAAAACTGAATAACTTAGAGATAGAGCAAATCCACCAATGTAAATACCTGGGACGTAAAATCAGCATAGGACGAGATAACCAAACACACACAATGACGAAGAAAAAAATCAATAAAATATGTGTCATGAAAGATGGAGAGGTCAATCACATTATCAGAAAGAGAACTGGGGTACAAGATGCAGTCAGATTCATTCTGCATCTTAAATGGAACTGGACCTGGCTTGTTGGTAGCTTTAAGAATGGGCGATGGACAAACATAATCACAGAGTAGCGACCAAGATCTGAAGCCTATCGGAGTAGGGTAGAGCACCAAGTCGATGGACTGATGATTTAAAAAAAAAGCGGCTGGAAATTGGCTACAAGCGGCCCGGAACCGAAAAAGTGGCAAGGCTCGAGGGAGACTCTCGTCCAGCAATGGACAGTATAAGCTGATGATGATGAAAAATCATTGAACAGTTTATTAACACCATAACATGTAAACTTTTCTTACCATTAGGAGAACTAAGTTAAATAAAGGATTATTATTAAGTTGCTTTAGGAGGAGCTTGTTTTATATATGTATGTTATATTATACGAAATCATCAGTGCTTACATGTACGAAAAAAAACTTATACTAATTACTAATTCTCTGTTAAATTAACTTGTTCGGTAATTATTAAAAAAAATATATGAGCCGTTTAACTAGTCCATAACAACAAACGAACCAAACAATGCGAAATAATCCGCTAATTACGATTCTATTTTTTTATTTCCTTTTTATTCATTGTATAACTGTCGACCTTGAACGAGTACCTTTTGCTCTATGCCGGTCGAAAACCGCGATTAAAGTTGTTTCGGAACATCGATATTATTGTCATAACTGTGAAGAAAATGTAAACAGAAATAAATTTTAATAGTACTCGTATACTTCTAAAATTGTAAGTTTGGTTACTCTAAATTTATGTTTGACGATACCATTTCAAGGGTCCGTTCTGATCGAATTATCATTTTTCTTTTTTTCCCACTGGCGTCTGTGAGATTTTGGTTACTGCCCTATTTTTTTATAACAACTTGTTCACATTCTCCATTTGTATCCTGTTTTAGGTCCTTCAGTCTATACCTAGAGCAAAAAGTTCTGTAAGCTGTAGTTTATGGTTATTACCTAAGTCTGATATTGACAGTAGCCAGTCATCATATGATAATCCGAATTATCGTCATATCCTGTAATGCATACCTACATTTTGTTGTAATTTTTACCATTTTGGTGCTCTTCGACACCATGAAGTACCTAAGTAAACAGAGCGGGATCGAACAAATAACATACAGAATGTCGACTTTCTTTCATTTCAACACATCTCTACTGACAACCTCGCGATTTGTGCCGCATGAAGACACCGATGGCAAGCAGCAGCGGTGAGTCACCGATGAAGAATCCACCAGACCATCGCGAAGACGTAGAGATTGTTGACTTCGGTTAAATGAAGTGGATTAAGTCTTAAACGAACTCTTTTGGTGGTCTTTGGTATTACTTAATTAGGGCAAATGAGTACTTAAAGATAAAAATAGACTAGCCTTGTATTAATTAAGGTTGATTTTATGTGTGAGAACTGTTATCGTAAAATGTTATGTACGCTTTTATGGATGCTAGGTACATTTAGCTTAGCTTCTTACGAATTTGCCCATCATCCTTTTAAATATTTACCTCAATTACAAAAGCAATAACCTCTCATCGCCAATATTTTATATTCTCTTACAACAAAAATATTCTAATAATATATAGAGAGGTCCAGTGAAATCGATCTTTATTTAAAACTATTTTTCTTGATATATGTTTTGTGGCATAGTTAGAAGTAGTAATTATTCTAACAAATTTGCAGAGAGCATTATCTTCAAAACTAGTTTTTCTATATTCAACTTATTCCAACTAAAAATTGAAAATGTCCCACAAAAATTACTATTCTCGTGTTTGGTGGTAATTCTCAGCACAAGTTCATGCGAACGCCTCTGGATTTTTTATAGGCAATTGGTCACCATAAAAATGCAGACAGGATGCGTATTTTTATTTTGTTTTCCTACAATAAATATCGGTACTTATTTTTATAATATCAATAGGTTATTTAATATACACATATCATCTATAATATATAAAATGCAACGTCTCTCTGCCTGTCTGTCTGTCTATTCGTTAGTGTGCTTGTCACTTGAGAACCACTTATCTGATTTACGTGCTTTATAGGATATATTTTGTTACGTTAAGTAACATAAGCAATAAGCAGTGATGATAATAGTGAATTAAGTCGGAAAAAAGTTTGCCACTAGCATTCTCTTGCAATACATTGCCTAAACCATTAAATATTTAACAAAATCATGTAGCAAAGAATATAATATATAAAATGTAACGTCTCTCTCTCTGTCTGTTTGTCCCTTAGTGCGCTTATGACTTCAGAACCACTGATCCGATTTACATGTTTTTTTTTAATTCATACATTTGTTCTCTGACCAGGTTATCTATAATCTTCTATAATATGTATAAAATGCAAAGTCTATCTGTCTGTCTGTCTGTCTGTCTGTCTGTCTGTCTGTCTGTCTGTTTGTCCGTTAGTGCGCTAATCACTCGAGAACTATTTATCCGATATACGTGTTTTTTTTTTAATTCTACATTTGTTCTCTGGCCAGGTTATGTATAATCTTCTATAACATATAAAATGCAACGTCTCTCTGTCTGTCTGTCCGTTAGTATGCTTATCATTCGAGAACCACCACGATTTAAGTGTTTTTTTAATTTAATATTTTTCAAAAAAAAATCTGTATATATAAATACATATATATATATATATATATATATATATATATATATATATATATATATATATATATACATATATATATATATATATGAGGCTGGTTTGAAAAGTCCGTGCAAAGTCCGAGAGATGGCACCACCGGCGCGTATCGAGGTCATGTTTAGTTAGTAGCATCTCTTGAATGAACGCACACCAAGTTTCAGCCATATTGGTCTATTTCTTTGTGTTTGGCATTCGTGTGAATCAAGGAAGTCGAGTGATTTTCAAGAAATGGACGAAAAAGAATTTCGTGTGGTGATTAAACATTACTTTATGAAAGGCAAAACGCCTCAGGAGACTAAAGAGAAGCTTGATAAACATTATGGTGACTCTGCACCTTCGATTAGAACAGTTTATAAGTGGTTTCAAAATTTTCGGACTGGCCATATGGGCACAAGTGACGCTGAACTTTCTGGACGGCCTGTGGAGGTTCCGACTCCAGAAATCATTGATCAAATCCATGATATGGTGATGGATGACAGAAGAGTTAAAGTGCGTGAGATTGCTAGTGCTGTGGGCATCTCGACTGAACGGGTACATAATATTTTGCATAAACATTTGGAGATGAGAAAGCTATCCGCAAGATGGGTGCCGCGATTGCTCACGCTTGACCAAAAACGGAATCGTGTGAAGTGTTGCAAGGATGGTTTACAGCTGTTCCAGAAGAATCCGGAGGACTTTAAGCGTCGTTTCGTCACTGTGGATGAAACATAGATACATTACTATACACCTGAGACCAAACAACAATCTAAACAATGGGTTACCAAGGGGGAATCTGCACCAAAAAAGGCGAAGACCGTTCCTTCGGCCGGAAAGGTTATGGCGACTGTCTTTTGGGATTCGCAAGGGATAATCCTCATCGACTATCTGGAAAAGGGTAAAAACTATTAGAGGTGAATATTATTCATCGTTATTGGACCGTTTGAAAACCGAGCTGCAAGAAAAACGCCCGCGATTGGCCCACAAGAAAGTCCTTTTCCATCACGACAACGCACCAGCACACACCTCAGCAGTTGTGGTCGCAAAATTAATGGAAATAGGATTCCAACTCGTTTCACATCCCCCCTATTCTCCAGACTTGGCTCCCTCGGACTACTATTTGTTCCCCAATTTGAAAGAATGGCTGGCGGGACAAAGATTTTATTCAAACGAGGAGGTGATTGCAGACACTAATGGATATTTTGCAGACTTGGACAAATCCTATTATTCGGAAGGGATCAACAAACTAGAACATCGTTGGACGAAGTGTATAAGCCTAAAAGGAGACTATGTCGAAAAATAAAAAAGGTTTACCCCAAACACATAAGTAGTTATTATTTTTGCACGGACTTTTCAAACCAGCCTCGTATATATATATATATATATATATATATATATATATATATATATATATATATATATATATATATAACGCAACGTCTCTCTGTCTGTCTGTCCGTTAGTTCGCTTAGCACTCAAGAACCACTTATCCACTCAAAATTGATAACTCAAATAACTTCATTTTTGAGTTATCACCAGGAATGGGTGCGTTAAATATTATTCCATTAGTCCTCAAAAGCTTATAACCTTTAGTTCACCAGAGGTGGAATTGTGTCGTTTTTACCGATTCAGTCATACTATGTTTATATTACAGTGGTGACACATTTTCGGTTGCACAATAAATGTGATGGAGTGTGTATGTTTTTAACCAATTGTACATTGGTTGGTGTATTATTTCGAGTTGTGTCACTTTTGGTGAAAATATTTCGTGTTGTGTCACTTCAGTTGATCAAGGTAAAGTAAACTGAAACGAAGAAGAACAAACTAAAATCTTTATGCTAGAAGAACATAATTCCTAAAAAATATTATAATCAATTTTATAAAAATATTTTTTAGAAACCTGTAGAAATATTTTTACAGTAGATAACCTATTGCGTTCCATTTTACTTACTTTTTTAGTTTGTACTCTTCCATTGCTACTTTTATTAAAAATAATTGTTAATTTTTTATTATTGACTTTGTTTATCTTCCTAAAATCAGATCAGGGTATAAAAATTAATGTTTTTGAAACTAAGGAAGAAGTCACAAGACTAGAAATAATATAAATTTTGTTACTCTAATTAATTCATCAAAAATGTTACAACTCAACATAGTTCAGTTCGTAGTGAGTTCGATCAAATTCAAAAACGTTACAAGTCAAAAGAATGGTTTTTTTAAGGGTTGCTTTCCTGAAACAAAACAAAAATGATTTTATGGTTATTTACAGAACCATTTTAGAGGTAATATTCTCTCTACTGCTTCTGTTCTTATTTCTCTCAACAATTTTCTAATACTAGAAACAACTGTTTTTTCTTTTTCCTGAAAATGTAAGTTTGTTGAGTTGTGTCACTTTTGAAGTAATAGTGCGATATGTTCTCTGGCCAGGTTATAGGATATATTTTATTACGTTAGTTAACATAAGGCATAAGCAGGGACTATAATACTGAATTAAGTCCACGCGAGCGGAGCCGCGGGCACAGCTAGTATTATCATACAATTATATGACACGGACACTGCTATCTTATGTTATGATGCTTTTATAATAAAATTGCAACGACAAAAGTAACAATATAGATCAAGAGAGCGATCCGAAATTTTGATCTGTCGACTAACCATCTACCTAGTTCAAAAACTCGAAAAATGACCTTTTTTGGCTGGAGAAAGAGGCTCCAGCTTCGTCCTCCGGTATTTGCGGCGTCTGCCTTTTGCAGGTTCCCTTTTATTTTATCAAGAACAAACTAAATTATTGATTTTATGTGGTTAAATGACAGTCCATTTTTGAATCGACATTTTCTGGGCCCTAAAACTGGGTGCGGTCTCAGCAACGTCTGCCCTTTGGGGCGTTCGACTTTTTTAGTGTCAACAAATGTTATGGTACTTGATTTAAGTGGTTAAATGACAATCCGTTTTTGAATGTAGCATTTTAAGTCTTATCTGGACATTTCAGGGCACGGGGGCAGCAAAATCAACGTTAAAGTCTTTTATTCGACTCGCCCGATAGAATGAACAACTAGGCAGAGGGTTAGTCGACAGGTCAAAATTTCAGATCGCCCTCTTGGTCTAATATGAACACTGGCAATTGATAAAAAATAGTTATAAGCCAACTAAAAATAAGATACTGTGCAGTAAAAGACAAAGTTTTCATTTATGAATAAATCGATAAAATTGAAATATTGTGTGAAAGTTCTAAATTGTGTTATATTTCTTACTTGGTGATATTTACAATACAAAATATTATATTGTCAAAAACCAAAGTCAACTTAACAACTAGATTGTTTAGATTGCATACCAACTAATCTGGATTTAACTTTAGGCCGTTTTAGTATATAGCACTGACCAAAAGTATTTGCCACCTCACAAAAATTTAAAAATCTTAAAACTCTATGGGAATAGAACAAAATGAACCACATACACTAAATTAATCTGATATATTTATTTTAAAAATTAATACCTATTACAATTTCTTTGGTCTTTATTACTGCTGCAATCCTTTTTTTTAATGAAGAAATCCACTTTTTGCATTCTTCCTGGGAATTAGCGTTCCACTTTTCCAACAAACCGCCTTTGAAGGTATCTTTTGATGTGATTGAGTATTCCTTCATTTTCTGCTTGATGATCGACCACACATGTTCTCTAGGGTTGAGATCTGGTTTCTGTGTGGGACACTCCCGAAGCTCTACCCTATTCTTCCAGAACCACTTTATTGTCGCTGCCGCTTTATGACATGATGCGTGTATCACCATAGAATTCACAAAATGATGGTCCTAGGGCAATATTAAGAACTTTACGTACTTTTGTGAATTCATTCGACTCTTGTAAACTACTATTTCGCCCACTTGCTGATATGGACTCCCACACCATAACACCCCCATGTTTTACAGTGAATACTGCGTAATCGGAGTTATACTCCTTTTCTATCGGGCGCCTTACATAGATAGCACCGAGAGTGCCATAAACCTAAAACAAGGAAAACAAACAAGCGTTAGAGAAAAATAAAAAAAGTACCTTCAGGTTACTCATTTATTAAAATAAATTGTTTAAACAATATTCAGACTTAACAAACCTCGAAATTAGACTCGTCCGACCACACGATATTACACCAATCCTCTTCTTCGGAAGATTTATGTTTCTGGGCCCAAGCCAAGCGCATTTTCATATTCTTTCCCGACAGGCAGGGTTTTTTCCTAGCTTTACAGCGTTTGAACTTCCCATGTTGAGCCTTCTCACTACTCGAACAGAAATTTTTTTCAGCACAATAAACACATAGCTCAAAAACGCCTTTTTGCGACTTTTCAAAGGAGCATGTATCAACCATTGGTCTTCTCACGCATTAAAAATGCGTTTTTCGACTACTCTTATTTAAATTTTTGTGCGTTTTTGCCTTTTTAAAAAACGATTTACAGTGTATCTCACCTTACTATTTGAGAGAAATTGTATTTTTATACATATTTCCAAATCAGATTCAGACTTTTTGTCAAAAATAAACATAAGTCGTGACGAATAAGAGACATCTAGTTTCTAAGATGGGGGTGGCCAATACTTTTGGCCAAAGCTGTATATAAATGTTGCAACAGAAAAGTATTTTCTAAAATAATTTGGTAACTATTTAGTATTAAAAAATTCAATAAACTTAGCTAATCGGTGTAAAATATTTATTTCTGGTTAAAGACGCATCCATAAACAAATACGTCGTAAATAAAACGAAGATATGCACCAGAAGCCATAAAAATAATTGACTGTCACAGAAATTAACAGAAAACTTAGTCAAGTCCAATGTTTACTAGCATTATACCCCGCATTTTTTTTAGATAATTTAATTCAATGGCCTCACATGTTGTGATAAATTCGAATTTATCACAACAATGTGTCTTTCTGTTTGTTAGAAACGCTAGGGGTCGTGATAAGACGGTTAGTAAATCACTCGTAGTTAAGACCACCCGCGTTCGATTCCGGCCCAACGCCTAAAAAGAACGTTATAAATCATAACTTTATTGTGGTTTGTTGTGGTGACATATTTTCCTTTGAATGATTTGTTGCAAACTCTTCATTTAACAATACTTAAAATTCTTAAGGTAGATGGTATTGCACGCGAAACAATTATAATCCTTGGATTAAGGTTGGTGTTTTGTCTACATTTGTACGAGCCAGGGATCGTCATTATTATAGTTTCAGGAAGTGAAGATGTTTGACGTTTCTGGTGTTTGTGAATACATTAAAATAGATAAGATTCCTTCAAAATATTTGAGACTATATATTAATTGGAAGTTTTTAAAGGAAATCGTTTTGGCCACGAATAGACAGATGAACATAAATGAACATAACCATGTTTGACTACTCATTCTGTGGGAAATGTCTTGCTAAAAATCATGATAAAAAGTCACCTTACAAATACAATTCAGTAAAAGTTGTTTTGTAATATTCCTCGGTTTTTGAATCTACCTATCAGACAGACTAACTGTTCCCGCGATACCAAGCTAATTTTAGCTCAAAGTGTTGCTTAGCTTTAGTTGTAGAAACGGTGAAAAATCCGTACTAATATATGATTACTACTCTAAATCTCTTCTTCTTCTTCTTCTTCTTCTTCTTTCTTATATGGTGTGTCATATAAGTAGGCATACTACCTGTTTTATCTCCATTAGGCCTCTTCCGATATGGACGTCCAGCATTCCTTTCACCTTTTCGGAGGTCTGCCCCTAGTTCTTCTACCGCAGGGTTTATTGAGTTTGGCTCTTTTTACCAGTCTGTTGTCGTCCATCCGATCTACGTGTTTATTCCATTGTTTTTCTTCTAGTTCTAGTCCATTTGAATATTTATTGGATCTTACTTAGTTCTTGTAGATCTTTATTGCGGATTCTGTCGTGGGTATTCCATGTATCACCTTCATTTCTGTGGTCCTCATCATTTGTGCTGTTTTACATGTGTCAGCTCTTGTTTTTACCGCATATGTGAGGATCCGTCTCACTGTTGTCTTGTATATTCTTATTTTACTTTCTACTGTGAGGTATTTATTTTTCCATACTACATCCGTCAAACAACCTGCTATTAGTGATGCTTTATCGACTGTTGTTTTATTTCCCTGTCTCCGTAGCTTGTTATCATTGTCCCCAAATATTTAAAATTATTAACCTGTTCAATAATACTTCCTTGGATCTCCAGCTTGCATCTTAATAATTCTTTTGAAGCTACTATAGATTTTGTCTTGTTTGTATTAATAATCATGTTTAGTTTTCTCGCTTCCAAATTGAAGGCATGAAAGATCTTCTGAAGGTTGTCCTCAGAATCGAAGATGGAGACTGCATCATCGACGCGACGTAGCAGATTATGTAGAAGTGCGTGTTGCCCCTTTTGTATCCTCTAGCTTATGGAAGATTCTCCACTAGTCTATCCATGACGAGGTTGAAGATAAAGGAACTAAGTGAATCGCCTTGTCTTATTCCGGCGTTTATTTTTACTTCCTGGCTCAGTAGATGTTCCACTTTTATATTTGTTCTACATTCTGTCTTAATGTCATGTATGATTTTTACTAGCTTCTGGTTTGTCTGCTTTTCCTGTAATAATTTTATATCTGTTAATTGCACTTTATCGAAGGCTTGAGTCATGTCGATGAAACACATATACGCAGGTTTGTTAAATTCTTTAGCTTTTTCCATTATCTGCTTCCCTATAAATATGGCATCTATGGTCGGTCGATTGTTGCGGAATCCCTGTTGTTCCTCTCTTATTTGAATATCCTTGCTCATTAGTGTTCAGTGTGATTTTTGTTAATACTTTTAAGGTAGTATTTATGAGCGTTTTTCCGCGGTAGTTTTCGGGTGACGTCTTTTGTCCTTTTTTGAATATTGGGATTGTTATGTTAGTTTTCCAAATATTCTAAATATCTACAACTTTTAAATATTTTTGCTTACAAAGAGTGTACAAAAAATTTCTAACAAAATAAATATTACATGTTTTGTTTAATAGGATGCCGGTTATATATATTTTTTTTTAAACTTGGGGTCCTTTTAGAGCAAAACAGCTTCTATGTGTCATTTTCAGTGTTCCGTATGGTACACTTATAAGATCACTTCGGTCTCTGTCAGTCTGTCTGCCACACCCGAGTTTCTCCGAAACTATTTGACATAGAAAGTAGAAATATGGCACTAATATAGGAATTGATGGCCTCATCAGAGTCGTGTAGTTTTAAAAGTTAAATTTTGACTTAAAGGGTTAGTTCGGGGGGGTGAAATCGGAAGTGAAAAAAACATTTTTACCGGGTCATCGAGTAGGGTGTCAAATGAAGGCTTGTGAAAACACGAGTTCAAAAATCGCTCTACCCTCTTTTTCTCGAAAATTACTGATCGGATTATTCTCCATAGGGTGTAAATTAAACGAAAGTTATCACGAGTGCATTACCTTTAATAATTTATCTGGTACATTAAAAAAAAAAACAAGGTCATCAGTTTTCAACAAAGATCGGAATCAAACTTTGTTGAAAACTCATTTGGGGTATGTTTTGTAAAAACATTGATCATTTTGTACCTCCGTAACAAAATTTTTTATTTCAAAAGCAATCAGCGTACGGGACACTAATTGCGCAAGTCCGACTTGCACTTGGCCAGTTATTAGGTAATTGATTTACACAAAATGAAAACTTGAGGTCGAACCAAAAGTTATCTATTGGTATTTAAACTACAAAATCAAAATTTCCTGCAACGAGGCCTTGTTGAAAATGGCCAGATTGGAACCAAAAATTTTGTTTTATTGCTGGGAAAAATATTTCTGATGTTTCAAAACCAGAATATCTACATCTAAAAAAGTAATCTTGCGAGCCAGTCTTACACATCAACCTGAAAGGAGTCGGAGATAATGTGTATCCAAGATTCTGATTTGTTTTGTTGCGTTGCTAGTTTGAAAGTTGCCAGGAACTTAAAAAGCGCTTTTCAGCTGCAGTCGCTTTATACACTTGCAACTGTCCTGAAAATATTCAAAAAATAAAGTATTTTCAAAGTACACAAAAAAAATAGAAGAATGTCCAAATTCACAAATTTGGTGGTTAGATACCCTCTTAAAATATTTCATTTTAATTTTAGTTTCGATAAAAATTAATTTCGTTTATTTTATTTTTAATTTTTCGCAGCATAATCAAAAAGATACACTTGCCCCTGCAAGTGTATCTTTTTGATTTAAAATAAACAGCCGTTAAAATCTTTCGCAAGTTATAAAATTTAAATATAATGCAAAAACAAACTTTAGGAAATTAGTTCGAAAATAAGGAAGTTCGGGCACGATTTTAAGTGAGGATGTATTATGCAAATATTTAAACTGTCATGTAACTATGTAGAATAGCAAAGATCCATACATCCGTTGTATAGCATAATTTTAATTGACTTGTCTACAGTATATGCACAATGTTTTTTTTTGTTTTAGGGATATTTGGAACTTTGGAGACGTGACTTAGACTGCCCCCTAACAGAGTATTTACATGATCTCTTTAGCAACCTTGAAGAAATTTATGAATTTAATAAGTAAGTAAAACTTTTTAATAACATTTAGAAATATTTTTAAAAATTTAGAACCCTTAGCTCGAATGAGATTTAAAAAGCAATAACCGTTTATTTAATCATATTTGAAAAATGCATTTTAATTTTGATTATTTAAGAAAATAATAAACATACCATGTAACTTTTGTAATGGTTCTTTATTTTTCTCAATACTCAATACAATTTTTGTATCAAAAACCCTACTTCGATAGTCGCAAACGACACAGTTAGAGCAGCTAAAACAAAACAATATATTTATATAAATGTCGCAGTATCTGGCGTAAGCGAGTTGCTTCGATAGTTTCTTACGTGGGACTCTACAGTGAGCGACGCGAGCGATAATACCTATATTTTTTTTAATTTCTCCATTTTATTGACCCTAGTCGACCTTGGTGACATAACTAGAGCCACAAGATCAAAGCAACACATCTTAATGAGTGCTTTTTGTTTCTGGATTTTGAGTCCCCTGAAGTGTGGGCCCACCTAAGATACAGCGGAAAAGGAAGGCGAGCGATACGACTAGGGCGCCGAAATAAGAACTATATTTAATTGTGTGTATGTGTGTGTCAATAAAGATCCCTTTTATCCCATTTCCATTGTTATTTTGTGCCTAGCCAGCACACTAATGTTATAGCCCAGAAAATATAGCTGTAGTTACAGAAAGACAAACAAAGCCGGGTAGCTACCGCCAATTCGTTAAAATATGCCTTGTCGACTTTCTTAGAGATGTCGTACAAGTAGAAGTTATATTATATGTAAGAATAATAGGGAAAAATATGCACGGCATCTTTGCGACGCCGACGACGCACATTTTAATATCCGGAGGTTGCCAGTCGGCTTCGTTTTGCTACGACGTTTTGTTCCACGTGTTTGTCTTTCTGTAGCGATAGCAACCTGGAGAACCGCTATAGTTTTTCTTTCTTTTTAGTTAATTTTATTTGGCAAATATATATTCAGTCATACGTTAAAAATTCATTTAAAATACCTTTCAGTTTGTAAACATAACGTCAATCATCACTCCTGATGGTGCTAAGATAGTTACGAAACGCGCATCGCGTGCAAAAATGATATTTAGGGTAGTGGTGGTAACTGTTGTGAAGGTTATAAAAACACTTCATATATATATATATATATATATATATATATATATATATATATATATATATATATATATATATATATAATATATAATATATATATATATATATATATATATATATATATATATATATATATATATATATATATATATATATATATATATATATATATATATATATATATATATATATATATATATATATATATATATATATATATATATAATGTCATTATTTTATGTTTTGTTTCTCCATAAAGAGAACTAACTTCGTGTGGTCCACTCCTACACTCCAATTAGAACTACAATTATAATTTTACGAGTTGAAATTTTTACTACCGTATATTATCAAGCAATAAGAGATATTATCATTACAAATGCATATACTATTATACATAATTTAAGTGAATGCTTAGCCTGTAACCATGAAAATAATGACATACAATGAGCATTACTGTTGTATTAGGCGAAATAAAAAAATATTAAACATGAATAACAACCAATTTTCATGTCGGTAGTTATGTATTAGTTACAAATTGGTTTTTCCCATGACTAGTATAGCGTAATATAGAAAAAAATTATAGCGTAAAGGTTTTTCGCAAATTTTGAAATATATTTTTAAATGTTAATTATTGGAAATATATTTTTAAACGGTTTCTTCTTCTTTTTTATAAGCCACTGCTTCTACACTGCAGTAGATAGGCCTCTTCAAGTTTCTTCGATATTGTCTCTATCCTGGTCAAGATGGAGCCATCTACCGACTCCTATCAACCTGATATCATCAGTTCATCTTTTCATTGATCTTTCGACACTTCGTCTGCTTTCCCAAGGGCTCTATTTAAGTAATTTTGTTGTCCTTCTCCCATCATTCGCCCTAGCCACATGCTTCGCCCATTGCCACTTTAATTTTGCCACTCTTTCACTGATATCTGTAATTCTCATTGTTCGTCTGATATCCTCGCTTTTAATGTTTTCTCGTAAACTAAGTAAAGTCATACGGATATGTCTATTTTTTAGAATTAATCCCAGTTTTTGATGTGCAGTCCAGCTGAGCTCAATTCGCCTTGATATTTCTGCTGTTTGATTGTCCTTATCCAATCTAATCTTATGTCCCACCCTACTCTCTCGATCTCTTTATGCCCGCCGCTAGCCACCTGAGCGCCCGCGTGCAATTTGTACAAAACATGCCGAGATCTCTGTATTTGCCGCCCCCCTGGATGTGCCGCCCGCGTACGACGGGCCTGGATCTCTTCCGTGCCGATTTTAAATTTTATGTTTTGTGGGCCAAGAAGTTTTGTTTTCTTGATGTTCGTCTCGAGTCCAACTTTCTGTAAAGCTTGTTTAAGTTGTTCTATCATGATTTTGAGTTCTTCTAAATCTTCGCTAATCAGTACTACATCATTTGCGAATCGCAAATGATATAAATATATGCCATCGATTTTAATTATCTTCTCTTCCCACTCAATATTTTTAAATACCTCCGCCAAGGTCAGGGTAAACAATTTTAGTAAAATTATGTCGCCCTGCCTAACACCTTTCTTGATCTTTATGGGTTCTGTTTTTCGATCTTCATCTAATTTAACCGTTAATGACACATTTTTATATATGAATTTTAGGAGTTCGGTATATCTTGAGTATATTTTGGCATAAATTAAAGACTGCATAATTGCCCAGTGTTCCAGGGAGTTGATTGATTGATTAGTTTTTCTCTCATTTTTTTTTTCTTAAAGATACCCTTAATCTAGTTCTAAAGAGTGTTTAGGTTGTTAAAAGGTAAAATCGCGACCAATAATATTTAGACTAGATGGCATGGAATGCTGTCGTAGTGCCCCTTATTTAATTTCTAGTGTTTTTTTTTGCCAAACTGCTTACTATTAGTAAAACATCCCCAAACAATAACGCTGCAACTTCCGTGCTAATAGTTGGTTAAGTGAAAAGCCCTTTCTTTAGTTCGACAGTTTACAAATATTATTCTGTTAGATCCAAAAATTTAGAATTCCGTTTTATCTGTTCAAAGAACTTTAATCGATTGGTCTATCGTCCAGTTTTTTGAGCTTGCTTGGGCCCTGGTGTTAATTGGATTTCCTAGCAACTATATATTTTCTTAGGCTTACAAACAGCAATGGCTTCTAACCGTGGTAATCGAAAGTGGTCCAACGCGAATTTCATTTTAAAAAGCGATAACTTAAACGCCGATTTCATCATTGTGATGAAGTTCGCGTTCTATTGTGGCTTTAGGCCAACCGGATCTTTTTCTGTTTTCATTTGTTCCTGTTACTTATTTTTTGTGAACAATGAAATGTACGTATCTTATGACCTTCCTCATGTAGAGAATAGATGGCACTTTGCTGATCGTCACGCAGCTACTTTTTCGGCGCCATTTTAAAAAGGTAGTTTCGGACTAAATAACTGCAGAACACTACAATAATAAGCACAATAAACTCATAAATCAGAATTCTTGTTTTTGCGTACAACTGCTAACATCTTATGTGAAGTATGAAGTTGTTTTGTTAAACTCATCCATTTTAAGCAACCTTTTTTAAAAAGTAAAAACGTGTGCTATCGAAAAGTGACAAAAATATAAATTTTAGGAAAAGCTAATAAAAATTTATTGTAATTACCAGCTAGCTGAGATAATCATTAAAGATTTTTTTGTAGATAATTTTTAAGTAGTGACTATTTGTCAATTGAAAATAGCCACTACTCCCAAACTTTTGGACGATAGTGTATATATATAACGAAACTTTTCTTGGAAAAAATATAGAATGTTCCAGGGTACATAAAAATCCTGTTTATGGCTCATTAAAATTAGGACATTTCCTTATTCTTATTTACCACCACCACATAATGCGCGTTTTCAATAACTGGAATGGTGGTATCTCCGTTGGAGGAAAACGCATATAGAACCTGCGCTATGCAGATGACATCTTGATTATAGTCGCAAATGAAAGTAAATTAGAAGTCATTATGCAAAGTCTGACAAGGATCAATAAAAGCTACGGATTGGAAGTAAACAACAACGAATGATAATCAACCTCAACACCTACTAAAGTGTATTTATTTGGAGTTGATAGTAGAATTCTCTCATTGTAGGTGCAAATACATGTTGAGGCGCGCCCAAAAAAAAGAGATTTCTTACGCATGTTACTGGATTTCACTACCTGTTTTGAATTATTTTTAAGGGTTCACCCTGTTTTATGCAGAAAACCTTTGCTATAAAATAGAGTCATAAAATGTAAATGAGGGTTCATTGGTACCATGGCCGTCCGAGCGTAACGTGCTTTTAGAGTTTAAGAAATAAAATTATAGAAATATAAGATTTATTACCAAAATTTTTTTTTGATCTGTAGATCTATGTATATATACAAATTCACAATTCACGATATATAAGTACTTTAATTACAATCAAAAACAATCATCATGTTCAAAATCTGGAGACTCGACTTCTCTTAAATTGATAATTAAGGGTTCTATTTCCACAGTTTCTTCGATGTATTCGTCAAGTTTCCACATTTTATTTTCTTCTTCTATGACATGTCGAATAGCATTTTTCGAATTATTCTCTTTGATTCTCTCTATTCCGGCGAGTAATAATTACTTTACGTCTTTAAGTTTGCAACGAAACCTTTTAATTGTGCCCAAATTAGCTCTATGGGATTCAATTCGCAATGTTATGGAGGTAATCTAAGCACCGTGATATTCCGTTCCTTTACCATTTCATCGACTGCGTATTTCTTGAACTATGCCTTATTTTCTTTCGCAAATTTGAGAAGTTTCGCTTTTAGCATACAATCTTTATGTTTGAGATTTTGATCCCTTATCCCTTGTTTTGAAAATATCAAAAGTAGCATCACTAAAACCACTGTAACTGGTAAACTAATCATCGAAATGTCATAAAATTTTCACACTTGTCGTTTGAAGATTCATACTTCCTAAAAATCATATGGATTTTTTGAAAAGGGAGACATTTATAGTAGTATACCTGGCGGGGTTCTGGGACTGAGGATGGCATGTATCCATCCAAATCAGTCTAATGGCCGAAGAAGTCCTGAAAGTTCCTGAAACTTCTGCAAGAAGTGCTGAAAACTTCCTGCAAAGTAGTCGTCAGTGACCAGAGGCTGTTGAAAAGGTGTCAAAAAGTCCTTGTTTGAGGCGTCAAAAAGACCTTACCGCGCAAGAATCCTGAAAAAATCTTGCCAAAAAAGCCTTACCGCCGAAGAAGCCCTGAAAAAGGTGACTCAGGTAAACAAAGGAAATTGTATCTAAAGACAGGTGTAGTACCCGTGACACACAGGTGTGTGTGTGCTTATAAGAAGTAGAAGAAGTCGTCGACAATGACGTCACACGACCAGAGGCTTTTTGGTTGCTGTTGATCAAAAAGGCCTTGTTAGTGTTTGTTTTTTTTACTAAGAGCAAAGCATAGTTTATTCAGATACAATTACCTGTGTTTTACCTATGAGTCATCTTTTTTCAGGACTTCTTCGGTTGTAAGGCCTTTTTGGCAAATTTTTTTCAGGATTCTTGCACGTTAAGGCCTTTTTGACACCTCAAACAAGGACTTTTGACACATTTTCAACAGCCTCTAGCCATTGACGACTACTTTTCAGGAAATTTTCAGCACTTCTTGCAGAAGTTTCAGGAATTTTCAGGACTTCTTCCGCTATTGGACTGATGTGGATGGATATATGCCATCCTCAGTCCCAGAACCCCGCCAGGTATGCTACTATCTATGTGTCAGATCAAAAACTTTTCAGCCTACGTGTTAGACATAGAATTATGTTATTAAAATATGATATGAGATATATATTTGTGTTATTAAAATCTAATATGAGATATGGATTTATGTTATTTAAATCCAATATGAGTGCGAAATTTATTATTATTATTATTACTTTCAGAAAAATTTTAGAAGACTTACGAAAAGCCGACATGGACCCCACCAAAACTGCGAATGTGTTTCTACAACACGATTCTGGTTTTAAAGTATACAACGAATACTGTGCATATTACCCTCGTACTATGGAAGTACTAAGTAATCTTCAAAAAGACCCCAAGATGGCACCTTTATTCAAAGAGAAACAGCAGTTATTGGGACACGCGTTACCCCTTGGGAGCTATTTATTGAAGCCTGTACAGCGGATATTGAAATACCATTTATTATTACAGGTAACTATACATCTCTTTTTTGTTATACGTATACATTTTATTTCAAAAATTCCCAGACTGATGTTTTGAAACAATTAAAAGTGTATCCAGGTAATATGTAATTATTTAAATTGTAACATAGTCCACTCTCTACTCCACACAGAAAATACATCTTTTGTAAAACCGCTGAAAAAACTTCCCAAAATCATTTGCAGAAATGCTGTTCATGCCCAATTTCACAATAAGTCAGCTGGAGCCAGATCTGACAAACAAAGCAGATAGGTAACGACAATGATGGATTTTCGGGCCGGAAAGTTGGTAAAACACAGTGAAATGTAGGATGGCTTACCGCTGCTATCGAATGTTTCGAAAGGCACTCCATAATCTCTAGATAGAACGTTCCAGTAACTCCGATGCTTGAGAGAACAGTAAGGATTTCGGGCGGATCATGCCTTAAGAGTCAAACGGAACGATTAGCTTTATCTCCACCTTTAATTTCGGAACTAACGATAATCGACTATCTTTGAATCATGGAAACCTTCCAGATACTTTTACGGTTCATAGCAGATTCTCTATCTTTCAACATTTGCTACGTTTCAGTTGCATTTTTACCGAGTAAAAAATTAAAAACGAATTACAAGCTATTCCATTTTCCGACTAGCCACAACAGGTATAAAAATGATTAACAATAAAGACATGTTGATAGACACGAAGATAAACTTTAAGAGAATGAGTGAAATAAGTATTTTTGTATAAATGATTTTATTATCTAACTTAAACCAAATACCTACAACGAATTCATACAATATTTGACACAAACAGCCTTATTGGATCAAAACTCTTATTTAGATAGTCTCAATATTTAAGCTGTATTTTATTAATCAAAATGTCAGTCAATATATCAGTCGTTAACTGTTAACTTCTACTGGAACTTGCTTAATTAATAAAATAATATTTTTTAGTTGTTTGCGTTTTATAGCAGTTTTTTTCAAAAACACCAACAAAACACACAATTATTTTCATCGCTATTTTCACTGTTAAATCCGACTTCAGCATTTAATTAACAAACAGTTTCGTTTATCCATCCATTCCTTCTCATTTACGGAAAGTACTTGCCCAAAAACACTACTAATGGCGAATGAAAATATTTTTTCGGCAATTGTGTAAAAATTGTGACTTTGAATAAATGAAATCACTCATATTGAATCCAATATAAATGTTTAAAAATCTTATTGTTATCTGATGATATTTGCTTCAATTTATTAATTTCATCATAAAGCCGATCTTTGTCTATATTTTTAACCCAAGTAATTCAACAGCTTTTAAGCTTTTCAGGTGAAATTTCGAGAATATTTTAGAAACTAAGTTCATAGTTTTTGATTAACTATTATAAAAAAATAAAATGTATAATACTTTTATACGCCTCATTAGCTTCGCTTAGATAGATCTTGTTCAGAAATCTTTTAAGATTTAATATTTTTCATTACATTGGAGCCATAAAGCTGATAATACAATCAACTAATTTTGCGCTCTTGTAAAATTCGCTCTATTAAATTTGGATTTAGAGGATTTAAAACAATAAAGTGAACCGTGAACTCTTTGAGATACTAGGGAATCTAAATATAGATTAGATAGACATTTAATTAATGCCGTAATCGATACTGAAATAACGATGGTGATGGCTAGTTACGTGATAAATCAAAGCAACTTTTATACTTTACGTTCTTTAGAAGCATTTTTCTGTTGCATAAATGCTGTAATTAAAGAAATGACATACAGGTTTCTTGCTGTTTCCTTGTGAATTTTACTATTGAAATGAGTTAGTAAAGATTTTTCACCATCTCATTTCACTGTTAAATTTACATTACAAATTTGGCATTGTGTGTGTTTTCCGAGTATTTTTTTTTTATCCATTTTCATTAGCTAGCCATGATTTTTTGATATTAGATTCATGTGTATATGACGTGATTTATTTATCGTATCACGCATTTCATTATCTTTCTCTGATCTTCTCATTCTCCTTCTATCCCGTACATACAATATAGCACAGGTACGCGCTCTCCAATACCCACACTTGGTTGCTAGTTAATTGAGCGTCCTTGACCAATCCCATGCATTTCACTCGAAAATCGATCGAAATCACTCGAAGATATATGATTTTAACCATAGAGATATTAGAATAGAAGAGGTAAGTTCTTGCGAAAAGCTTGATGCTTATAGAAAGAGAAAGAAATAATATGAGAGTAATTCTGTCTCTCACTCGGCGCCGGAATTCAGCGCTCAAGCACAGAGTAAGTTTTTAAGGACTATACGCTTTCGCTTACAGCAGGCTATATACTTTCTCTTCTCTATTCTAATATCTCTTTGATTTTAACTTCGTAGACTTAATCTCGTGAATCGGTAGATAGCGTGCCTAATACGTGCTGCATAAATTCAGTCCGGATTTCAAAAACGAAAAGAAATATTCCCTTGTTAATCACCAGGCTAAAACTGGTCATAGTTTTTCTACAATCCTATAATTCTATAATAATATCTCATAACATATCAAAAAGCCAGTTCAGAAAGTAAAAACATAAATCATTTAAATCTTAAATTAATAAAATGATAATTGGATTAACCCCAAATCACTTACTACCGTACTTTCATCTAAGTTTTTTAGTAAATTCAATAAATAAACTGTCATTTACAGTATATTAGATATAGGGTCTTTTCACATTAATAGATCAGCCGGTTCACTGTTTGGTTCCAAATATTTTTGTGTTTGTTAATTAACACATTTTTATGGTCTGTCCTACTATCATTATCATGTTAAATAATTATATTGGGAATTTGGAATCTCTGGCACACTCAGTATATATCACCACTACACCAAACACTTTATTTTTGCACCATGTTAGCTTCATCGGGAGCGATGATTGACTATTTCTGAATTAGTCAATCATCGCTCCTAATAAAGCTAACATGGTTAGCGAAACACGCGTCGAGTGCAAAAATAAAATGTTGTATGTGTAGTATTAATATATACTGACAAATATTAAATAATGTGTTTCCATGACCCCCTGTTAGGGTGTAAAGTAACAATTTCTATCACGCGTACTTAAAAAAACAGCAGCGCATAAAGTAAAGCAATAGCACAGAAAATATAGCTGTCGCTACAGAGAACCAAATAGGTGGAACAAAATGTCCCCGCAAAACGAAGCCTGGCTTGTTCCACGTGTTTGTCTTTCTATAGCTATATTTTCTATGGCAGTAATTTGTCAAAATTCAATTTTATGCACGGCAGCCGTAGAAAACACGATGTACGTGACTATTCCGTAAAATGTATTTTTTCACTCGTGGGAATACCACGACCAAACAACTGTTTTTATCATTTTAACAATAATTTTTATTTCCATAAATTGTCTTGTCAGAAAAATATTTGGGGAACATTAACGAAGATTTTCTTTCCCCAAGAAAATATCCTTAAGGAATTTTATAATTTTTGTGTATATAACTATACTTTTAAGGAATTACATTCCATTACGAAGTTATAGCATTAAATATGATCTGGCGTCGGATTGGGACTGCTACCTGTTTTCAGACACTATCTGCAATATTACTCAGTCAATTTTTCATATATTTCTTTAAAATCTTAACAGTTACTTTTCCTACAAAATGTCGAGAGATTTTTTAAATTTTTCTAATAGACTTTTTTTATAAATAATTAAACATTCTTTTTTGGTCAAAAATTGCATACTAAGGTTTGAAACACCGTAATTTTTTTATTTTAAAGAAAAACCCTTCGACAATTTTTAACCACATTGGATTATTTTTTATGAAGTTATTCTGCAAACAAGATGGCGTTATAGTGGTCCATTTAGCCTGATAAAAAATAATGTTACCATTTAAAAAATATTTAAAAAAATTTTTTCTTATAATTTAAAATAATGTAATAATTTGAAAATATATAATCGCCATCTTTTTGGTATTATTCGCCTTTAAAACCAACACCTTTAAAATATATTTTTTTAAATACATACTTTTTACAGCGCCCAGGTATATGTAACCTCTTAATTAAAATAAATAATTAAATAACTGTTTGAATCTTCGACTTAATAAAATATTTTATTTATTGATAACTATATTTTCTAGACAGTGGAGACAACCGCATTTCCTGCTTAAAATCCTATCAGTTAAAAACCTCAAACATGTGTCTTCCTTAAAACAATTTTCTCAGGTTATCAGTTACATCAACATGAACCACAATGTCAGATATTTAACACTTGAAATTTTACACCTTAGGCATACCATTATTTATATTTATCTTTAAGTATTTCAAATAACACAGATGTAAACTGAACTTCAGTTTGGATGAGCATTTCTTTTAATAAAATATAATTAAAAAATATGTTATAACATATATATATTAATATTATTGTAATATTTTAGGATTCCCGTTGCTTCTTAAAATTTTTAAATTAAGTCTTTTTTATATTACTCCCAATCAATGTATAAACGCTGGAATGTAAAAAAAATGCAAGATTAGACAACCAGCCATACCTGACATATCAGACTAGATATGTATTACGTACAGCTATGTGCGTTTGCAATTAAGGAAAAACGTCATTTCCAACACTGTAAACCAAAGAGTGCGGGGGAGATGTTTATACTAACGAGAATTTGGCGGGAATAACAGTACCAATCAAAACAGTTAATGGAAGCTGTCGAGATTAAATTACTGTTAATCCAGCCAAATATTCGTTGCTATAGACATCTTCCCCGCGCTCTTTTGGGTACAGTGTTGTAAAATGACGTTTTCCTTAATTTCAAACGCCCTTAGGGAAGGAATCGAAACCACCGTTATTGAGGCATGTCTACCAATTGGTTTGCTTTTTTTTGAGCACGATAACTATTTTTATCCAAATTAGTTTATGATCCTTTTTTAAGAAACAAGAACCATTTTATGTACGAAAATGATGAACAAATCATCTCATTTTTCAGTATAATACGAATTTTTCTGTCATACATTAATGACATCATAGACCAAACGATAAACCAACTAAAAAGGTTCTTATTCAAGATTATGAAATTTTATTTCAGAGAATGTCAAAACAGTGCGAGCCACCACACAAACCCGCTGTAGATTTGGCACTCACTACCATGACATCCGTGGCTTCAGATATTAACAACATGAAGAGGAAACATGAAGATGCCGTCAGAGTACAGGTAAAAATGCTTATAAAACACATTTTTTATTAAAATCAAATATGAAGATTTATTTGTAACATTAGTTTTAAGTTATTGCCAACTATATTGTTACAAGGCTTAATATAACTACCAATATTTCAAAAAAAAGTTGGAACCAAAATCTGTTTTTGACTTAAAATAAAATGTGTTCTCTTTCAAATTTTTATACTTTATTTCCTTTTTATCCCTTTCATAATAAAAACAATTTTGCTAGTCTTCTCTACACAGCGCCAGTCTTATTTCTCTTAGTGTGGCAATCAATTTATTCAGTATTAAAGTTTTGTTGTTTTAGTGAATTAGTTAACTACAGTTTAGTGTGTTTTATGTTTTTACTTTCCAATAAGATTTAGATTGGCTATTAAAATGTATCGAAAAATATCTGTTGCTAGCTCGCCTTGTAAATTTTATAATTTCACAAAAGAATGTTCTTTAACTAGCCTAAACCAGAGGAATAGACAATTTTTACAGAATTTGAAAGAAATATCTTCAGTCTATATTCAACCTCAGCTCGGTATTTCCTCCTTTTTGGCACGTCTCGCCGCGGTGCTTCTTATTCACTAGTCGGATCGTCGGCTTATTTTACCCCTCCCTTCTAAAATTGTATAGGAGTGTTTCTGTGATATGAGCCATGCGTTTTATTTTTCTTATCTGGCCCTACAATGTGGTATAGCTACTACAAGAACTTTTTATAAATGTTAGCGTAATCTTCAAACATGCATAAGCGCATTAAGTTTTAACTAGATCTCCATAGTCACCAAAATTCCTCAAGTCAAATTAGCCTTAACACTATAATGCTTTTAAATTTATTTAAATATTTAAAAAAAAACCTAATGCAGCATTATTTTACTTTTAATTTTATTCAACTGTTGAAGTATATTAGGCGGAAAAAAACACCAAAAAGGTATCTTAAAATATTTGTGTGAAATACAGCGCAAAAGACAAGAGGACAAATTTACTCTTTGTTAATCACATTGCTAAAGAAAGAACCTGGATTAATTAATGAATAAAGGTAAACTAATTTCTGCAAAAAATATTTTTACAGGAAATTCAGTCTCAACTTTATGGTTGGACTGGGGCTGATCTTACAACATTGGGAGAACTGATAGCAGAAGGCACATTTCGTGTTCAGGGCGCCAGGGGACGAAGGCATGTTTTCCTGTTCGAAAAGGTGTTGTTGTTAGCCAAAAGTAAGACTGACGGGGCATTGGCTTACAAAATGCATATTGAAGTAAGTAACATTATAGATATACATATATATATATATATATATATATATATATATATATATATATATATATATACATATATATATATATATATATATATATATATATATATATATACATATATATATATATATATATATATATATATATATATATATATATATATACATATATATATACATATATATATATATATATATATATATATATATATATATATATATATATATATATATATATATATATATATATATATATATATATATATAGTCGACACTGTTTATAGTGAAACTCTATATAGTCAAAAACTCTTTATGGTGCAATTTTTTCAAGACCTAGAATATCTTACATACATAGCAATATATACGGATTTTTTCTTTATATAGTGAAAAACTCTCTATAGTGAAATTTCGGTCAACATTTTGGTCTTTAACTATATAGAGTGTCGACTGTATATATATTCACAACTTCAGGTAGCAGTATTCTTTATATTAATAGAAATGAGGCCTTTTAACCGTTAAGGCTATAGCAAACCAAAATACTTTCAGGTAAATCGGAAACTAATATATTTTTAGTCCTTTGCACACCAATTAAGTGGTAGGGCCTGCTAAGTATACAAAATGACATTTTTAAGAGCATATTTAGCATTACATCACGTTGGTTAACTTTGTACTTTTATTACCGGCAAAATGTATAATTCACGCATTCTATAGAATACCTAGGCATTCTATAGAATGCCGGGCTCGCTTAGGCAATGCATGCAATATTTTCTTTTTCTTTAACTATTGTATACTTTACCTGGGTAATCTATAGAATGCCTAGGAATTCTATACAATTCCGATAAGAGATTAGGTAAAGCATAAAACGAAAGACAAATTACCATAATCATTGTTTTTAAAAATATTAATTAAATTGTTACTTTAATTAAATTGATTTTGGCAATCTTTGAAAAATCAAACGTTGGTTTTATTTGTAACAGAAATATCTACTTTTTTAGTTTTAAAAAAGAATAATGATATTATTACTTCTGAATCAACTTAATCAATCAACTTCAGTATTTATTTATTCTTACATGATGAACTGTTGTGACATTTGGAAGTACACGTAATCTTCTTCTTAAAACATAAGAACTTGTTAGTTAGTCCAAATGGACTTGATTGATACCACGTCGCCATACGTCCGGGCGCAATGCAGTGTTACGCATTTGAAACCAAATGGTCATAACGTGTTGACTCTGCCCCCACCGCGCTTCCTCGCTATAGTTAATGTTTATTGTTTTCAATATCTATTATACATATTGCCGGCTGTACGTTAGGTATTCTATAGGAGGCCTAGGCAAAGTATAACATAAAGGATATTTTATACTTTCCTGAACGTTTTAGGCATTCTATAGAATATACGGACTATGAACGTGGGATGTACTATTCTCCATCCGCGTTTTGATTGAAAGATGTAGGCATGTTGACTCTGATGTTTATTTATGCTTCGTAGGTTTCCAAAAAGCCTTTGTTATGGTAAATCATGATGGAAATGCTACAATCGTGTAACATTGATGACTTACAAATAATATCAAATGTATACTGGAATCGGACTGCCAAAATAAAAGTTGAGAATCGCATGTCCAAGGAAATAAAAATAAAGAAAGGCGTACGTCAGTGTTGTATTTTGTCTCCCCTGTTATTTAATGTCTATTCGGAGGAAATCTTAAATAAAGCGCTTTCTGATAAAAAAGATGGAATTACAATTAATGGTGTGTGTGTGTTAATAAGCTCGGCTACGCTGATGATACTGTCATTCTAGCGGACAGTGAAGAAGGTCTAAAAAGACTGAATGGAATTGTTTGATGCATGTAAGGAATATGGATTGAAACTGAATTCGAACAAAATAAAAACAATAGTGGTCAGTAAGAATCCTAATACAAACATAAATATTAAAGTACATCAACAAAAATTTGAAAGGGCAACAAAAATAACATACTTAGGAAGCGTAATTAGTAAAGATTGGGACCATTCTATTGAAATACGCTCAAGAATTGAAAAAGCACGAAGCTCCTTTAATAACATGTGCAGCATACTCTGTAACTGCCAACTAAACTTAAAAAACAAGAATGAGAGTGCTAAGATGTTACATCTTCTCGGTCACGTTATACGGTATAGAAGCTGTAACAATCACAGAGGCAACACAATAAACAATGGAGTCATTCGAGATGTGGTGCTATCGCCGAATCCTGCGTGTTCCGTGGAGAGGGCATACCACAAACGCGGAAATAAATGATCGGTTGGGAAAAGAACAAGAGTTGATTCCAGCTGTTAAGGAAAGAAAAATCACTTACTTTGGCCATATTATGAGAAGCCCGAAGTATGAGCTTCTGCACCTTATAATTGAAAGAAAAATAATCGGTAGGCGAGGACTAGGAAGGCGCCGCAACTCCTGGTTGAAAAACTTACGACAGTGGACAAACATGACATCTACTGAACTGTTTAGAGCGGCAATGGATAAAATCAGATGGGCAAATGTGATCGCTAACGTCCTTAGAAGATAAGGCACACTAAGATAGAATACCGGATTACATACTTTGCCCGTAACATATATAATAAAAATGATATCGGGCTACACAAATATAAAAGATTTCCGTTATTTTGTTATGCAAAGGTCCGCCCGATTTTTTTATCTATATATATATATATATATATATATATATATATATATATATATATATATATATATATATATATATATATTATAATTAAGCAAGAAGAGCACACACATGCAAAGACAAAAATTAAAATTTAATGCGTTTTTGAAAATTTAACAATAATTATTATGACTATAGACAAGATAGTAAGGCTATTGTGACTTCTAAAATACAGTCTGTCGAGTAAGAACGTCTCCGCGATAATTCATTTTTGGTAGAGGCGATTCTAGCGATTCAACAAAAAATCGGTAGAGGGAACCTTTGTCTTTTTCATTTTAGTAAAATATCAGTCCATTCCGAACTTTCTTCGAAATTACGTAAAATCGGTTCGAGGCAGTCTTTCTTTGTTCCCATCCAAACGGGCCTAAAATTATACATTCCGCGGTCGCTAAATATAATAAAAAGTCCGTATGGTTTATAAAGAAGTAGGTAAATTATTTTAACGAGACGAAAAATGTCGACGACTTGCCAAAACGTGGCTCGGTAGGCAAAGTTATTCCGAAAATCGAAAAAACGAATCGTATCTTTGTTTTCACGGGACCCGAAATTGACGCTGCGTCAAGTGGCAGCAAAATTAAGAAAATCGGGTTTGAATGTGTTCCATGAGACCATTCGACAACATCTTCATGCTCATGATGTCAAATTCCGAAACACGTTGAAGAAACCTTGCTGCGTGAAAATCGCGTCGTGAAGCAGCTCGCTTGGGACCACGATAAGATACTAGAGTGGCCCTCAAAATCGCCGAACGCTAACCCTATTGAAAACGTTTGGTCCCTTGTAAAGAGATAGCTCAGAGGAAAGACCCTGCAGGCTTTGACTCAGTTGCCTCGCGAGATTCGAAAAATTTACAGATTATGCAGAAAATCACCGACAGCATGACTCAAAGATGCCAAACGATTATTGATGTAGGAGCTTACTAAGCTAATTGAGCCGTTCTCAGCACACCAAAGAAAACATTGATGGCAAACAATGCTCTCTAAACACATTTTTTCGAGAATACACGTTCTTACTTGACAGACTGTAAGTCGTTAGTGCATCGAAAACATTATTGTACCGTTATAAAATAGATTACAGCCTATGGAAAGCAATATTTGTTTTTTTTTTTAGTTTAAGGACTCATATTAAAATTATCGTTTAAAGCATAATCACGGACGTTTTAGAAAAAATACCCTAGATCATTAGGAAGATTAGAAAAAAAGTTATTCCTTAAGCTACTTCCTTACAAGTAACTTAATATTTAACTCTCTATACTATTTCTTTTACAGTCTAGAGATGTATTAATAAAACTGACTGGTTCAAATAGTGCGGTTCCATTTAAATTTCTCTTCAGAAACCCGTATCGCCTTAGTAAAAAATGTGATGTTGCCTAAAAAAGTTTACTGATTGGTTATATGTTAGCTTTGTGAAAAGACGTAAACTCGAAGCCGCAACTGTTCATATTCCTTGAGAACCATCTGTCTTCATTCAGTTCAAGTATTTTTATGTATATCTAGAAAGCTGAAAGTTATCGTTTTTTTTTTTAATTTAAAACAAGTTAAGAAATAATTTTAAAAATATTTTAAAGCGTTTCTTGGATTTTCTTTAATACGAGTACATATATCTTCAAGTCAATTATCACTATGACTAATCAAAATTACAATTATTTTTTTAGTGCTCAAACCTAATGTTAGTGGAGCAAGTCCGCGGAGAGCCTCTTTCATTCCAAGTTTTGCCCTTTGACAATCCCCGACTCCAGTGTACTTTACGAGCGAGATCTCCCCACCACAAGAGAGAGTGGACACTACAAATTAAAAGAGTAATTTTGGAGAACTACAGCGCTGTGATACCCAATCATGCCAGACAGCTGGTTATGCAACTGGGGCAAGATGTTACTGAGACTGGTAAGATAACAGGTTTTCGGTTTATTCTCTTATTATTTAATAGGTGTTTCGGTTAATAATGTCGATTTTGCTAAGAGATGGCGTTACTAATACACTTGTTGGCATAAACTAGTGATGTCTGGCGTTTTGAAAGGTAAACATACGCCATCAAAAGCCAGTTCCTTATAAATTGTCATTGTGCGAAAAATATAGTTCTTCATAGCTTTGAATATGTCGTGTTTCGTACCAGGAAAAAACATTTTGCGGGGAAGTTTATAACCTTCTTTCGTTTGAAGAAAACGGCTGCTGAAAGTTATCGATTGTTGGTTAAAGCTGATAGTGAACATGCTCCAACCCAAAAAACTTGGTTAGACCCAGGCCAGCCTTTAACATCACAACCAGTGCCTAATATATAGAGAAAGAAAGCTTTGCTATGTATTTGGTGGAATATTAGAGGAGCTGTATATTACGAACTGCTGAAACCTGGTGAAACGATTTCTGGCGATCGATACCGACAGCAATTGATAAAGTTGAACCGAGGATTGAAGATAAAACGACCAGAATACGTCGAAAGACACGATCAAGTCATTTTTCAACATGACAATGCTCGGCCCCATATTGCAAAATGTTAAAAACTATTTGGAAAACGTCATATGGGACGTTCTATCCCACCCGCCGTATTCACCGGACTTAGCCCCTTCAGACTACCACTTATTTCGATCGATGCAGCACAGACTTTCAGAACCACACTTACATTCTTACGAAGAAGTGAAAATTTGGCTTGATGAATGGTTGGCCTCAAAAGATGAAAAGTTCTTCTGGTGCGGAATCCATTCTTTGACAGAAAGATGGGAAAAAGTCATAGCTAATGATGGCCAATACTTTGATTATTAAGGTAATTCCATTTTGTGATGGAAATGCTTAAATGTTGCGAAAAAATCGACAATATTAACCGAAATACCTATTAAGATTAATAGAAAGATACATAAATGAAGTCTTGCTGTTAATAAGAAAATTCATAAAAGTATCTCCGATATTTAGATAAAACCAAATACTAATCTCAAACGTAAACAAATTGCCAAGCCGGAATTAATCGCTTTCTACGTATGATTTAGATAACTAGGGATTGCATTCCCTTTACGCCCCGTGCTAAGAGAAAGCATTGTATTTGTAAAAAATCACCCTCCAGAAGTCTGAATTTTCTTTCTTGTTTTTGGTTGTGATAATGCACAAATTTTAAATATTTTAAAATAAAATTTATGATGAGTGGGTGGGGGGGGTGGGTAGAGGGGTGGCTTCGTATATATCGTATTATACGTTCTTTTCGGGCTTCCTTGAATCTTCGAACGTGTAATTATGCTATTTTTTCGTTACTTTTTACTCAATTTTTTTAAATTAATATCTTACCAGTTATACCGGCTGGTAATACTTGGATTAAGATATTAAATTTAGTTTGTTTTTTTTTTTGAAATGCATGTTAAGTCTGAAAAAATTGGAGGCCGTTATCTCGAACAGTTAGTACGTTTTCCATGAACGCATCAGAAACTAAAAAACTTTTCACCTAATAGGATGACGAGCTGACATAAATTATTCTCAAAAATTAATTGCAAATTACGTTTTTCAAATTTGGGACTAGAAGTATGAAGTAGTTTGTTGTATACCCATATTTTATTTAGCATAATGGAAAATAAACAATGTACTGTTGAAGAATACAGGCAATCAAAATTATACAAAACTGAAGTTTTCCCTTCGCGGCTGTATGGACTACCAAAAATCCACAAACACGACGTGCCGTTAAGACGTCAGTGCAATTGGCTCACCTACATATGATATCGCAAAATATTTGACAACACTATTGCAACCTTTCATCGACCAATCGGACACCTACGTAAAGAATCGACACATTTTTTGAAAAAAATCGCAGACATCACACTAAAGCCATTGCCATACTGGCAAGCTTTGACGTCGTTTCACTTTCCACGATGCTAACTGTCGGCGAGACTACAGCACATTGGCCATCACTTTCCGGAGGATATTAAGACATTGTTAAGGCACTGCTTAAGCAATACTTATTTCCAGTGGAACCAGAACTTCTACGAGCAAACCGATGGAGTGGCAATGGGAAGCCCACTAACTTCAGTTGTAGCGAATTTCTTTATCGAAAAATTTGGCCAACATGCACTTGAAACAGCTAGCAAGCGGCCATCTCACTGTTTCCGATATGTTGATGATACATTTGTTATATGGAGCCATGAGGAACAAGATCTGGACGACTTCTTGAGATACCCAATTAACCATGGAGAAGGAAAAAGTCAAACAAATTGCTTTTCTAGACATGCTAATTGAAAGAGAAGACAACGGAAAATTGGGTCACAGAGTGAATCGTAAACCAACACACACTGACAAATATTTAAACAAGGATTCGAATAATCACTCGAAACAAAAAAGAGGAATAATAAAAATTTTGGCATACCGAACAATGCGAATATGCCAACCAAAACATCTGCCAAATGAATTACAACATCTAAGAACAGCCTTATAGAACAACGGTTACTCTCGGCAAAAAATAGAAAGAGCCACTCGTAACAATAAAACTACAAAAACTGACAACAAAGACAAACAACCCACTGGATGCCAAAGAGTTGTCTTGCCTTTTGTGAAAAATGTAACGGACCGCATTGGAAAATTGCTACGTCAGCACGATACTAATCCCACATACAAGCCAACACGGACAATAAAACAAAGTCTAAGATCGGTCAAAGATCAGAGAGATCCACTTTCCGCTGCAGGCGTATATCGAATTCCATGCGTCTGTGGTTCAGTCTATGTTGGTACAACGAAATGTAGAATTAATACACGGCTAACTGAACACAAAAGGAGTTGCCGACTAGGACATACAGACAAATTTGCCGTAGCCGAGCATACGTTGACCCAGGAAGACCACAAAATACTGTTCGATCAGACTCAAGTTCTTGCCAACGTATTGAGCTACTACCCGAAGTTATACAGAGAGGCTATTGCAATCCACAAACACAAACGGAATTTCAATAAAAAAGGGGAAGGGCTTAATCTCAGCACAACTTGGACGCCCGCATTACGACAAACAAAAACGTTAAAAAACAGGGAAATGTCGCTGACGCCTGATTGGCCGAGAGTCCAAATGCCCACGTCTACTCCGGAACACACAAAACCTTGAACACAGTTGACAGTGGACAACCAAAAAGAAACCTTAGACCACTTTGAAAATGTTGTGTCAACAAAACGTCAGGAAGTTAATGCCTAGAGAACTCGGCCTCAACTCCTGAAAGAAATCCACATTAAACAATGTACTGTTATTATACTATTCACCAAAATGCTTTTTATGTCTTCTGTAAAATTTTATTGATTTATATATTTTTATCTATTTTGCCTTAGCAGATGCAATATAAATATTTACAATGTGCAAAAAATATGTTACCAATGAACCATTGTTCCCCCTTTTTGTAGATGATACATCTGAGAGATGGTCTCCACTTAAGCACAGTGCCACCACTCCTCACTATCTAGAAAGGCGGTCAAGAGTCAGAAGAACACGGGATCTTTCTAAAGATAGGAGGGCAGCATCACAGGACAGGACATTTCCATCATTGGGTAGTTGGAGAAGAAAGTCTGAACCAAGTATGGTAAGGATTCATAAAGCCCATTACCTAACCGTACCACTAACTTGCCCATAATTTTTTAACGATAAATTGCTTCTGAATCGATTCAATTTTTTTACTGCTCAGATAGCCCAGTTTTTGTTATGGTTGATGAATTTTAATTCACAATTGCAAACCAGTACAGTAAATTGTTAACCTTGATATTAGTCACCTTACTATTGGTAAATATTCAGTAATGCCAGTGCTTCTATAAGTAATAATAATATAAACCTTATATTATTGAAATGGTCAAATTCTTATTTCGGTGGATACGGTTAAATATTTGGGATAATATTAGATCCCAAACTAGGCTCTCATTTTCATTTCATTTATATTATTAATAAATCATTAAAATTCTTAGGCTTTTTTTTTAGAATGGGTACAATTTTTTCAAATATACATTGAAATATCCTTAAAATATTAGTCCCTTGTCAGATCACTCTTCTTCTGTTTAGATCCAAGTTTATGTGTCACATAAGTCCACTTTGGGAATTTTTCACAATACATTTTTGAAATTGGTTTTATTCAGACTTAACATGGTCAGACTATGCCAGAACTACTCTGCAACAGTCATAAGATAGATCTATCATGAGTATAGCTTTCATCAAGAAGATTGATTCAGTGCAAATCTGCTAATATTACATTACCAATTAATTGTAACATTCTTTCGGCTTAAATTAACATTTTTGTTCCACTGAGTAATACTAGAAGCTACAATATCTTTGCACAATCTATTCATAGGTCTAACTATGAAGTACACTCTCACATTGCAAAACATCTTTATCTGGCTAATAGAGCAGACTAATTTTTTTAATAAACTCACGAACTGTATTAATAAGAAAGTCTACAAGACCCCAAAAGAGTTACACAGCTTAAAAAACTTTTTTGAAAGAGTTTAACGACTGTGAAGCAGTTTCCTGTCTTGGTTTTTAGATTCCTCAACAATATGACAGCAAAGTTGTTCCGAAAAAGATCTCAAAACTAAAGAAAACCAAAGAAAATGGTAGCTCAACTTTCTATACTGACCTTTCCGACTCAGAAAATTGTGATTTAGCTGCTGAATCGGTTGAAAGTTTGGCCAGAACTGAAGAAAAAGATGAAAGTCGCGAGGAAATTAGCCCGAAAACTATTGAGAACAATTTGGAGAAGATTGTATCAGAATTATTGATGCAGAATCAAGATTTCCATAAGGTAAGGAGATGAAACGTAAAAGAACGGATACACATGGATATCTAAAAAAATCTCAAAGATTTTAAGAGTTAATAAGTTTCATTTTACTTAAGAACGTAATCTTTAAACGCGTTGAAAATTTTTTTCCGATTTTTCTTGCTACTTAGTTAAATGGAAACGTTAGTTTTATATCATATTTCCTCAATACATGCACGGATTCACTGGTACAAGTTTAAATGCTCGTTTAAATTTTTATGCCAAAAATGCCAATTTTAGAATGTTGCGTTAATCCTATTGTGCGAAAATAGATGTGTCACTATATAATTAAATGCATATGTGAGGCACAATAAGTTGTTTAAATCAGTAGTTAGTTATTTAGAAAAAAAAGACCCACATCACAGTTTTTCGACATTGTTTTTCTGGCGAAGGGGCATTAATACTTTAATACTGGAAAGGACAGACTGATAAGGATAGTTTTAATAAAAATAAAGTCTGGCACTGACACGCCTGCTCCTAAAATATCCATATTTAGCTTTTAACCACAAAAATAACTGTTACTTCTCCGAGAAATTATTATTTGTAGTTAAAGCTGTAGAATTCTAAACAGCTGTTTTTCAAGAATATAGAGATTAAAATAATGAATCAAATAAAAACAGTTTTAGAAAATACGCACCTGCACCACAGTAAACATAAAACACAATAATGACACTCCAACTGGGCATCTTTGTTCTCAAAGGGTTCAAGTTTGTAATGATCACACGTCCTGTCGCCATATTGCTGGTATGATGCCCGCGAGTTTTTGAAATATTCAAATTCCTTTTTTCAAAAAAAAAATGCTATTCTGCTTATATTTCAGCGAATCCCAGTAATCTGGAGAGATTGAAAATAATTATAATTATCATTTTAAGATGAGATCGTCTTTATTCTGAACTGAAAAATGCTTTTTGCTCCATTTTATCATTAGTTAAATCTAATATAATAATTTTCATACAACTAATGACTTTTCGTGCCTGCTTGATTTCTTTAAACTCATTCGTGCTGGAGAATCATTATTTATTATTGAATTTTGAAAGTTTGGTTAGCGAATTTTAGCAGATAATATAACTTAACTTTAGCAAACATTCTGCCATGAATTTTTTAAAAAAAAGTACAAGTGTGTGTACACCAATTCTTAACAATAATAAAATATCAACTGTTTTACAAATAAAATGTATTTTTGATATAAAAACACAATTATCATAATCTTTATATAATATATTGTATAATAGAAATAAAGAATCTTTGGGAAATTTAAAAAAACTAGCTTTGTTGGTGATACCACATATATTTTTACAGGCACTAACCGCACAACAAAACCTTCCTCTTGACATCTTTTTAGTGTTTCATACTTATAAGATCACTTCGGTGTCTGTCACGCCCGATTTTCTCCGAAACTATTGACATAGAAAGTTTAAAATTGGAATTGATGGCCTCATCAGAGCCGTGTAGTTTTGAAAGTTAAATTTTGACTTAAGGGGTTAGTTTTGGGGGTTGAAATCGGAAGTGAAAAAAAATTTTATTCACCAGGTCATCGCGTGGGGTGTCAAAAGGCAAGTTCAAAAATATATATAATGTAATACTTGCGCATAATTCTCTTTGTATTATTTTTAAAAAAGTGCGAAAAATCGCTGTCCCCTCACCTTATCTCGAAAAGTACTGATCAAAAAATTTTGAAAAAATTCTGGAATATTCTTTACAGGGTGTAGATTGAACGATTATCACGAGTGCATTACCTTTAATAATTTATCTGATATATAAAAAAACAAAAATTTCAAGGTCATCAGTTTTCATTAAAGATCGAAAAAAACTTTGTTGAAAACTCATTTGGGATGTGTTTTGTGAAGTCACTGATCATTTTATACTTCCGTAACGAAAATTTTTGTTTTAAAAGCAATCAACGTATGGAACACTAATTGCGCAAGTCAAACTTACACTTGACATATATTGATTGATTTATAACTATTTTCAGTTATAAGGTCAAACGAGTCATTTACTTATTGAAAAATTATTTATAATGAGTTTTGGAGCACGTTATAAAACATTTCTCCTTGAATCGCGACCGCGCAGCCATGTTGTTGGTATGATAGGGGACGTATGCGTGATAAAAACAGGACCTAAAAGTTTTCTTGTGCGTCGCTACTTTATTTTATGTTTACTGTGCCTATACTTTGCGTCGGGTATAAAATACTTACTATTTTCCGTCGAAAAGTGGTTTTTGATCAACAGAAAGAATCATTATTCCAAGATTATTTTCTTATGCTTAACTTTTTTAGCACAATTACCTTTTTACGCCTGGTAATATTGCTTAGCTAAGATCAAAAGTACGTTTATTATATACTTAGTTCTGTTAGTTACATTTTAACGGCCCTTAAATGTTTACTGAGACGTAATATTTTTTATTATTTTCGTGTAGGACAGCTCTTTTCATCACAATGCTACTATGTTTTAAATCTTATTGTCCTGTATTAATAATAAAAAAAACTATTGGAGCTTCCCTATTTCAGCGAAATAAAAAAAAAACGCTTAGTATTTTCCACTATATACAGTGATTACCTTTTTTATATTAATTTCCTTGATGTCTGCCAAATAATGAAATTCATGATTTCTTCAGCATTTTTCAACGAAATAACGATTAGTTTTGTACTAAGTAGAACCCAAGGAATAATATTTTCAGGCTAACTTAAGTGTTGACAGATTTTCATCTGATTTACTTAGACTAGAAAATATTGGTTAGAAAAAAATAAACCATATTTTCAGATTATGCGCTAAAGATCTGATCTTATTTGCTTAAAACCCAATATTACCAAAGTACCCATGATCTTGAAATGATAATTCACCAGAACCTATTAAAATGCGCTTAGACATTTTTCATACAAAATACTAAAAAAAAAGTACAAATGAAAACATGGCCGAGGAAGATAGTTTTTTTCTACTTTTCTACTTTTCTACTTTGTAAAGCTTAGTTCAGGTTCCTGCTCAGTAAATATCACCACCACACCAAATACCTTGTTTTTGCACTCGACGCGCGTTTCGCTAACCATGTTAGCTTCATTAGGAGTGATGATTAATCAATCATCGCTCCTGATAAAGCTAATATGGTTAGCGAAACTCGCGTCTAGTGTTAAAATAAAGTGTGATGTAGTAGTGATATTTACTAAGTAGTGTCATTGTGCCAAAGATTCCACATTCCCAACATAGTTTAGTTCTGATCGCTAACTTAAACTCATTTTTTTCAACTGTGGTTGATAACGTCTTACCTTTAACCTCAATGAACAATCATAAAACATATTGGAATTTCATAAACTAAAATCGTATGTACCAAACGGTCTTGATGGTTTTTTGTGTCTCCTGTAGAATTTGAATTTTTTTATTTAAACTGTTTTTTACTTCAGTTTTGTTCGTCATTATAACGAAAAATTGAAGATTATAGACTTTTCAAAATATTATACATCTATGTGTACATAAACTCTTTCAGATCTCATGGCACAACCCACAGTATTACCTAAAACTATAAGACTATATGTAATCAAAATACCCAACATATCGAATGATTCTGCTTCGAAGTCCTAAAAATTACTGTGTAGCAGCCTAGCCAAAATATAACAGAAATAATCCCTAGCTAACTAAGACCTTTCTGTTTTGGTTTTCAGTAATAATTTTGAATAATTATGGCGGAAATAATTAGTTCAAAATCAATTAATTTTATTATTTCAATCATAAGAAATCATATTTTTTATTGTCCCTAGTATTAAATAGCCATTAATTTGCTACATATAGTAGGGTAGTTTTTTGAAGAACTAAAGTGACATGTTTTCTTTAATTGAAGCAAGAAAATGGGATAATATGGGGCGATTTAATAATTAAATTGTAGGAATTTGGCATACTGAAACGCTAAATCTACAATAAATGGTTTAAGATGAAATGTGATTAATTTTTAAATTTGTAATAAGTTACATATGCATTTTTTGCTTTTAGCCAATATAATTTTGTAATTATATTTTTCTCAGCTAAAACGAAGTGTTTTTTGTGTGAAATTTCATCCTAACTAGCAATCAAAATGCTTAGCTGGCATGCTTTACACGTCAGCAAAGCTCTAGCAAAGTAACTTACAACCCATAGTCCATACCAACTAACTAATCATCAAAAAGTCACCATTTCGCTTCTCCTCACTTCCAGGTTTTCAACAGGGAACACATGAGACATCCGAGACGGAACATTAACAGCGAGCCGGGGCCCATATGGTATGACGAGAGGCCCCAATTACCCAGCAAAGCAGATTCGTTACCTAGATCTTTTCAACTAAATGATGGTACAGATAAATGGGGAGGGAAAAGGCATAGAAAAAGGAGAATTTGAAAAACAACATCATGAGAAGTGAGTATTTTAAGTTTAACGAGTTGTATACATACATCCTTTACTTATGTATACCACAAACTTACGAAAAATTAAGAAGAATATGTTCTTTCGTCTATAAGCTTAATAATTTTTTAGCCCATTTACGTAATCTAATCAACAACTTATGTGAAAAAAGTCAAGTCCCCAACTATCAGGCACGAAATATTACTATGCCACAAAATTTAGGTCTCTCCTACCCAAATTTGTTTAGATTTTTTTTTCGGAAAGAAAGCAATAGGGTATATTTTGACCCACATTTTTAATAATATCTCCTAATACACCGTATCAACAAGAGGGAAAATAAGTTCCCTCTTTACTTTTTTCGGAACCACCTCACCCCTATTTTAGGGAATATCATATGTCCAGATCAATGTACTCCTTCAATATGTACTAAAATACATTGGTGAGCCCGATGGTGATCTCAGAGCGATGATGAAACTTTATATATGTCCAGTATACAAGAAATATCCTCTTACCATTTGAGGTCTCTATACGTAGGTCTAGCGATACCGAATGTAGCCCCTAACATCTTGCAATGTAGCCCCTAACATCTTGCATTAATGAGTCAAAACACAGTTTACAAGACACCGGATGCTATCTTGGCGGATGACTATACGCTCAATACGCTCTTATTTAAGCATGTTATCCCTAACTTTTTTGGTTATTTTTATTTAGAACCTCATGATAATTTTTTTTCTCATACAACTAGGAATCTTTTTTATAAATAATAAAATTAAGTTACTAAATTAATATTTCACTTGTTTCAGTGATTTGTCATCTCGCTTAGACGACACAGACCACCCAGATCACAAAATCTACCGAAAATCCGCTATCCGTCTAAGTCTCCTACAACGCATTCGCATGATAATGTCCGAAGAACAAAGAAAAAACAACAAATATCCACTATACAAACAGGGAGGTAAAAGTATGGGGGAAAAAAATAGCCCATCCTGACTATGTCGATCCACATAAACTGTTTGTAAATTCAAGAAATAATAGCCAAGTAAGCCTAAGTCTGGAGAGAGCAGTAATACCAGCCATGATGTTAGTTTTGAGAGTCAGGAAGATATTATGGGCGAAAGAGTGGAACTGGACATGTCGTTAAATGAAAAAGAAGTACTTAAAGAACTTGAAAAAAGGTTAAGCGAAGGAAAGGAAGAGAAAATAGAGTCTAGTCAAAGTAAAAATGAAAACATTTCCAACAAATTATTGAATTCTAGTCGAAATTCCCCATCAGACAGTTATTACGAGAGTATTCTAGATAATTCCCTTAAAGAAGAGTATGTAAGAGATAAAACCGGCAAACTTGTCGCTAAATCCGATAGTTTCACGAACAACGATCGGCTATCCTTTAGCCCTTCAGAAAATTGTACGAAACCTAACATAAAACAACCTTTAAAGGTCACAATAAAACGACCTATTAAAGCCCCTCCGCCAATACCGGCAAAACCTTTAAGGCTAACCAAACACGGGACCAATCAGGAGAAGTTTACCAAGATGCCTGATAATAGTGCAAATTTCAGTAGTACTGAGGGAGAAATTAAAGAAAATGGAAGCGCTCTTCAAACTAGTTGGGTTAAAGCTATGGTTGGCAGGTTTGAATGACAGTGATAGAATGAAATTCAGAAGTGCAAAGTCAAATGTTTTTCTAAAATTAAAGGGTACAATATATAGTATAGGCTACTTTAAAAACTTAGAAACGTCTAGAAAACAAGAGATTTTTTCTGAAAATTCGATTGTAGCCAAGAGTAATCATGTAATTACCAACGCTAATTTTGGGGTCCTGTTTTGATTAGAGTAGGACCATACTGAAAATTGTGTATACTTCTTGGGTATATAGCTTGTCCCTAAATTCAATTTCGAGATATTCACATTATTTTTGTTAAACTTTGACAAGAAATAACGTTTAAATGATAAATCTTAGAACAGAATTAGTTTTTGGCCTCCTGCCCAAAAATCAACTTCAGGCTTAACCGAAAGTAACCAAGATTTAAGCATTTTTTACATACACGCGATTAGTTGCAGCGACTAGTTTCGTTCAAATTTCAATATTGAAAGAAGCAGGAGTCAAAAATAGGTATCTTAAAATTTGTGGTAAATATGTGTTGCTATTAATTACGTCGAATTGCATTAAGATCCCAAAACACGCCTAGATATCCAGGGTATAGGACCCAATTTCAGGAGGTCTTAATACTCGTAAAACTAAGAAAAAGTTTCTCGTAACCATAGATCCAGAATATTAAGTTTTCAAGATAAACTGTATCTAAATAATTCAACTTTGATTTTTCTTACGAATGGTACAGGGACATTTTTTGAAGTATCTCATCCAATTCACTATTTTCCTATTCTACACACCAAATGGTACTAAACTTAGTTTTTTTATGAGGAAGCCAAATAGACAAAAAAAATTTGCCACTTGTCAAATTTGAAAAATTACAAACTAGGATTTTTTGAAATGATATGAATGATATGAGCAAAATAGAATTTTTCGGTTCTTTTACAAAAATACAACTCTTTATATTTATTTTTAGTCGTTATTAATATACAAGGCATTTAAGTTTGAATCAAATTTTAACTTTTAACTGGCTCACCCGGCTTACTATTTTCCTATTTAGCCTATCAAAAAATTTCTTTCACTGCTAAACTTCGTTTTTTCTGAGGAAGTCAAATATGATAATAAAAAAATTGTCACCTATCAAATTTGATAGGTGACAAATTGAGCTAGATTTTAAAATGGCATCCTCCACATATGATCGTAAAAGTGATACAATTTTTTTGCTATCATTTCACTTTCCCACAAAAAACTAAGTAGCTAGTAGACGAATTTTTTGTTGTGCCAAATAGGAAATTAGTAAAACGAGTAATTATTAATGTATTAATTAATAATGATTAAAATTCAGGTCACTAACTTGAAGGCCGTGTAATAACATCAACGACTGAAAATAAATATCAAGTGTTATATATTTATGTCAACGTAATATTTAATGGTGTGCTCATATGTAGAGGATACTATTAAAAAAAAAATTCAGTTGGCTTTGTAAACTGTCGAAATTTGACAAGTGGCAAATTTTGTGTTATCATATTTGGCTTCCTCACCAAAAACTAGGTTTTTTGTGAGGAAGCCAAAGGTGAGGAAGCCAAATATGATGAGTAAAAGATACCCTAAATAGGAAAATAGTAAATCGGGTGAGCTGTTTAAAAATTAAAATTCAGTTCAAAAGCTGGAATACCCTGTATATCGGTAGCAGCTGAAAATAACTATCTAATATAGACAGATGGAAAAATGCTATTTTAAGAGTGTTTTATGTAGAGGATACCATTTAAAAAATCCCAGTTGGGTTTGTAAATTTAACAAGTGACAACTTTTTTGTTGTCATATTTTTGGCTTCCTCATAAAAAACTAAGTTTAGTACTGAAAGAATTTTCTTAGAATGTAGAATAGGAAAGTAGTGAATCTAAGTGGGACGCTTAAAAAAATGTTCCTGTACAATCTATTAGTCTTGAAAAAACCATCGGACTTTTCGCGTGGTGGAGGAAGCGCCCTTGAAAATAAAGTAACATGTAAGAAGATGACGACTCGATGCTGTTCACGGCAAAGAAAATATGTGGTGCATCATGTCGACAAGCATCTCATTATTTATATGTACCTATGTTCAATTTATATATAGTATTTCTATTTTTCTCAAGTCATTAATTTTAAACATTTGACTTTAAATTTCGTTTTTAAATGTCAAGGGGAACTACTACATAATTGCCAACCTTATGTCACTGACAATAATTTTTAACCTAAAATCAAAAATTCGACCAATTTTTCAATTAGTAAGCACAAAATCTTTTCCATTTGTTTTACATTCTTTTAGTGTAATCTAAATAGATTTTTAATATAAAATATACCAATAGGATAAATTACATTATTCGGGGCCAGTTTTAAAATCGTTATTAAAAACTGGACTTTTATATTATTTTGTAAATTTCTGTTTATTGAAATAAAAAATAAATAAAGCTTTGCGGGTACTGAGACATGCGGAAGACTGTTCATAAAAAAATCTATACACCACCTACAAAACAGCGTACTCCGACGGCATTGTAGATTAGACATGGTAATTGAATATATTCTTTCAGAAATACATAATAATTTTCTACTATGTAGACCGTTTGGACACTGGGTAATGTAGCCCGTTCTTACAACGAGCGTTTTTTTGAAACACACTTTTACCATGTTAAATCCATTTGGCCTACAAAACTTTTAAAATATAATTTACAAATTTTTATGTGCTATATTTTGTGGCTGTTTTTACTTTTTTTTTTATTAAAAAATATCAGTAAGGTAATAATTAGTAAATTGTATTACTTTATCGATAATATGTATTTGAAGAACTTAAAATGCATTTTTATAAAATGTATGATTAAGTTTATTTATTTTAGGTCTGTATTTTTATCTTTTTTTAAACTGTTAGTTTTTGTTAACTAAAGAATAAAAATACTAGCTTTAAAAATGAATATTCAGGTTGATGGTAGTTTAAAAATACGAACAATATATCAAAAAATAATAAAACTGTTGAGTCTGACAAAGTGTTTAAAACTTTTTAACTTATTAGTGTAAGTTCTACTTAATTTATATAAGAGAAATAATAAAGAGTTTTAAAATGTGCCAAATAGAGTATATTTAAAAATTTTAACTGAAATTAAATTATTGTTGATTCTAAGTACTAATAGTTTTTTTTTGTAAAAAAAGTTAAATAAAACTGTATTTTTAAAAGTTAAAAAAATGTCCTTTTTATTTTTTTTTTTTCCT